>OY720344.1:92286739-92886739 GCA_963082975.1 Labia minor | reverse complement strand
AAATTTGATATATTTTTTTTTCGATTTTTGACTTTTTCTTATTTAAATATAAGCGTATGGTCATACTGTGGCATATGGTGTAAATAGAGTGAATTTATAATCGTGTGATTATTGTTTAATTAAAACTTGTGATCTTGATTATTAATGTTATCAATTAGAAGCGAGCGGGGACGCCATTTCTCTTTATTAATATTTGTGGGTCCCTTTCGACTCCCTGGCAAGGGAGGAAGGTTCCACATTTCGGAATTAGTTCTCCTCAGATGGTCCACTCGTACGTACAACGGCCGGGGGGGCCGCGGGGGCCAATCCACCATGAACTCAGCTGAGATGAAGACAATTCCAGAAAATAATCAACAGGAAAATTAGAGAGAGATAGGAGAGAGTTTAAGAGAAAGATGAAGAGTCCACCGATCCGATGTATTCGGTTGCAAGAAAACAAAACAAAAAAAAATATATATAAATAAATAATAATAATTAATAGCAAATTATCACATTTACACTGGACTAACTATCTATTATTATCATCTAACATATGAATTTAATCGTTAAGTACAAACTAAAAATAGCTAAAGAACATGCATTATCGGGTCATGGTAAATTGTTTTTAAATTTTAATTAAAAAATAAAAATAGTATATTGTAGATTAGAATTTAAAAAGGCCAAACTCAAGCTTCTTATTTTAGGGAATGATAAACAATTTTGTACCATTAAATTTGAAAAAATATAAATATAAATTTTCTACAAAATATAATATTTAAGTGTATTGTAATGTTTAATCCATGATATTTTACAATCAAAATAATATCGTGATTAATAAACTATATGCAATTTAAAATTTAAAAATATATATAGAATATTTGTAGGAAAAAATTTATTTATTAGAAATATTTTGTGGTTTTTTGAACAATTTTAAACAATTAAATTAATAAAATATTTATTTAATTTTAAATTAATGACAAAAAATTAATTTTATTCTCATTACTATTTTCATTGATCTATTTAAATGATCTAGGCTATATTTGTTATAATAGAATTACTTAAATAAATCTAATAATTATTAATTAATAAATTTACATATTTAGATATATTATATTTATTAGAAAAAATAAAATTCATGATATACGTTAAATTTAGGATGTTTTATTATTATTTAGGGATATTTATACTTGCATAAAGCAACATTAATTAAAAGGCTTTTTGATCATGCTAATTGGGCATGAAACATATAAAGGGTAGAAAAAAATTAGCATGTTTTCATGTGAGATGGTTTATGACCTACAAAATAACGGCGATTAATTAACATACCAAAATTACATTTTTAAAATCCATTGGTATTAAAACATTGAAGAAAAAAAAATGTTTTTACTTAATTATATGAGAAAGATTTAATTAATGGAGAGTATTTATATAATAAGAATCTCCAAAAAAGGATTAAAATATATAATTTTTTTTTCTTAAGTATTTTAATTATTTATTACTAATAAAATTTTAGATCTATATTTCTTATTTTTTTTTATTCTTTTCAATAAAATTATATAATCTAATTATCATATGTATAAATGAAAACTATATTTAAAAATACTAATATTCATTAAGAAAGAAAAGAATTGACCAAAGTACCAGAAGAGTGAGGAACCAAACTTACCAAACTAGTTGCGGGTCGAACCCACCAATGAAATCAACTAGATAACCCAAAAGCAGCGTGAAAGAAGATTTAAGAAAATAATGAGTTGGGTGAATTGTACAAGTGCGTTTAAGTGAGAGTGATAAAGAATTTGTTCGTTTATATGAATATTAGTACTTACAACTGTCATCTTCTTCTAGATATACTTGACTAAGTAGAAAACCGCTTAGAGCACCTAAAAACTAGAAAACAAATGGCAAATTTTATTGTATTGAATAATTAAAGAAATACAATATACAAAGGTATTTTAATCTAATATGTATAATTAAACTTTCTTTGATTCATAGAGAATATTATTATAGAATGTTTTTAATTAAAAATACAGCGTTACTCAGAAAAACTAAAACATTTAGCCAACTAATATCAATAAATATGGTACAACTAAAAATTTGATTGATAGTAATTGAAGCATTAATCTTGTCTTTTAAGAAACAACAATCAAGTTCATGTTATTCTGTTTGTAAGTAAGAAACTGGTCATATTGAAAGGATTCTCTATGAATTCTTCATTTTTATATAAATTTTCAAAAATTCAACAACATTAAGAATCATTATTAAAATCATAATAATTACAATTCTATCAACAATGATAATCATAAATGAGGATCATTTCACAAACTATAAATGTCAAGGTAAATCGATCTTTTACAGTTATTGTGGATATGTAAAGATATCTTTTCTTTAGATCGTCATTTTCTAAAATTTGCATTTTTGTTTTCTAAAATGTAAGTTGTTTTCGTTTTACTACTATCAGTAAAATATTTTGTTATACGTTTTGTATTTTTATTTGTTTTCCAAGAGTTTCTGTTTCTCTGCGTCAACTTGTAAGTTAATAAAAAAGTCCATGTGAGTATGAGATGAGGGTACAGGGAACTTGATGATGGATGGATTCAAGGAAAATCAAGATAACCGTTTATGTATTTTAACACAATTTAACAATCCCCTCGCGTTTAAAGAATTTGCCAAACCCAGAGGGCGTGAAAAAATGTTTAGGTCCATCAGATTAAAAACAAACTTTTTTCCTTCAAAATTATTATAAAACCCTTCAAAATAGCTAACGATTATTTTTTTTATACGTAGTATCAAAATATTTCTTAGTTCATTTTTTTATTTATAAATTGCAATGTATAAACCTCCAAAAATTTAGACTTGTTCGTCCTCTCCATTTTTAGGGAATATTTAATATAATATATTTCTTTCAATTTTTTACAATCAATATGAAATTGTTATTATAAAGTTATTTCCCTCTTCAAAAAATTTTTGAAAAGTATTTGATAATTTTAAAGAAACTCGAAGGATATGAACATTCTTTATTTATACTATTACTATGTATTTAATTAATTTTATATGACAGCATGGATTTGAAATATTAAATTTTAACGTTGATACATACATAAAGATTCATAATATATAAAGGAAATCAAGATAGATTGAATAGACCGAAATAAAGATAAATAGAGGAAAGAGAGAGAAGAGGAGAAAACCCAATCAAACTTTCTCAATATTAGACTTGTAAACTATTAAACTCTATCAAAATATTAAATTAGGAATCAATGAAGTTTATTAGAACATGAAATGACCTACCAAAACATTTTTGTTTTAAAGTTATTTATCATGCATTTTCCATACGAATGATTTTTCATTATATTTTATATTATTTAATGATATTAATTGGAGTCCGGAAACTAAATTATTTATAATAAAATGCCTTTAAATGTATTTAGATCAATAATATATATTTGTAAGTATTCGTTTTAATTATATTTTTTATGAAATCAGATATTAAAAGTTTAAATATATATTTTTAATATATATATATATAATATATATATGCAAGCTTAATAAAATCTATTTTCAAATATTAGTCCGTATATTAAATCCGTAAAATTTGTTTACTCATATTTAAGAAAAATATTAAATAAGATGATTTAGATTTACATTTTAATAATTTAACAGTAAAATTCATAAATAATTTTGGCAATATATCTACAGCAAAAATAAAAAAAAATTTAATCCGTTGTTTAAATTTAATTTGGCAGTAATTCTTTATCTAAATATTTTTTAATCAATCACTTGATAATATTTTTTTAATGTAGATTTGTTAATTAAAGTGGACATTTTCATTTTTGAAATTTGCATTTTTTTTTTCATTTTAACTTTGTCTTCCCAATGACCATTTATGGATTATCTCTTTTTTGTTGTTTTTTTTATTTGTCCTATTATTTTTAGCAGAATATCCTGTCATAAAATATACCTATACCAATCAGAATTCAAAAGTAAAAACAAATGAAGTGCCAATTAAAATAGGAGCCCTGTTCCTCTACATTGAAGGGAGAATTATTTATCAAAACTCTTTCGTGTCATTTGGTGACCTTGCTAAAGTGGGAGGGGTTGATACCACAAAAAGCACAGAAGGAGCCATTAAATAGAAAAAAATTTCAAATAAAGAAGGAAGATGATTGTTTCCGCTGAAATGATTACAAAGAATAAGAAATTATAGAGAGATAAAATTATGCTTTAATTATTATTTATATGTTTTTTTTTAATATTTATTATATTTTTTTAATGCTATTGTTGTATTATTTAATAAACCACATAATAGAATAATATATATAAATGATAAAATTTATTTAAAAAAAATATTTATTCTTAAAAATCATCAAAGTAGCTTAATGAACAAAAATCTTTGTTTTTTTAAAAGATAATACCGAATACCACTAAATATAAAAAATTAAAATCGGAACTTCCGTGAATTATTTATCAAAAACTCTATTTCGAGCCATTTGATAACCTGCTCAAGTGGTAATAGTTGATAGTAAAAAAGTTATAAATTTGCAATTAAGAAATGTAAAAAAATTAAAAGGAATATAGGTACAGTGACAGAAAAAAGTAAACGCCAGGGCGACGCTTTTTTCATGTAATCAATGACATTGACTTGGTAGCGCTGTTATCGGGCATTGGCAATGCGCCTTCTAAACTGGTTGATTGCCCGACAACAGTGCTACCTCGAGGTTTACTATTTTCCGTCACTATTCATATAATGGTCAAATGACAAAAACCCAAAAATCTCAAGCTTTGCCTGACACATGATCAATCGAACTAAAAAATCCAGAAATTTTTAGCAAATTATTTTTTTATAATTTTTTTGTTTAATTATTGATCAATTAGTCATTAGTCATAATTGTTCTAATAGACAAATATATTTTGGTAAATAAATAACGGCATTCTAAAGTGGTTATTTCATGTAAGTTCGTAAAAACATGAAAAGGAAATATCATTTTAATTGCTGAAACAGGTTTCAGTAACAAATGTGACGTAGACATCACATCTCGATTTATTGAATTCCTAATAGAAGTCTTAGAGATATTCGATTGGGTTGAACCTGTTTTATTTCAGTTTAAGGTAATGTTCTAAAAAAAATAAAATAGAAAAATATCGACTTACAGCTCCTGTGACTTGTACTCCGGCTTGAATCACTTCAATATAATAATAAGGCAGAATGCATTCAGTAACATTGATGGGCCTTACAGGTCGATATGGATCCACAAAGGTTAATTTTTGACCGTATTGCGGTCGACATTTAGGGCCGTTGACTTCGAACCAACTGACAGAGCCCGTGCCTAAATTTAATAAATCACTATCCTGTAAATGTTTAAAAAATAAATATAAATATTGGAAGTTTAAGTTGATTAATATTAAAATTAAATACTTTGTCTAATATTCCCACATCGAGGTAGAAGCAGATAACAAATGTGTTCCATCCTAGCCAGAATAAACACCAAATAGAATACTGAAACATTGAAAATAATTAATAATTAATTACAAAAATTTAATATAGATTATATAAATACTTCTAAATATTTTAAATATTGTTGATTCAGGAGAAAAATAATGCAAAAAAATTGTTGGAAAGAATTTAAGCTCAATTTTTTTATCAGAAAGTTGAAATATGTTTTCTTGATTTTTAAAGACCTTGAACCTCGCACCCCAAATTTCCTAATTGGATGCACACCTGGTACACATTTTAGGCTTATAAAAAATTAATATATGAAAACAATTTATTGGGTTCATTTATCCTTTTCTATAATCAATGAGATCTATCAATTAAACAAGAAAGTAGATATGGGTCCATGAATAAATGTTTTATTAAATATATTAATTTATTAATAAATGTTTACATAATATGTTAGAGAGGTATAAAGCGATAAGATAAAATTATGCCCTTCGTTTTGAAAATAAGATACCTGTAATAACATATCATTTATTTTCTCTAGAATATTTAATAAAAAAATGAATGATTTAGTAAAAAAATCATATTGGTATGAAATAATACTTATACAAATATTAATCTCAAGATTACATTTTACAAAATTCTTTCAAATTTGATGAAATAAGCCTGATTAATAAAAATTAATTATAAATAATATAAATTATTAATAAATAAATGAATAAATTGAAAAAAAAAATTAAATAAAAACAAAATTATAAATGAATCCCCGTTTACCATGATTTAATGAAATACAGATATTCCTTATGTAGGATTTAGAGAAAATCATTTTTTTTATTTTACAATCAATGTTATAATATAAAAAATTTCTATAAAATTTCAGAGAGCCCAATATATATAATTTTAAACTCTACTCAAATTTCCCCCATCCCTAATTCACATTCCAGGGACCTGATGAAAAATATTTATATAAATTATCCCAATTATTTCCGAATCAATTAAATTAATTAAATAATTGCTTGTATCTTTAATTATAAATTGTGACTTGGCCTGATTTCAATATGATAATTTATTTCTACTTAAAATAATTATTTATTTTATTTTTATTTTCCTCGTTAAATTTAAATACTTCACAAATATAACACATATTCAATATATATATATATATATATATATATATATATATATATATATATTCAGATTTTAAATGTAGAACAGAAAATGTAAAATTTATTACAAAAAAAGTAATTTTATCTATAATTTATGTGCTTAAATTTACTTTTGTTTAAATTCATTGTAAATGCTTACGATCGGAAGTAAATGAAGACTAATGGATGAAGAATTTACATCCTAGCTATTACATTACCAATTTTACAAAATAGAATGCTTTTCAACTAGTCAATTGAATTCAATGACTTGGGATACACGAAGGTCTCTTTCTCTTTCTATCCTCACACAGCTGCTTTTCTGAATCATTTATAAAGAATGTCAAAAAAATGTCATTTTCACTTTCTTACAATCGCTATCAAATATTGAAATCAAATAATAATTAAATTTAGACTACTTAATAAATATTAATGAAAATTAATAATAATAATAATTAAATAATATTGATTAAGTTTAATTAATTTTTGATTATAAAGTAATCAAGGTACTTATTGTAGATAATAAATAAATTACTTTGTTTTGTTATAAATAAAATCTAACATTTTTTTATAAATGCCGTCCGGCCGAAGGAGGGGGGCACGTGCCCCCCCCCCCCCAAACATTGTGCATAAAATAAATTTAAAAGTGATTAGTTTTGTAACTGAGAACCCAAAAGTAAAAAAAACATCTTTAAGTTACGTATAAGTAAAATCTAAACGTTATGAATAATTTATTTTGTCAAAATTTTTTCCGGGGGAGACCCCCGGACCCCCTAACATAATAGATCAAGCTACGCCACTGCCCATAGGTATATAAAATGTAAATAAAATACTTGTATTAAAAAATAACCAAATAACAAAATAATTAATTATTAAATGATCAAGTAAATAAATGAACATTTTAGAATATTCTATATTATTTATATTTAATTTCAATCGTTATTCTATTAACGTAATTACAAAATTAACACAGAAAATTAAACTTTAAAATGATATGGAAATGCTCTTATTTCACTAAAAAACAATTCTAACAAATTTAAATAAATATTTATTCGACTTTTAGGGTTTTTTTTCGTTTGTTATATATTATTTATAGATAATTATAATATTGTAATTCTAGATTGAATGGTCCTCTGGAATAAAGCCAAACTGGTCTTTCATTTTTGTGAGGTAAACAACAAATTCTTAGAAATTTCCGAATGTTAAATTTAAAACCAATGTTTTTTTAAACTATAAATAATTATTAATAAAATTAAAAAAATCTTCTCAATTTACGGGGGTTGAAAAAGTAACAAAATATGAATATTTCATTTTTTTTTAAAGTATATACTTACTTTATTCTGATAATTAATAAAATAATATTTTTTCAAAAAAGGATATATATATATATATATATATAAATATAATTATATTAAGAATATTTAATACAATATAATAAACATTAAAATTAACCATTGATGTTTGAACTAGAAATATGATAAATCTATTAATTAATTAATTTATTAATCAAAAGGCGTAAATGTAATTTATAATCAATAATAATGCAATAAAATTGTTAAATACTTTCACCAAACAATTTTACTACTTATTAATAAAAAAGTTATTTCTCATTATTTAATCATAAATTATTATTGGGAATAAATTAAGAGAATTGTATATACTTACAACAATTGTATATTTGGGTCTGTATTGTGCTGCTCCAAAAATTCCGAAGATTACAAAACAAAAATGTAGGAAATTTGCAATAATAGGTGCCCACATAAACCCGAGGAAGTCAAAGATCTGTCGGACGATTGTTGTTACCTGATATCACCAAAAGAATATTAGGATGAGACCGGAAATACATATTTAAATGAAGGTTGCGTGGGAAAGGGCAGTGCGTTCAGCCAGAAAAGAAGCTTTATTTCTAATGATTCTTTTTGAAATAGTAAGGCTTCAACTACAAATTGAAAAACAAAAGAATCTACTTCCAGGAGATCAATATTTTAAAATGTCTGAAGTATATATTTATAGAGACTTTAGGCAAATTATATGATAAAGATTAAGATGTTTGCAATACTATTATAATAAATTATTCAAATAAACTCCTCATAATTTAGCAATATATCGATAAAAATCTATATATCTATGATACTTCTTATCTTTTTATTTTTTTTATCAGTAAATTATAAGACAGAAGTAAAATTAAAGAGTGCACATTAAATATAAATGTGAATAAATTTTAGTAAGAAAAGTGAATTATTACTTTTCAATTTACATATATTATATTCTTTTGTAAATTGTATTTAATACGATCATGTTTATGTGTATTAAAGATTATATTACACAATTCTATCTAATTAAATAATATAATCATGTTTGTTTTTAACAAGAGAAAATTACTATTATTAATATTATTATTATTTTTATTATCATATAATATCTTTTATTTTTAAGGAAATTATTTTAAAGAATAAGGCGTCGTTGTTTAAAAAAATATAAAAAAGTATTTAGTTACATAAAAAGATCATCTTTCACTTAATGAAATATTGATATAAAAAGAATAAAAAAATTTAGTTGACTCACATTTATAATAAACAAATATCGAATTAAATGAATAATGGAATTTTATTTTCTAAAATAAATAAAATTTAACTAATTTAAATGAAAATTAGTAAAAAAAAGAAATATTAAATATTTGCAAATATTAAAAAAAATAAAATAGGATTTGGTAATTAAATAAATATTATTTATTTATTTTGAAAATCCATTTGTAAATAGTAAAAAGATTATTTTTATTTAATATCAGTTTTTTTTCAATATTTTATTTTATAATAATAATTCTTTAATCATTTTTATTTAATATATAGTTATAATTGATATAGATATTGCAAATTAATTTTAATTTTTTATTTTAAACATCTATTTAATCCTTAAACGATTATCTATAAAATTAGTAATAATTTTAAATCAATTATATTTTGGAAAATAAATGTTTTATTTACTGTTGGATTATTTAACTAAATAGCGACTGCATTATTTAATTATTATTATTTATTATAATTCACATGATTTTAAAATACTTTTTTTGCAATTTTTTAATTCAAAAGTAGAGTTGAATTAATTTAATTTAATTTTAATTAATTAATTAATAAAAATCTATCAATTATTTTCATATTTTTAAAGAAACATTCCCTTTAAATTTTGATACTTTGGGATTAAACAAAAAGATATCAGAGATCAATATTCGTAAGAAAATGGTATAAAACTCCATATATGAAAGATGTATATGTATAATCAATCCATATAAGATATTATATTTTAATCCAAAATAAGATAAATCAAAACTTATCAATTTTATATTTTATTTTATTAATTTATACAAAAGACAAAAAATCATAAGTAAAACACATGAATAAATATAGTATATCTAGAACCAATAAAAAATGAATATTTATTTGAGAATAAAATTATAATTAAATTAATAATAATAATAATCTAAATATAAAATACAAATTAATATTCCTCTCAATATCGAAATAATAGTTTTAATTAAATGTTTAGTTTTTGTATTGATAACCGTAAAAACCTGCTAAGGAATGAATAAATTAACTAGAAACGTTAGAAGATGATTTAAAAAAAATTCTATAAAAAAATCTGAATTAGTAGATTGATTACCATTAATTGATATATTTATATTTACATATATATTATTTTGTTTATGTTTAAATATAATTCATTTGATATAAAAAAATACTTTTAATTATAAAAATTCCTGCAAAGGAATGAAATTAAAAAAATGCAATTAGCATAAACAGTACATGAGAAGAGATTCTAAGTTTCCCATGACAAATGAAATTGAATTTTATTATTCATTCTTTTGTGAGTAACTATTAATATTTTGAGGGTTAATGTTTCATTAGAAAAAAATTGATATTAAGAAAATAAATAAATATCTTTAAATGAATTATAGATTGACTCAGATCTTAGAGGTTCATACATTTTTTTCAATAAAAATGAGATGCCGGAAGAAAAGTGGTTAAACAGGTATAAGGGTGGATATCTGAAAATAAGCAGGAAATTGTTCTGGGAAAAAACCCTCCCTTTTTAACATGTTTGTTTTTAAAATTAGTTAATCTTATCTTGGATACTATTTTTAGAATATTATAAGAGAAAAATTAAAAATTCAATTGATTTTATATGGAATTAATCATAGATGAAGTGTTATAAAAATTTATTAATTTTATTTAAAAAAAGGCAAATATATAAATTAATTTCAAATTTTTTGGAAATTCAATCAACTTTTTTTTATTAAATAGTTTTGTGAGTTACTTATGTCAATTTAGTTTTTAGTTATATCTAAATATCTATATAAATATAAATAAAATAAATATATACTTATATATCAAATAATATGATAATCATATATAAATAATCTTTTAAAGAAAATAAATATTAAATTTGTTTATATGCTTTGGTAAAGTGATTTTCATTGAATTATATGAATACTTTAAATTAATGTTTGTGATTTATTAATAGCGTTAATAATTAATAAATTACATTATTCATCAAGCAATACATAAATTTATTTTAATTTCAATTTGAATGAAATTCTAATATATATATTTAGATATAAATACGTAGAATGGTTAATCTCTTGTCATCATCACAAGATAATGTCTTGAAAGATATCAACTTAACTAATTCTAATGCTAAAAAGAAAATTTGAATTTATTCCGGCATTGAATCATGTAAAATGATTATTAAATAATAGGACTAAAATAGATCATCAAGTGGATTTAAATTTAACTGAATGATGGTATACTTACTATTTGAAGAGCGCATATCGTAAGTACAAATGCTCTCCGAGTGCATCCCATGACATAAGCAAAGAGAAGTTTAACTTTTGAAACATTAAAAAAATATCAATTGTATGATTGAATTCATGTTTCTAGTTTTTTTCTTAATAGACTCGCGTCGATGCGAATCATAGACACTTGACTTGTAGATGCATTGTGTATCGTTAGGGCCACTGGCTCAACTAGTATGAAAGTATACACAAACAAGAACACCTGCATAAGTCAGAAATTAGCGTCAAGCTAATTCAAAACACCTGTAAGAAAATTTGTTAATAATTACAAAAAATAAATATAATACAAATTTGCTATTAATAGTGCTATTATAGACTTAATAGTGAATTAATATATATATAATTATTTTCATAAATTATAAATACTTAAACAGTACATTGTCTTTAAAGATTATTTTAAAAAATATAATAATTTATAAAATACACTTGTAAATAAATGTTTTAAAAAATATTTATGTAAATAATAAAATTTTATAATATATAATTTATGCTACTATAATATTGATTTTTGGTTATGAAATATAATAATATTCAAAATAACATATATTGATTTTTCTCCGTTCGTTATATGAAAGTGCTGCCATTGTGGTATGAATTTGAACAAAAACCCGGTTATTTTGAATTCAATTTAATAAATTATTTTATAATTCTTAAATTAATAATATTTACATAATTAATTTTAAGAAAACATAAAAAAAATATATTAATTAAGATTAATATTAATATTCCTTCCGATCATAATCAATTTACAAAAATCGATATATATATAGAATATAAATCAATTTATTTTTTTAATTCAAAAATATATGTTAAAATAATAATTTTATTTATGATAAATTATTATTATAGATTTTTATTTGTGTCACTTATAGAGCAAATTTAAAATTATGAAACTATCTTATTTAAAGAATTTTAAATTTAAATATAGGAAAATCATATTAAAAAATTATTTAGTTTTAATGTTTTACTCTATTTTTTCACGAAATATTTCAAATCCAATAAACAAGCTCCTATACTATATAGCAGGGGTGTCGCGTCCACCACTTTCGACTTTTTTTAAAAAAATTTCAATTTGTCTCTTAAAAAAAAAAAGTTAAAATGTTTTTTGCGGCACGCCTAAAATTAAACCTTGTTTGATTGGCCCAAGTGTACCACAGAGCATCCATACATACAACATGAAGTGTACCTATGAGTTTGACACCCCTGCTATACAGCGAGCCAAGTTGGATTTACTCGCTTCTTTCACATATTTTTGCTTATTTAATCAATTGTATCAAATATATTAATTAAGAAAAAATTTAGATAATCAACAATTACACTTATATTTACTAAGTACTTTATATTTCTATAAAATACTTCAATTCTTTACTAAAATTCTTAATAAATTTTAATTTAATGTATTTTTTGATCAAAGTTATTTTAATTTTAAAATAATAAATGTATATATATATATATTATTAAATTATTATTAAATTATTAATCTATTTTATCGAATTAATTATTAATTCTTTTCATCTTGTAAAGAACCTACTGAATATATATATATATATATATATATATATATATAAATATGTCTTACAAAGTTTTTCGATAAAGTAAACTAAAAACAATTAACTATCATTACATGAGTGAAATATAGATAAGGAAATTTAAAGTAGGCTACTATGTAAACCAACAAATAAGATAAATATATTTTTTATCTTGTCTTTTAATATTATTATTATTATTTTATTATTTGTATTTTTGTTATTTGAATCACTATTAGATTACATTTGTTAGAATCTTTTGATTCAACTGCACTAAATTCACCATCCTTATGTTCAAAAAAGAAATTCTCTTTTTTTGCATTAATTTCTATTAATTTTAATTCCTCTCCTTATTGTCTATTGAATGTTTACATGCGTTGAATTAGTTATAAGCAACAACAAATTAATTTTCTTCCTTTCTGATATTTTGTTTATACATTATTATTATTATTATTTGCCATTATTTGGTTGTTTTTTTTTACAATTATGTAATTAATGTTGACACATTAATAATCATAACTCAAATTTAATTTTTCAATTTACTCATCTACTTCCATCAACAAAATCTAATTTAATCAATCACAATAACTAAAATCATTTTTATTTAAACTTAACAATGGGAAATCTGAAAAAAAGCTTCTTTTAAAAGGCACAATCTACTATAAAAAATTAGCTAAAAAACGATTAACATATTATCTTTATCATTATGTTTGCAAATATATTTTTATAAAAAAAATATTGGATAACTTTTCGTATAAACTCTTTATCACTTACTATTTTATTATAATATAAATAGTCAATTGTTATATTTTTTAGAAAATAGAGTAACTGTGAGTACATCATCATATAGGTATGTTTAAAAAGTAAATCCTTAATTTTGATAATATCTAAAATAATTTGAAAATATGTGAAAATAAATATAAATAATGTTAATTAACATTTTTATTCATCCTTCAATATGTATGAAAATGATTAATGAAATCGATAAAAAAAGGAAAAATTTGCTACCAGACTTTATGAAAACAATGATTATTTCCAGTATTTTTCGAATGTTCATATTATATATACATTTAAATTTTAGGATGGTCTCAGCGGAAGTAAATGAGACATTTATTAACCCGCTCAGTCGATTAAAATTTTTTATTATACATAAATGATTATATTGTCCAGCTCAACGCCTTTTACTTAGACAACCACTCCGATACCTTTTCAAATATTAATGTGTGAAGTATATATTTAGGGGCCATTGATTAATTTATCTTCAAAGGCCATTTGTTTTTTTAATTGTTTTTGCTTTTTCTTTTACATTTGATAAAATAGTTTTATTTTCAGAATCCATATTTGGGAATTATAATAAGTAGTTTATACAGATTTATTATTTGAATTTATAATAAATTAATTATAATTTAATTATTTATTATATATATTTTTATAAGATTTTATAAATAAAATGATCTTTTTGTTTTCGCTTGAAGATCAAGTTCTTTGACACGTACAGAACGGCTCTTTTATTTAATTGAAGGTCGATAATAGCCAGCGAGGCCATTGTCACGGACAAGGTCTTCCAGTGACGTAGTTATCATATTCTATCTCATTTTGTTTGTATTTACTGATAAGAATGCAAAACTTGATCGTAAGCTTAAAATGTTAATTTTTCATATTTAGATTATCATATACATTCATAAAAAAACATCAATTCCATTTCAATTTCTATGCCGATTACCCCTGTCAATTTTGAAATACCCTTATTCTTAAATTATTTAGTATTCATGGTAAAATAATATTTAAAATATAAAACAAAAATGTCTTTTGAAACGCGAATTAATAATTCTAATATTATATAATTGAATCTAAATATTGACAATAAAATTTGTTTAGTTAAAATCTATTTTTAATTAAATTAACATAGTTTTAGAAAATTTAAACAATTTTTCCTTTATATAAATTACAAACTTTGAACTTTATGAGTTGTAAATTTTAATTGATTTTTAAATGACTAGTAAGTACTTATAATAATAATAATAAAATATAGTGTGAATTCATTATGTCCTAAAATAAATATAATAAATATAATAATATAACATTTAGATAAAATAATTTAACAGGGAAATAATATACGAACATTTGAAATTGTACCATTTAAAAATTATGAAATTTTCAATGTCTGTTTACACAATCTGAAGTAATTTAAAGTTTTATTTTAAACCCAGAAGTCGCATATGTAGTCTGATTTAAAAGATCACGCTCGCCAAACTATACTAAAGATAAATCAAGTTAATATTGAGTCATATTTATAAAATTAAAGGATTATAAAAAATCTTTTTTTTTTTTTGATTTTTGATTTTCATAATTTTTGATCTTCACAAATTGACATGCTTTATTATTATTATTATTATAATCCTAACTTATTTTTAACAATTATTTTTATAAATAATTTTTTATAATTTCTATAAAAATACTATGAATTTTAATGACTAATAATTGAAGTCTCAATAAAATGATGATAATTTTTAAATATTCAAATAAAATATTATGATGTAGTATAATTATTCTCAAATTTGTAAAAATTTACTCTCTTTCATTTTTAAATAAATGTTTTTGATTTATTTTAATATTTCAAATATTAAAAACTGCATAATTAAACTACAATACATAAATAAATAAATAAATTTTTTCCAATAATATGAAAAAAAACCTTTTCTTATTCCTTTCCAATTACTTTTTCAAATTCAAAAGCAAACATTCGATGATCATTTCATTAATATGATTAATCATTTATTTTTATAATTGATAATAGTTCATTAACTTAAAAATAAATTTAATATATTCATGTATTTATTATTGAGAATAAAATGTAAAGTCATCGAATCATTTTGTTATATACTCGAATGAATATATTTATAATATTATGATATTTAAATTATTTATAATAATATTTTTATATTTAAAATTTATAATAGTAAAAACATGAAGATTTAAATTTACTTATTGTCTGTATGGAAGGTATGAGCAAAGATTCTACAATTGAAAAAAAAAATATTTATTCTACCTCTTTATTAAGTCATTATATATAACTCTTGAAATTTTTAAAAATAAAAAAATATTAAATTTATAGACATGGCTATTACCTCTCTCTCCTTTTAAATAAATATCTGAAGTATCATGGTTTCTTAAGAGACTATACATATTTGTAGTAAATATTATTAGTATTATTTTAAATATAATTATATTTAATTAATATAATTATTATAAATATAATTATATGTAATTATATTTAATTATTATAATTATTATAAATATTATTTTGGGTAGTGGGTAGATACTCTCCGATTGGAGATAGATCTGCCTCAGTGAGTGGCGACCACTGCCCTACGCAAGCCCATGTATTTTCTCTCACTCTTATACCGAGGGAATGCATCTCCTACCCTTAAAATCCTATCCAGTCACAAATCCTCTCCCCTTCTCTTTTCTTATTAAGAAGAGTAAGTTGTAAATAAAAAACATTTTAAAATTGTGATTGGGGGAGAAATTAATGAGCTCACTCAAGACATGTGCAATTTCTTAAAATAGAATGTATTTCCATAGATTATCCGTTATCGCAAAAATAGAAATCATTCGATTGAATGTTATTATCCAACATAAAAAACATAACAAAACAAAACAAAAAAAAACATAAATCAAATTGATTAATAATTATATTTTATAAATGTCACATGGTATAATTATATAATATTATCTAAGGAGAAAAAATTAAAGTATATAATTGGAGAATAAACAAAATAAAAAATTATATTCAATATTGAAACACTTATACAAATAATTAACATCGTTTATTTTAATACATAAATATTGTATTATTGTTATTAATTATTTTATTGAGATTATATATTGAATAAAATATTTCTAAATTTTGAAAAAAAAGTATTTGATCGGTTGCATAAGTTTCAGGGGAACCGGTAAAGTTTAAAAATCATTTTTTTTTAGCAAATTTGTATACTTTTAGATGCCATTTTTAATTGTACTATGTGAATACCGATATATAATTAGGGTAAATAAAAACATAGCCTATGATAATATATTATATATATATATATATATATATATATATATATATATATAAAACATTTATCTATCCAAAAATTCTAAAATTTCAAATGGAATTTAAAAAAAAAATAATAAAAAAGGTTTATTAAAAAAAATTAAAAGATATTTTTTGAATGATTGTAATTAAAAGCAATTTAAACATTTTAAATCAATCGAGAGCCATGCCCATTCAATACTTTTAATTCAATTATATATATTTTTTTGTAATGACTGTATATTTGTTTCCCCCACAATTCACAAAATCCTCAAAATCCTCCAATCATGCTTCTATTCCTCAAATTTAATCTTGCAAGTCGATCATTGAGTGTACTACGAGAAGTTGAAAATTTAAAAGAAATTAAGAATCTAGAAAATAAATACCGTTTTGTGATATAAAATATTATACGTTAAATTAGTTCAAATATTTTTCAAATATCAAAATCTATTTGGTTAAATTATACCTACTTAATTTATTTTATATAATATTATATATACTCTAAGAAACAATCTTATGAGAAATTGATTATTTATTAATGTATAAAATATTATTGAAGTGTTAGTGAACAAATTTTAGAATTGAAAAATCAAAGAAATTCTAAAATTTTCGCTTGGCGCATAATCTAAAGCTCATTACACTTGAAATCAGCCTTGAAAGTTGCGCACCGTCTTGAAAGCAGGGAAGGCCATTTAATTTAAATAGCAAAAAAAAAAAAAGAAATAAAAAGCTAAATGTCGTGTACCTTTGAATGGATTTCCCTTTCTCACCTTTCTGACAATCCTTTTGATTGAATGAGTAATGATAGGATCCGATAATGACCCAGAGGGGTTTATCTTCGTGATTAGCTTGCAATTTAGTTTTATCAAAATTAGTTATCAATCCACAAATACAGAGACAATGAATGAGGAGGGTGTAGGAAACACGTGCGATCACCTCTCTCACTCTCTTTCATGGCCAGGGCCAGCCAAATTGTGAATTTTTAGACCTTCAAGGCATCCTGGATGATTCAGCAATCAGAACAGAACAAGGACCACATTCTCTAGGTGCGATTCTATTAGAATACCCAAATATAAATATTAGAAAATAAAATAGTAAATAAGAATAGAACGTTTTATAACAAATATACTTATTAATAAAATGATCAGTTTTTTTTTATAACATTTGTATAACAAATGAAATAATGAAGATGGGACCGTTACAAAAGTGGCATGATAATCAGACGAGTAAGCAGAATAAAATAGTAATTAAAATTCACTGAAAGACGCTCGATCATTATTTTCTTATGACTTCATTAATACTTATTAATACGAAAATCTCATATATATAATATACATATATACTCAACACAATAACAAACACAATCAAATCTTATTTAATATTAAGTATTAATTATTACAATATAAAAGTATAAACATAACTATTAGGCGGGAATTGGGCATGTAGTTACGAGTCAATGTATATTTGCAAAATAAATCATAGGTGACATAAACGACAGTCAATGCAGTTACGTTATTCTACACTAATTAATTTTTCTACATTTAAAAGTGTAATATTAAGTTGGGGAAAAAGTATTCATTATTTTTGGATGGAATTTATTAGTTTAATTAACATAGTTTGGATTGTCCGATTTAGGTCAAATAAGTACCGTTTTGTTCAACAATTTCTTGCCATTTTAGAGGTAGCTTCATAATCTCTCTCTCTCTAAAAGTCTTGTTTCTTAGTGGCAAAAAACTCTAAAAGTCGATTTTCGCAATCTTGTCTTGATCCTAATTTTTTTCGCTAAGGAAATTTTGTAATGAAAGAAAAAGATGGTAGTCGCTTGGTACTAGGTCCGGACTGTAAGGTGGATGCATTAGGACTTCCCAACCAAGCTCCCTGAGTTTCTGGTGAATCACTACTAAAGTATGTGGCCTGGCGTTGTCATGGAGGAACACAATACCTCTTCTGTTCGCCAATCCTGGTCGTTTCTGGTCGATCGCTAGCTTCAAACGGTCCAGTTGTTGGCAGTAAAGACCCGAATTCAGTCTTTGTTCATATGGGAGCAGCTCATAATGAATTATTCCCTTCCAGTCCCACCAAATACCTGGTTTGGTCTAAAGGCCAGGAAGGTTGAGCTGTTTCCCCGCGCTTTGACCACGATCTTTTTCTCACTATATTGTCGTATGTGACCCATTTCTCATCACCAGTCACCATCCGTTTGAGAAATGGCTGAATTTCATTACGTTTGATCAAGGCTTCGCAGATGATTCGATCCATGATGTTTTTTAGGGTTAGCTGGTGTGGAACCCAAACATCGAGCTTCTTTCTGAATTAAGCTTTGTGCAAATAGTTTAAAACCGTTTTGTAGTCGATCTTCAACTCCTAACATGCCGGTCAATTTGGATGTCGGCATTTTCAACGACGGGCCTGCCTAAGCTGCAAGAACTGAACATGATTAGCTGTTATAGTGCCTTCACCATAAACACTGTTAACAATTTCAGCCAGCTGGCTTGCATTCTCCCCTTTATCGAAAAAAACTGTAAAATGTACCTAATTTTCTGTTTGTTGAGCTCCATTTTTAGCCCTCTGTAACTAACAGCTAATTGCACCAAACAAAATAAGGTAAAGTGTTTTATTTACCTGACAATGAACAAAAATTTAAGATTGTAGAGTCGAGAGAACAGAAGCTGTGAATCACTAACGCGATGTACCGGCAAAATAATGGATTACTTTTTCCCCAACCTATTATAAACATTCTGAGTTGCTTTTGGGTAGATTTATTTTATGTTTCAAGAATTCAGGCCGTTTAAGAAATTTTAATTTGTTGGAATTGTTAATTGGATGATTAACAATTTGCAAGTTGACAATTTTAAATCATTGCATAATATTTTACACAGTTTGTATCGTTTACATTGGAAATTCGTTTAATTTAACATCTAAATTAATGTATTTTATGTTTATAATATTTTACTTTTTCATTCTTATTTAATCATTAATAACTTTCTATCTTTAAAAATGTATCAAATTGTTTTGTTATAGAGAATGTTAATAAACTTCACTTTTACCATCAAAGTCATTTATAAAACAAAAAAGATGATTTAATCATTGTTGGTATATTACTTACAAGCGCCATGGTACAAGATATCTAAATATATAACTTAAAACATGACAGTATATTCTAAAAAAAAATATAAAAAACACAAATGTGAAAAATGTATAAACTTGCTCGACACTTTCCTAAAACAAAATACAATTTATATTTATTTATAATATTATTTAAGATAAAAATAAAATAATGTATATTATAATAGTAATGTAAATGTATAAATAATTAATAAAGGGGAGAAGCAAAAACATATTATTTAAAAAAATTCAACAGATTTATTATAGATAAATCTGATGCGAGCATTTCATTTTATTATTAAAATTATTATCAATATCAATCATAGATTTTACATATTCATCTTGTTATAAATGATGTATAAGCATTAGTTATTATTAATAAAAAAAAAATTTCAAAGTACTTTAGATACATTCATTTTGAAAATTCGCTATTTTAGTCATTTCAAAGTTTAAAAATTAAACATAATTTTTTTTGACATCGATGAAGCAAGTTAAGTAAAAACTGTGAGAATTTATAATCTTACTATAATATTTAAATTCAGACGAATCACCGATGAAAATTCTAAATCGTTCAACAAGAATCACAAAATTAAAGCAATACCATGTCGAAAGAACGGTGTTGGTTTGGCGTCGGTAGACATCGATCCATCTTTGCACTTCTTCAGCATTTGTGTGCCAGCCAAGCCATTTGAACAAGTTGTAATCAGAAGGCGCTATGTCTGGTGAGAACGGTGGGTGTCACCGTACTCACCAGAACTCTTCATTCGAGGTTCATCAGTGTATTCTTCAAAACTCTTGAAACGCATGTCATGTAAGAGATTGACTTTGCGTTTGTCTCTCACTATTTCTGGTATTTTTGCACCAAAATTCTGTTCAATTTATTTAGTTGACGTCGGTAGACATCTGCAGTTGCAGTAAAATTAGATATTACCAGCTCGTAATACTATCTTTCGGTGATCCCACCATATGCTGAGCAAAACGTTATGGTCATGACTATTCCTCTTCGGTGTCGATGTGGATGGCTCTCCACATACTAACCTATGACTTTTTGCACTTGGGATTAACGTAGTAGATTCTTTTTTCATTGTCAGTCACAATATACGCCACAGAAAAGTCTTTTTTTCCCGGCCTATTATTAACTTAATAGTATATGCGCCTAGACTTTGGGCAACCATATCCAACCGAAAAACTTATCTTTTATAATTATTGAATGATATTATATAAATCATAAAACAAAATACAAAATGATTACAACAAATATAAATAAATAAACAAAATCCAAATCCATTTGTATTAAAATAATATAATTAAAAAAGAAATGAACGTAATGGATCTGTACAATTTAATAAAATAAATAAATAAATATAAATAAGTAAATTATTTTGTATTCATACTATAAATATAAAAAGATAATTAATTATATATATTTTTATTTTCTAAATTATTTTAATAAAAAATTAATAAAACCTTTTTTTTTTAAAGTTAAAATTATTAATGATATTTTAATAATTACGTGAGAATAGGTGTTGGTGGAAAAATCAAAACAAAATGATATCTCCTTTTTGAAAGCAAAGAAGATAAGTCCAAAATTAAAGAATCGTCATTATATGAGGTCCTTTAGATGACAAATGACATCATCATCAAATTATTCGTTTCCTTTTTCAACTTAGCCTTAGATTTACTTTGCCTGATAACATGGCTAAATTTCATCTTACCTTCAACTTTTATTATGTCATATAATATTTTGCCGCTTTCGAAAATCTAATTGTAATATTGTATAAATAGGATATTTAAAGAATACAATTTTGTTAATATTTTTTTATATAAATAGGTAAAGATATTATGTTTATTTTATAAAAAAAGTGAAATAATTAAAATTAATAATGAAATAGAAAATAAATTTTTAATAAATTTTAATTAGTTAATTTTTCCAATATTAAATTGTCATTGATTTTTTATGTTAATAATTTATTATTATTTTATTATATGAACTTTTAAAATATAATTACTAAGATAGACGAATTAAAACAAAGACCTTGAAATGTTGTATACATGACTTAAGGAACAAGTGCGTTGAAATGTTTTTTTTTTGGAACAAGTTATCAAATATTGTGAAATATTATGTCATTTTGTTGTAGATATTAAATTAGAATTAATAATTATTAATAATTGATATTTAAAATACAATTCGGTCTGATTTATTATATTTATATAAGATTCCAAGGCAATATTATTTAAAATAATTAATTAGAAAAAAATTGAAAACTATTTTGCATTTATTTTAATTCTGAAGGGTCAGAGTGTGTATATATATATTAAATTTATAGAACCGCACCCCAAGGCATTTTGGGGACTCTAATATATATACGAGTCCCATAAATTATATCATTAAAACTATATTAATAAATTAAATATAATTTTGAATTTTATATTTTTTTTTTAATAAATAATCAATAATAAGATTTTTTTTAATGTAACCCTATTCTATTCAAAATAAAAAAAACATTACAATATATCTTTTGATAACTGTCTTTGTAATAAAATTAAAAAAAAAACAATCAAATGAAAACTAATGGAATGTATTATTTGCCCACCCTTCCTTTTTAAAATCTCCACTTAAAAAAGTTTTCATTTTCAAATCCTAATTTTTATGATCTATTTATTTTTATAACGTTTTTATAACATTTTTATCACTTTCGCTTCATGTCTGTCTGTCTGTTCGCTGTTATCACAAATTGAAATCGATTTTTCTACAACTTTAAATTGAGATAGACTTTTTAAAATTTTTATATATATTTTAATGGATTCCTAGAAGGTATGGAAGAAATATAAGTGAATTATAATTAATTAATTTTAACGTAATTATAGATTTATTGTTTTAATATTTGAATTTTCAAATGCGCCCAACGATTTTCGTTGATTATGAAGCAATTCATCCATAAACTTTGTCAGGCTTTAGAGAATTTATTTGATTCTTTTTAGTCTATGAGAAGAACGTTATTTTTTTTATAATTTTTGTTTATATTCATATTATTATAGTTTAAAACTCTATATGTGTATAAAAGCATAAATTAACCAATTTATATTTATAATATAAAATGTATAAGAGTATTTATATTAGTTTATTTTTTCCGTTCTAAAATGATGTATATTTATCATTCATATAATATATATATATAAATATATATTGTTATATATTCTTTTAATTTCATTCAAACATATATTCTATAAAAAGGGGTTTTTATCTAGTTCTAGGAATCATTAAATACGTCACTCTCTCTCTCTCTCTTTCTATCTAAAACACCCTTGCCCTTAATAAAAGGGGAATTCTCTTTTACGGTGACTAATCTGAAAGAGGAATTTCATTTTCTAGAATGTGTTTGGATTGATATATAGTAGTATAAATAAAATGTTGGGTGATTTAAATTAAACATAAAACATTTCCTAACATAACAATTCTCCTGATTATTATGCAATCTTTTTTCTTAATATAAATAAGAAAATAAATATATTCTATATGATTTGTTAAGTTGTATTTACTAGAAGATCTCTTCTCTTTTTAACCTTCTAGTTTAGATTTTTTTTTTTTAAATAATATTTGATAAATTTCTTTAGTTTGTGGAATCATATCTATTAAGATGCTACAAAAAAATATTTGAGTTTTGATCGACCTTGTATAATTTAGGAAAGTTTCCTTATTTGAATCGAATATAGTGGGTTTGAGTTTAGACGAATTTCGGTGGTGTAATTTTAAAATCATCACATCATATAACATTGAAGAAGAGAATTTTCAAATCATTTTAAAATAGTGCCCTCTTTAAGTTTTTGTTGACTTTCGGGTCAGTTACAATCTTTTGTATTTTATATTTTAATATTTTATATATTTAATATTGTTTTTAATAAATTATAAATTACAAGAACTTGGATATTTTTGTTAAGTTCGATTGACGTTTTAGATGCCCTCCTGGACTTCGTTTCTAAATTATTTGTATAATTTTATTTATTTATTTTTTTATTATTTATTATAATATTTTTTTATTATTATTAGTTTATGATTTACTAGAGTTCTTTAACATAACATAATAATTCTGAGTAACTTTTGTATCGTGAATGCGCAAAATAGAATTTCTGGAGAAACCGGTAGAAACATGAATTCGATACTAAAATCACTCTGCGCTGTTTTGAGTGGAAAAAGTACAATCTATATAGGAAGGATAGAAGATTAGAGTTAGATTCTCGGTTTAATTTGTAATGGAAATTATTTTCGACAATTTATTGATTACAGAAAGAAAATTGTTATAATCAATTATTAAAACAAATGTTTGTGTATTAAATTAAGATAAAGTTTTCTATATTATCTTATAACAGTGATTCTCAACCACTGTGCCGCGACACTAGTGTGCCGCGAGGTTATGAGGCTCTTAAACATTTTAGACATTTTTCCAATAAACCGTTTTTGGGACCACTTTTTTTCAATATGGTAAACTTTTACACTTATCTTTTTCTTTTTAAACCGTTAAAAATGTGCCGCGGTAAAAAAAAGGTTGAGAATCACTGTCTTATAATATAATTTTATTAATCTCTCTTTACTTATATATAAGCTAATTTGGAATATTAAAACTTTACTATTAAAAGTGATTATTAGCGATTTAATTTATCTAAGATTTGGTTCCAAAAATTAAAACTAATTTTATAATTATTGTTTTGATTAACTTGTAAATTACCTCAGTACTCATTTGTTACTACAAATTATTCTACAAGTAATTACAATTATTCAAGATCAATTGATTTACCTGTGAAAGAACCTGTTGCCTCTTTATCAGAGAAAGAAAAACATCCCCCCCACCGAGATGGAGTTTAATATATAAGTTCAGATGATTATAAATTGGTCCATCAAAATAAGATCCAAATAATAATTTGGACAAGGAAGCGATTCGATTTGGATTTGTTTTTGTTTTGGGAACTCGTTAAGTAGACCTGTACAAATAGAAGGGGCCGCGATTCATTGATAAATCCCGGGAGCGCGTGCGCCCCGGGGACGAGGGGGTATGCCGCGCCCGTCAGGTTGGCAGCCGCGGCGACGACGACCGGCCGGCTCTCGACGTCAAAGCCGAAACAGGCCTCTCGTGAGCCGTCAGTAGTCGCTTGTGGGACTCCGACGAGCACAGCTGACCGAGGGAGCAAGCGCCAAGTGACATTTCGTTACCAGCCGCCGTTATAGCCACGTGTTTCGCACTGACACCTACGCCCACCTACACAAGTCACCCTCCCGTATTTATTTTCCAATAAGGATTTCACCTCCTCGACAAGGAAAGCATGCTCTGACAACACGCAAACATCACGGTATGTAACCAATCGATGTCATTTGTTATTTCATCCCTCAAATAAACAACAACAATATAAACATGACCCAAAAAAACAAAAATCAATCTAATTTAACGAAAGTATTTTAAGGAAAATAAAAAAACCCATTTTATTTTTTTAATTATAAAATATTTAATTTAAAAAGATAATATAATACATTCATATAATATTTCATTTTTTTATCAATCACTCTGATAATAACAATAAATTTAATATATTTAATACACACGGAATAGGGAGTATCTTATATCTATAATAATTATTTATTTTATATGACATATTTTATATTGGATTTTTATTTTTCATTTCATTTTTGTATTTAAATTGTTCATTATTTTGATTGCCGAAATGAAGTTAAGTACCTGTCATTATCCTTGAAAACATATGTTTACCGATATAGGCGGTGTTTTGTTTATAATAACAAAAATAAATTTGTCTTCGTTGAATTTTTTCATTTTTACATATCACTCTTAATTAATAAATTATTTAAATATAATTATTAAATCATCTTATTGTATATGATATTAGGATTCTACCTTTTTTAAATTTATTCTTATAATGCAAAATTTTTCATTAATATTTAAATTTATTTTAATTGTAATATATTATATAAAAATAAATTTTTGAATGATTATTAATTATAAATTTAATGTAATTATAATGTTTTAATTTTATTTTAATTCTTAGTCTAAATATTATTATAATTAATTTCAAATGATAATAAATTTATTAAGTATTTTTATTAAGCATACTAGACTTTTTAATTTTGTCTTTTTTGTGATTGAATCTTATATAAGTGTTTTTCGTCAAACACATACTTTAATTCAAGCATGTAAATATTAAATATTAAGTAACATATATTTATTTATATATATTTATATGTTGTTTTTTTTTTGTTTTTGAATTTGAAAAAGAAATTAATTATAACTGTGATATTTTAATAATTATAAAATAATAATATATAATAATGATAATAATAAATATAAATAATAATTAAAAATATATGTTCAGAATGTTTTAATTAAAATAAGGTAAATTTTTTTTTTACTTCCTGGTTAAAAATGATCAGATGTCAAATTGTAAACCGATTTTTGTTCATTCCGGTGACCGAATATGAAAGTCACTCACATGGAAGCATGACATAATCCTCCTATATTTTCGGTGCTTATTGACGCCTCTTGCGTAATAGATTAGTTGGATCGAAGCAGCTGGATTTTCTTCTCTATTTCTTTGATCGGTTTTGATACCCGGCATATCAAAAGAGGGGTGGGGGGTTCATCTAATTTTACTCCCCTCTCTTATGTAGGGGATGTTCACTGAAGAGGATTCTAGTTGTCTAGTTTCAGACATAGAGGTGGATATTTTTTTTTTCTCTCTCTCTCTACCTTCCCTCGATGTTCGTTGACTTTCTTCCACCCTGGCGGCAGCGACGTGACCTTGAAGCAAAGTCATCGCAGGGCGAAGGTCACGCCGCGTCGCTGTCTGTGTGACTAACTTCATAAGATACATTAGATCTGGCTATGTGGATCTGGAGGCCGTCCACCAAGGAGCTTGACCACTCGGTTCAAGGGATGCGGCCGATGCAGTTTCAAAACGGGCTGTGCTGGTGGCCTGAACTGAAGGCGAACATATCGACCCGAACTCTTGCCCCTTCGGGAACCAATCCGATAGGCCTAGTCAAGTTTACCAACAAGTTCATTAATCTAACCCCCTACCCATTTACCCTCCCCAACCATTCACATTATTCTTTTTTTCTCTGTCGTATAAATTATATTGAACATCTCCCGCATAATAAAATATATATATATATATTCTTCCGTTTACATAAAAATCCGAATGCCAAAAAGAATTATTATAGAATTGTAAATAAAATATTTGATTATTTCTGGCAATAGTTTCAACAAAAGTGAAATTATTTTTATACAATTTAAAATAAAATTTGTTGAAATAATATTATAGGTATTTTTTTACAAATATTGTTTCTCCTTTTAATTAGTGGGTTAAAGAAGTTAACTTTAATAAAACAATAATAAAATTTCATTAAACTATTATATAGATGAGAATAATAATAATAAAATTGAATTATTATTATTATTTATTTTGGACAATCTTATTTGGTTACGATTAAAATAAGTTGACCTGTGGCCAGGTCCGAACCGACCTACGGTTTGAAATAAATTAATTTCCAGCTACAGAAACAATTTCAAATAATTTTAATATATCTATTAATGTAATAAAAAACAGATATGGATACATAAATAATAAATATAAACATTTTTAATTTTATTTTATTTATAATATATATGCAAGACCAGGCTGTGACGTCATGAATGGCTGGATGACGTAAAATAATTTTAAATCAAGAAAAAACTAATAAATATGATTTTTCTCGACGATAAAACCAATACAAAGTGCATGATTCGTGGTGATATATAAAAAAATCTCCTTTGGTGTGAAAATAACCCTTTCCTTCCTATCGTCGATCGCTAATACTACCACTTCCGGTTTCCGGAATTGCACCAAAAGTTGATCAATTCATCCCACTGATGCATTAAGTAAATATACCAAATTTCATCAAAATCGGTTGAGCCGTTCAGGCTGTACACATCTATACGGACGGACGGACGGACGGACAGACGGACAGACGGACGGACGGACAGACATCATGCTAAAAATACTTTTTTCTGTTTAGAAAATGCATGATTCGTGGAGATATGTAAAAATCTCCACATGTGAAATTTGGTGTGAAAACAATACCTCCCTTACTATCGTCGGTCGGTAAAAAGAATATAGATAATAATTACAGAGCAGAAATAAATAAAATTATATATGTAAATATTCACGGTTTTGTATAATTTATAAATAAATTTTTAACACAATTAAAGAAGTGTTTTGCAAAGATAATCAATTGGAAAATCCCCCAATCCTCTTATTATATTAGATATATTGAAAAATTGATAAACAATTCAATTCATCACTTGTAAATTAAATTTCCTCAAGTGCAGATGAACTAGATTTGTTATTATCCTCCATTTGATATTTATTAAAATAATTATTATATAAATATCTGTATATTTATAAAGGAATCTATTAATATAATAAATATTTTATTTAATTAGCATCAATAAAAAATATTTAATATTTGAGAAAATCAATTTAAAAATTTGATAATTAGTATATATATTAAATTAGACTAACTATATATTCAGTTATTTTTATTTTTGATACTGAAGTAAAAAAAATATATTTAAATAAAAAGAAAATATTGGAGAAAGTATTAGAAAATATTATAATTATTATCTCTTCACTTTTAAGTATCATTTCTTTTAAAACGACATAAGTGTTTTGATATAATTCTCCCCTGAATAAATTTTTTCAAATAAAAAAAGAATAGCATTTGATTTTTAGCTTCGTTCTTTTGTCTGAGTGGTATGGTTAAAAAAAACTAAAACTTGTTTTGTAGGGTGGTTGAAAATTTGAATGGAATTCTTTAATAGGCAACGGATCGTCTTTGAAAATTTTTTACTTCTTTTTCCTAATGTTCATCAATGAAACTTAAAAATATTTTCCAAAGCTTTCTACTCCATTTCAATTCAATATTTTTAATTTTCTACTTGAGTGACCCATCTTTTGATTTTTATTATTAAAGATATTTATATTTTAAATTTCGTTTGGGAAATAATTTTTTTTTTTTTTGATTTAACGAAAAATAAATTTAACAAAATAAAATAAACTTACATCACTTTAAGGTAAAGATAAATAATTTTAGAATACTATTGATTAGAATAAAGAATTGAAAGACGACAGGCAGGCAGCCAATAGGAAGTGAAGGAAAGAAAGAAATAATACTTTTATTTTCACTTTCATCAAAATTTCAACGTTTCTGTGCATGATCAAGCCTCTCCCGGTGAGTCCAAGACTTAATATTGTTATTTTTCACTGAAGAGAGTCCTCATCAGGAACTCAAACGTTGTTATTTTGTTGAAAACGAATATTCTTCAAGACTGTAAAGACTCTCAAGATCTAATATTGTTATTTTTTGCTGAGAAGGCTCCTGATCAAAAACCAAATCGCTTAAATTTTAGTGAAAATAACAATTTTAGTGAGAATAATAAAAAATTTTCGATTTTCAGTTCATTATAAATAATTTTCATTTTAATAATTTCTTAAAATTATGATTTAAACAATTTCTTTATAACCATATTACCTATATTAATAGTCATATTTTAAGAAAACTTTTTTATTTAAGTATTATTAATAGGTAATTGTATATTTTGTAAAAAAATCAATCAATAATAATCATATATTATACTTATTAATTTTTATTAAGAGTAGAAATTCCTCTTTTTTGCATTTTTTGCTCAAATTTACTCTGGCATGCCATTGAATAAAATGCTTGTAAATGAGGAAAGATAATGGATCCTTCTTGAATTCACACTCCAAAAATTAAAAATTAATTTCGAGAGAAATTCTTCTACGCAGTATGCCAGCTCGAAATATTACAAATATTCTAGGTGTTTTCAATAATTCAATCTAGTTATTCTTTTTTTGTTTGTTTTCTTTGTACAAAATTAGAATTTAAAATTTTTTTATTTATTTATTTTTTTTTGTTAAAACTCTTTCATTCATTAAGAATAGATATTAATAATAAAATATTAGGTATTTTTAAAGTTCAGTAATTGTTTTTTATAAGAATCCAGTATCCAACAAAAAAATATAGTTTAAAAAAAAAAAAAATTTATAAGTAAGAAATTGAAAATAAATAAAAAAAAATGATGTAAAAATTTATTTCTTACAATTTTCCATGAACAAATTCAATGTAGGTTGACTAATGTTTGTTTATTGTCTTTTTATTCATCCGCCGAGGCTGTGTTAAACTAATGAACGAAATTTTTTTTTATTGCCAGCATAATTAAAAACGATAAAAAGGATAATATTTACGAAAAGGTAATGGTTAGAAGCTGAAATAAAATGAACTAGTTAATAAATTTGTTTTACACAATTGTATATGTATAATAATAGTACAATTAATTAGCAATACAATTAAAATATATATTATTTATATATTTAAAAAAATATATATTCTCATTTTTACAAATTAATATAAAAATTGAGCATAATCTATGATTTTTACTGATTATTATTTTTCAATATGGAAAAAAAACCTCTGACTTTGTAAGTCCTAAGCAAGGACAACGCCTATCAATTAGGTGTCCTATGATCAGTTGAACGGGTCCTATCAACCTTTACCTTGATTTTCTTGATCGGAGGCGCTACTTTTTATCAAGTAGCTTCCCAGTTTTGATCCCAGAGGCTGGGTTGACTCCGTCCCATAGACCCCAGCTAGAGAAATTCCCTTGCCAGATCCGGGACTTGAACCCGGAACCACGAGACAGCGACGCTAGCCTCTCACCCTGTGGCGCCTTTTTTTTAATATAAATTGTGAAAAATTTTACAAAATATTCAAGCTTCACTTGTCTTTTTATCATGTTTATTTTTAATGGTTTCTATTTAACCCATAAGAATAAATGTTATAATAGGACATTAACATATACAATGTAGTGAGATCTGCCAAGTTTTAGAAGGAAAGCTCAGAATATCATTCTATTCATTTAATAACATTTATAACCAATGAGTGGATTTAGATAGTGTATGTATGGTGGAGTGTGAATGGAACATCCAATGAAAACTTGAATAAAATTTATAAAAAAGTGAAAATGAATGAATATTTGTAAATATGTAAGTATTCTTTTTGATATCTTTCTTGGTTATAAAATGTTACCATCTCTATTATAAAAAAGAGTTATAATAAAAAGACACGTACTCACTCTTGAATAAATAAATTTAAATTTATAAAAATACCAACAAAATATTATATTATTTTTATATTTATCGCTCAATTTATTATTATTATTATTATTTTATCTGTACATTTATTTAAACTTATCCTATTATCATTAGATTACTCTAGTTAAGAAAAGATTATATATAAATTACAAAAATACAAATTCACTTAATATTTAAAAAAAAGAATTAATTTTTTTTAGGAAATTACAAATAAATAATCTTTTGATTAATTTTTAATTATTTTAAATAATTGTTTGTCTTCTGATGTGAACTTCATAAATGACAAAGGATAATTTATTTATTTAATTAATTAATTGATGTTATGATATATAAATATATATATATATATAGCCTAAATAAAATTCCGGTTGTATATGATAAATAAATAGATTAGGTCATCTTTGAAAATCATTTTTTTTTTATTTTAAATCCCTATAACCCATTTGATACATAAAACTATAACCCTAACCCAAAAAAATAATAATTTAAATAAACACAGACTCATCTAATTAAACTGGTTCCTGCCGAAATGAAATACATTAAGATATTTTTAGAACCAGGTAGGGGAAAAGTCTTGGGACGTTCATTTACTTTTAAAAAAAAGAGAAAGTTATCGTTTCATCTCTTGAAGGTTTTTTTTAATTAGATAAATAGAAATTGGGTAGCCTCTCAGACATCAAGTTTTACCAAAGAATAGTTATTTTTTCTTGAGTAAATAATAATAGAAAAATAAATGGGATATTTAGTTGGCCTATTAGTCAATACCAAAGAAAAAATAAAGAGAGAAATATTATACATACATAATATGCATCAATAGTTTTTACTATCTCGTCAGAGATAGTATTGCGATCACGAAAATTTTCGATGTCGAGATTTTTATGATGTTATACGTTTTGAAGGTCCATGAGTCATTTTCAATAAGGTGAGAAGAATGTCTGTCTCTCTGTCTGTCTGTGTGTGTGTGTGTGAGTGAGACAAGATTACGCAAAAACGGTTCGAGCTAGAATAATGAAATGAAATTTGGTACACGGGTATTATTCAAAATTCGTAGTTTTCTATCAACTTTTGAGAAATGTAGATCGTCCAGAAGAGGGTCATTACCTATCACGTTTTGATTTTTTTTTCCCTCTAAACTAACTGTAAAAATAAAGATATATGTTTGATAGTTTTTCACATGATTAAAAATTGTATAAAACTGCTATATATAGAATTTCAGCTTGATTGTATCGTCAAGTGGAGACACTCCAGATTTTTATAATTATACTCTTTCTTCTTGTTTGTTTCTATTTTTTTTTTCATTATCCTTATAAAACAGTGATCTCGGGATGTGCCCCTGGTGTTTATGCAACAATATTTCTTTATTAAATCAATCTTGGATCAAAAAAAAGTAGTTGCATAGTCAAAAGGGGACTGTCACAAATTTAATTGACATAATAAATATTTATTAAAAAATTAAAATTTGGTAAATAATTTTAATCAAAAAAATTAAATTGTATATTTTATTTATATAAAATCCATCTATTTATATATATAATATATAATTAGTGTTAGTCGAAGCGAAATGAAGGTAGAACATACAAATAAATCAATTTATTTAAATTAGCATTATTCAATGTTTATTTTTGAGTTTAACTATAAATTTGTAAAACATTAAAATAGTTTGTTTTTAGTATGATTACATTAAAAAAATCCTCTTCTCTTTAGATATCATAACATTTCATTTAAACCATTATTATTATTCGAAATTATTTTAAAATAAATATTAAAGAGTAATTGTATTCTATTATAAATTAAACTTTGATTAATATAATGATTAAATTAAAAAAAATATATTGCATCACTTAGGGGATACAGGGGGATGAAACTCCTGACCAAATGAAGACTAAATGAGAAAAGGCATAAAATGAATGTCAATTTTGCTTTACATTTTCTCCCTTCTTTCACTCAATTTTAAATCATTCAATCTATACCTATATGAATAAATCAAAGTAAAATTTCTAGGTGATTGAATTTTTGACTTGTAAACATGTTTTATATACATAGGGAGAATGTCAATTTTATTTAAAATTTTATATTTTCATTACTCATTTCATTTCAAACCCAATTTGATTGTATTTGTATTAATAGATTTTTCTTAGTATTATTATAAATTATTATAATTATTAATTTTAACATTTTACTTTCATTTTCTATAATACTCTTTTTAAATGTTACAACGTATTTCGTTTTTTTTCCCTCTTTCCGTTTCATTTTTGATGACTTCACTAAAAATCCAGTAATGAGTTTGATCTTTCCGCTTGGCTTAATTTTTTTTATTTTTTATTTTTATTTTTTTTTTTGCTTAAAACATCCTCTTCTTCGTCTTTTAAAAAGTTTTAAGGATACCCTTTACTTCTTTACATACCCAATTAATAATCTTGTTCCTTTTCAACGATCATTGTTGATTATTATTTGAAAACTTTTTTTTTTTAAAAAAAGTTTGAAATTTAAATTGTTAGTAAGAATTTAATAAATGATGGTTTATTTAGAAGAAACAAAAAATGATTTCCTTATCATAACGAGGATGTCTTTCATTTTGGCAATCATTTCATCATAAAATATTTCCAAGAAAATGATATTATTTTCTTAAAAGAAAACAACAAAGAATTGACTTATCTTCAAGGTATATAAAAAAATTGAAACTTTAAATAAATTGTGACTTCTTATAAAAAAAGAATGTTGGCATGTTCTTATATCATTAGTAGGAGACAAAGAATTATTCTGCTGTAAAATATTTGTTAAATAAATTAGTAGAGTACATTTTATATATAGATCATTTAGATCTAGTATTTTTCTTATTTATTTTTAATATATTTTCTAAATAAATAGTTGTTAAAACAAGGTCATCTAATATCACATATTTCATAAAGATAATTAAATATAATTGTGATTTATTTGCCAATTGAAATCTATAAATTCATAAATTTTTATCAATATATAATAATATTTATCATTTAGTTAAAAATAAAACCCAAAATTATTTATCTTTATTTTATATCCAAAATGTATGAGAAATATCATTAAATTTTCTTAAATAATTATATTTTATTCGTCTAATAAAATTTTACACAGTAAACAAAGAAAAATTAAATTGATTTATAAAATAAAAAAAAAATATTTTCTCTAATATTATAAATTAATTTTATTGCAATCTTAGTATTCTATCTGTATCAGAGATATTTTTACTGGGATGGCCATCAATACTTTTTCTTCAATTCGGCCTTGTAGCCTTGGAGCCTTCTTTTAAGCTTAATGAATCGTCATGAATTGAAGGGTGTTTGATCTGGTGAAAACGGTGATTGTTAAACGATATGTTTTAAGTTTTTCACGAAATGACTCGGAAAACTAATGCAATATAAGATCATTCTTTATTGACGTGTATTAATAAGAATTGTCCTTTAAATTTTTTGTGAATGAAAAGTAAAATTTATTAGCATTTTATCATATATTAAAACACCCAAGTTCTATAGTAAGTACATTTTTAATTTTTTTTTTTTTTTTTATTGATAAAATGATGTTTATGACGATAATTTTTTTTTTCTTTTCAAAAATGTTTTTGTTTGTTTATTTGAATTTTATTTTTTTTTTCTCTCTCTCTCATGACATCCCCCGCTCTCTGCCCACTGAATTAGTCCGAAAAGGATGGACTCTTCAGTAGGGATTCGTCAACGGAACGGCCATGCGCGGCTTTGTGCTTATTGACTTCAATTGGGTTCGTTGACACGATCCAAGATAAGCATTCGGAACTCACAAGGATATCCCATGTGCACACAAATTTGTTATTTTTCTTTAAGTTTTACCACGTCAAGCAGAATCTCCCACCACCCTCACATCTAACTCTAACTTTATTTGCTTTTCAAATGAAAAATTTCCCAAAATAAAAAAAAAATCTCGCTCTATTCATCTATCTATCTATCTATCTATCTTTCTTTCTTTTTTTATGCTAGATAAATACAAAAGAACTATAATTTCTATGAAGAAAGACGAGAGGATATTATTTCATCGTGTGTTTTTTTTCCTTAGATGATTTTCTTTCGTGATGAGAAAAAATTAAGTTTAACCATCTGGGGAGAAAAAAAATATTAATTTAAATTAAATAATAAAAAAAACCTGTGAATGTTAAAAGATGGAGAAAGTCGTCAAGAAAATTATTATATATATATTATTATATATTATATATATATATTTGAAAAAACATCTCTCTCCATAAAAAATATAAAACTAATTAGATAGTTGTTTTTTTTTGTAACATTAAAAAATTAAACTAAATTATATGCATTAATTAATTGAATTATATTACCAAATAAACAATGAAAAAATATTAATTTTTATTATATTATATAATTGAAAATAACCTTTATATATCAAAAACTCAATCAATTCTTATTATATACCAATTTAATCACAAAATTAAAATTTTATATTTATTTATCAATTTTATATAGAGATAATTACTTTATATTTTAAACCACAAAAACAAATGATTCATTTTCATATCATAATGAATATATTAAATGTATATAATAAAACACACAATAAAATAAATTTTATTTCTAATATTGTTACATTTTAATTAAAAATATTACCAATAATATTAAAACCACGTCGTTAACTTTGTATATTTACCACCTTGAAAAATGTGATTCAAATCCTATATAAAAAATTCTTGGTTCTCGTTTGAAAATCCCCTCCCTTTCGTGGGTCTATTAATTTCGTTTCAAACCTTAAGTTCACTGACCTTTAAAAGGGACGTTAAATTATTCTCCCTTAATTACACTGCCTTGAAAAACGACAAGGATACAAGATCTTACGGATGACCGTCCTCACAAGATTATAAGAACGCCGACGCTGTTCAAGAAGATAATAAAATCAATTAAAAGGGGGGAGGGTGTTGGATTTGAAAAAACTTAAAACACGGGCACATATTCAACATGTTTTCCAATTATGTCAGATATAATCAAAGTGGTCATAATAATAATAATTATAATAATAATATTGATTTTATATGTATCAGCAGTTATCCTATTCCCTGGACCAACCAAGTGATATTTATTATTTTGTTAAAAGTCTTATGTTATCAGTTATCACATTACAATTATTTTATTTCAATGTGATTGATTATATTAAAATCTTAAATTTCTATTATTTTATTTTTATTTTTAAATTAATACTATATGTGTCACTCAGAAGCCAAACCGAATAACCCCAATTGTTAAAATTTTGCTAGTAATGTAATGTAATGTAAGGTAAGGTAATCTGCAAAATATGAAGTGAATAATGAACTTGATAATCTTAATATTTGAATGATATATAGATTTTTCTGTGATCAATAAACCTGAATTTTCTACAAGCTGTGAACATTAGGCTTCATTTTCTTAGTTTCTTTAAATGTGGAGTTAATCGCTTTGGCTTCTGAGTGGCACATATATATATATAAGACAGCATATGAAATATTAATCTAATAATTTATTTATTTAAAAGAGTTTTTAATTTAAATTTTAATTTGAAAGATTATTTATTCTTATAAATTTATACTTAATTTATACATTAACGGCGGTAGATACAATTTTCGTCCGACTTGGTTTAGATTTGTTTTATAGAATTTTATATTTAATAACCAATTTAGGTTTATATCCGAATTTCTTATTATCAAACAAAAATTTTTTAAAAAGAAAAAAGATATTTTTAATTTTTAAGCCCTTTTCATCTGCGTGTTTTAAATAAGTAATAAAAATTTAAAAAATACATTAATAAAGATATTACAACCAAACCTTTTAAATTTTCATTATCAACGTTTTTGCCTTCCATAATTTATTAATATTGATAATGATAAAATCTAAAAGTAATATCCAAATAAAAAGTAAATACTTATATAAATTTATTGGGTAGAAATTTTATATAAATTTTCAATCTACTATATATCTTATGAATATTATAATATTATTTCAATAAGCCGACTGTCAGAGAAACAGAGGGAGTGAAACAAACAGGAGGATATGAAAAATTCTAAAGCTATATTTAGATATAAAATATCATAAAATTTAAATATTATAGATTTCTTTATAATAGTATAATTAAAAAAACATCTGGATTGTCTCCACTCGACTATCTCGCAATTTGAATTGGATTAAATATAACATATATTAAAAAAAACCTCTGACTTTGTACGTCCTACGCAAGGACAACGCCTATCAAGCCGATTATATCAAAGAGGTGTCCTATGGTCAGTAGAACGTATCCTCTCAACCTTTACCTTGATTTTCTTGATCGGAGGCGCTATCAAGTAGCTTTTCCCCAATGTTATTCCCGGAGGCTGGGTTGACTCCTTCCCATAGACCCCAGCTAGGGAAATTCCCTTGCCAAGCCTGGGACTTGAACCCGGGGCTATGTGAATGTGAGGCAGGTTCGCTACCCACACATCCAATGGCGCCTTATAACAAATATTATATTTAAATTAAATTTAATTAATTAAATTATAAATTAAAGTTAATAAATAATATTTATTAAACCAGCGCGTGCTTGGCTATTTGTTGATGGCTCCACGTCACGTGCTGCGCGTCAATCAAGCTGAAATTCTATATATATCTAGTAGTTTTATACAATTTTTAGTCATGTGAAAAACTATCAAACATATATCATTATTTTTACGATCAGTTTAGAGGGAAAAAAATGAAAACGTGGTAGTTAATGACCCTATTCCGAAAGACCTAGCTACTTTTCTAAAAGTTGCTAGAAAACTACGAATTTTGAATAATACCACTGTACCAAATATCATTATTCTAGATCTAATCGTTTTTGCGTAATCTTGTCTACATACACACACGCAAAGAGAGAGAGAGAAAGAGACATTTTTCTCAACCTTAATGAAAATGACTCAGGGACCTTCTAAACGTATAAAAGCATCAAAATCTCGACATCGAAAATTTTGGTAATCCCAATAATATCTCTAGCGAGATAGTAAAAATTAATTGTAATTTATTTTTGTTAAATAGAAAATTATCAATGAAAGGGTATAAAAAATATAAAAATTTGATTCTCCAATCACACGATATGTTTTTTGTATACTTATATTTTTACCGACCGACGATAGTAAGGGAGGTATTGTTTTCACACCAAATTTCACATGAGAAGATTTTTTACATATTTCCACGAATCATGCACTTTGTATTGGTTTATCCTCGGGAAAATCATCTTCATTAGTTTTTTCTTTATTTAAAATTATATGACGACACACAGCTCTTCATGACGTCACGGTCAGCTCAACTTATATATTATAAATAAAATAAAATTAAAACTATTTATGTTATATGCATATCTGTTTTTTTATTGAATTAATAGATCATTTAAATTATTTGAAATTGTTTCTGTAGCTGGAAATTAATTTATTTCAAACCGTCGTTCGGTTCTGCGCCTGGCCACAGGTCAACTTATTTATTCCTAATTTCAATAAAAAAAGATTCTGAATGAAAGATTAAATATAATATATATATATATATATAAAATTCTCCCAAAACCAAATCCCAGAACCTCTTTTGTTGTAACCTAATACATACATATATTAAATTTATAAAGGTGGTGCTTTTCAATGTTTATTTGTGGATTTGATACAAAATTGACAGACAGCTGGTCGTTTATATCATTTGATAACTTTATTTAACCACTGCACCCTGGTTATCAATTGATCTCATGTAAATAGACATTTTCGATTTGTTAAACATTGTATCATCAATATACCTTTTATTTTATTTATATCCCATTCTGTTGATTATAAAATCGTGTGGTAATGAAAAAAAAGTAAAATAATTATTTATACAATTATGTAATTTTATTATTTATATATACATATTTAGAAAATATAAAATTTTTATTCAATTCATGAGTATTATTATTAGTGTAGTTGTAGATTGTAAGATACATTATTTTGTAATCCATGATTTAATTCTTAAACCAAATGATCAAATTTCATTTTTTTTAACAATTGCAATGAGTAATTTAACCAAAGAGAATAGATAGAGTAATTCAATAGGATTATGTCTCTAATGCCGCTTTTATAATAATGAATTTATACTTTATAACTTGCTATCAGTGAATATGTATGGGCGTTCTTAGAATAAACCGAAGAGTAAAATAAATGCATGTTTCCCCTTTAATATTAATCATTAACAGTTGTCCGCCATCAATATTTTTGTAGAAAATAAAAATTCATAACTAAATATATATCTCTCTCCTTTTTTTCTAAATCTGTATTCTGAAAATGTATGCCAAAATATCAATTAATAGAATAAATGATAAATATTGGTTATGTTTTTTTTCCAAAGCCATTAATAAAAATTAAAAAAAAAAAATTTATTTAATTTAAAAATACATTTCATAAATTGATATTTCATAATATGGATATATAAGAGGGGGGGGGGGGGGGTGAAATGTTTCCGGCCTGACCAAGAAAAAAGATGTTTTTAAATTTTTTTTTTTGCTTTATTTTTCAACAATCAACATAGCTGAGACCTCCACGATGTCAGCGCTGAACGCGTACAAAATATTTTACACAACCATTTGAATATGGAAAGCTGTGTGAAACGTGGGTGTCGCGTTTGCTAACGTTAAACCAAAAACTGCTTCGAAAAGCCATTTCTACCGACAATTTGGCGCTGTAGGCGTAATCCAAACGAATTTTTGCGTCGATTTATAACTGTTAAATTAAATTTAATCAATTAATTAATTAATTAAATTAATTATAACACCGTTATGAGAAATGTATCAGTTGATGGAGATTATGTTGAAAAATATAGCAAAAAAAAAAAAATTTAAAAACATCGTTTTTCTTGGACGGGCCGGAAACTTTTCACACCACCCTCGTATACTTATATATATATATATATATATAAATATACGATAATAAATATAATATAGAAAAGAGAGAGATAATTTTTTCCTATAAATATTCGTCGTATTATAATATAAGAAAGTAAAAATACTAGTTTATATATATATATATATATATAAGATACCCGAAATATTTTTATAATCGTAATCTTAGTTCTATTTATTTTATTTTTATCAAAATGGATTAATTTTTAATCTATAGTAGAAGAGAAAAATGTTTTCATTATGAGAAAGATAAATTTTCCACTATTTTCTTTAAATTGAATGTTACATAATTGGAATGTTTCTAATATCGATTAATTATACATATAATAATTATTTTTAAATGAAAATATATTTTGAATTTTATCAATTGCGAATTGTTTTATTTTATTATAAAATATTTTTGTTTTGTTTTGTGCTATATTTTTGTTTTAAGTCGTAGAGAGATAATTAATATCACTTTGCATTAAATATACTCGTGATAAGAATTATTTTATTTTTATTTTTGTTATTTTTTGCCTCATTAGAAATTAAGTTTCCATTGAAAAATAACATGTAATCGTTTAATTCAATTTTTACCGACCAACGTTAGTAAGGGAGGTATTGTTTTCACACCAAATTTCACATGTGGAGAATTTTACATATCTCCACGAATCATGCATTTTCTTAACAGAAAAAAGTATTTTTAGCATGATGTCTGTCCGTCCGTCCGTCCGTATAGATGTGTACAGCTTGAACGGCTCAACGGATTTTGATGATATTTGGTATATTTACTATTAATATTTTTTTATATTTAAAATATTTTAAAATTTTTTATTTAATTTCATAATAAAATTAAAAATATTTATTCTAATAATATTTTAAAATCAAATTACGAATTACAAATTTATCATTCCACCACCCAAAAAAAAATTTTCATGAAGTTAACATCATATAAAGGAAGGAATTTCAAATAGATTATTGAATAAATTTGATAAATTATATTATATTAATTAAAATGTTTTTTACCGACCGACGATAGTAAGGGTATTGTTTTCACACCAAATTTCACATGTGGAGGTTTTTACATAACAGAAAATAGTATTTTTATCATGATGTCTGTCCGTCCGTCCGTATAGATGTGTACAGCAATTTTGTATATTTACTTAATGCATCAGTAAGATGAATTCCTCAACTTTTGGTGCAAATCCGGAAACCGGAAGTGGTAGTATTAGCGATCGACGATAGGAAGGGAAGGGTTATATTCACACCAAATTTCACATGAGGAGATTTTTTACATATCACCACGAATCATGCACTTTGTATTGGTTTTATCCTCGAGAAAAATCATCTTTATAGGTTTTTCTTAATTTAAAATTATATGACGTCATCCAGCCATTCATGATGTCAAAGCCTGGTCTTACATATATATTATAAATAAAATAAAATTAAAAATGTTTATATTTATTATTTATGTATCCATATCTGTTTTTTATTACATTAATAGATATATTAAAATTATTTGAAATTGTTTCTGTAGCTGGAAATTAATTTTTTTCAAACCGTAGGTCGGTTCGGACCTGGCCACAGGTCAACTTATTTTATTTATTAATTGTAATAATTGGGTTTATTCTCATTTAAAATTTTAATAAAATTCAATGAGTTCGGGTTTAAGTTTCAACCTCTTAGAAGTTTTATATTTTTGATAAAAATGTTAAAAATTATATAAGTAATTTAAATGATTGATTAGCTGAGGATTTTTTCGTTCCCTTTATTAACATTTTTTGTTCTTATTTACTATCTCGCCAGAGATAGTATTGCGGTCACGAAAATTTTCGATGTCGACATTTTGATTTTTTTATACGTTTTGAAGGTCCCTGAGTCATTTTCACTAAGGTTGAGAAAAATGTCTGTGTGTATGTTGACAAGATTACGCAAAAACGGTTTTAGCTAAAATATTGAAATGAAATTTGGTACACGGGTATTATTCATATTCGTAGTTTTCTATCAACTTTTGAGAATTTTTCCTCTAAACTGATCATAAAAATAAAGATATATGTTTGATAGTTTTTCACACAGTTTTTCACATGGTATAAAACAGCTATATATAAAATTTCAGCTTGATTTATTCGCTGAAAATACCAGAATTAATTTTTTAACACATTCCAAATCACGCCCCATACGTGACGTGGTGCCATCAACAAAGAGCCAAACATGCGCTGGTTTAATTAATATTATTTATTAATTTTGATTTATAATTTATAATTAATTAAATTTAATTTAAATATAATATATGTTATTTAATCCAATTCAAATTGCGAGAAATTCGAATGGAGACACTTCAAAAAGGTTTACAGGTTCTTTTTCAAGCTGCTTGAAAAAAAAAAACGATTTCCCTCTTGAATATTATATCATTGTTTTAATATTTTTTTGAATATTCCAATTTTATTACCAAAGATATAAATATATTCTTTGATGACTTGGGTTTTTAGTATTTCCCCCATCATGAAGATTGATGAGAAGATATTAGAAAGGGTAGATTTTTTATTGATGGGGTTGTCCTTTTCAAAACCAATAACCAGTATAATAGATCATAACAAAGTAATATTTGAAAGAAATAAAAAAATACAATTATATATAATACATATATTGGACAGATAAAATAAAAAATTAAATATTGAGAGAATTTCTTATATCCTTCTATATATATATATATATTATTCTTTTTTTCCTCCTGGATCACCTTACTAATATGAGAAAAATCGTGATGTCACTGGTTTGCAAGAAACCAGCTTAGTTACCAATTGTCTAGCGTATGATTGTGAAAACTGATTTGTTCCTGGAAAATATTTGTTTTTCTTCCAAATTTCAAAGCATTTTCATTTCACTGTTTCATTTTTAACTGTCTTAAAACTTTTAAAATCAATCCCGGGATTTGAGATAATCTCATTGCCAATCCTTACCTAAATAACGTTCATCATTCGTTTTTGCCTACCAAAATATTGAATGTAAATTTAAAGAGTGTTTTCTATTATAGAAATCATCTCAATATTAAGCAAAAAATAAGTAAATTTAGATTAAATTAAATAATTTGTTTTATAGGCATAGTATTTATAATATAGTGTAATATTTCACTTAGTTAATGTATAATCGTGGGCATTGAATTTTACAATTTTGGATTTTTTCATATACTATTTTAAAGGCATTAGAAAATGATGTTAATAAATAAAAAAAAAAACACTTAACTTCGTTTTCATCAAAATACCAACGAATCATTTTCAAAAAAACAACTAGTCTTGAAGAAGGTTCTGATTAGCAATCGAAACGTTGCTGATTTAGTGAAAACAATAATAAGTGTTATTTTTTTTCTTTCCTTCACTTTTTACTAGCTCTATATTCTAATCAGCTAATATTAGTTTATATATATCTAATACTAATATTCTAACACCTCCACCCTCTTCAACAACCGATAAATCGTGACGCATTCTCATGGCAATACCATAATTAACAAGAACCCACATTTTAATTGTGTTTTATTTTTTAATTTCATAGTCACAATACATGAGAAAATTATTTTACATTCATTAAATTGTAAAATTCATATCATTTTATTAAGAATTATTTTCTTTTTAATTAGGCGGTAGGTATTATTAAACTCATACTTGATTTTAATTATACTCTTTCATTAAAAAGAGAACATTCTTATCTTTACTTCTAGTTTTTTTTTTTTTACTCTCACTAAATAAATGATGATAATAATATCTGAAAACAACAGAAGATCAAAAATATAAGGTATAATTTTAATTAAATTTTAGTTAATTTTATCAATTAATATATACTTTTCAGGATGTTAACTACGTATTTGCAATTCTCTTCCGGGATATCTTTATATCTAATATATTAATCCATATGCAAGAAACGTTCATGATTTTTTTGTCCTATTTTTTTTATTCTTTTAATTTTTTTTTTTTATTTCTTTTCTGACGTCACTCCATCCATCTAATACATTATCTATCATTTGTTTACCCGCGCGCGCCTCTACTTGGCCAGAGGGTCATTGGCCTCAAACCGTTAAAATCTTGGCATTACTCCCTATTTATTCAATTTTTGTCTTCGATTCATTCATGAAACTGAAAAATAAATAAAAAATTAAACAAATCACATTTCATTGATAGAATCAACTAATCAATTTAATTTACTAATTTATGAAATCAAATTTTATTTTAATGGATCGAATAAAATTTTGATTAGAATTTGTATTGATTTATTTATTTCAAAACATAAACCTCGTTAAATTAAATTCATTTCCCACTCTTAATTTTAATATCTTCCCAATTTTCAAATTATTATAATAAAATTATCACTGTGATAAAATATATTACGATTGATTAGTATTCTTCACTTTCTAAATTTTTGATTCAACAATTTATTACTAATAATTGTCCTAATTAGACACTCACAGCTATGACACTAAAACATTGCATGGAATCTGATTTGATTGTCTTTAATTGGCATTTAAACAATAGTGTCGTCGACACTTTCACTCAGAGTTGTAGCATAATACTAATACGGGTTCAGCAATCTATATTATCTACAACATCTCTGGTTTGATAAATCACAGTTATGACATCAAAGGATTCGTGTAAATATGATTCAGAGATGAAAATTAACATCTAAACAATCATATCGTCAAAACTTTCAAAACCATTCATTCTGTTTCTCCTAATTTAGGTCGGGCAAAAATTCAGATAAAAAAAATAAAATAAAGGTTTCGACTGACACTAATTATTCTTTAGGTAGGTAAAAATATAGTAACAAATATAATAATTATTTTGTATACATAACCTAGTTTATAAATATTTATAAATAACTTATATATTGATTTTGTTTTATGAATTGACAAACATTTCAACATTTATTGATTATTTTTATTAACTTTTTTTTACTATTCCAAGAAATCGATATAATACAATATTATAACCCGATTAATAATATTCAGAATCATAAATAGTTTCGAAGAAATAAGTTTTTTTGATTGTTAAATTTAAATATTGTTACAGAATGTTATGTTCGTTAAATAACAGTTTATGACTACAATTGATCAGATTTTTTATTGTTCATATCAAAATGGTCTTTTGTTTAATGTCCCTTCTCTTAATTATATTAGAATGATTATGAATGATAATGTTAATACAATCATTTTCACGGTTGTATATTATTATACAATAATTATTAGACTAATCTATCTATATTTATATAAAAAAAGGTTTTTGTCTGCACATTGCTCAGAATTTAAAATTTTTTGCATCTCTTCGCGTTTTATGTGACCTCTAAAATCCAAAAGTGACTTTAGAATTTTTCATGTCTGTCATTCTGTCTGCAGGTCTGGAAATTCTAATGTTATAGACTCAAAATTGACTGAACCGATTTGGATGAAATTACTCACAATTTTCTTACATATCTCTATTTGAACATAGGCTATAAATTTTATTAACATCTGATTAATAACTGCAGAAATTATTTTTTTAAAATTTCATATGTACATGTTGCCATTCAGCAGCGAAAAGAATACTATACAAAGAATCTTTATAATATTTATATTTTTATTTTTCTAATATTTACAATATTTCAATTCATCATATTGTTCTTTTTAACTTATTTAACACACTGAAAACATTCACATTTCGACTATATTACCTTTTTTAATTTTTAAGATTATATGAATAAATAATTTTAGTTATGATCTCATAATTGGATTTTCACGTAAGTTTTTAATAAGGGTGGACAATGTAGGAAGGAACGTGAAGAGATGGGACAGGGTAGGAGCTCCGGATAAGGACATTTGCAGAAATGTGGTTGTTGCAGCCAAGAACTTTCGAGTACTGAGAAGCCACAGAGATAGGTAGATAGATATAACATATATAATAATAATATATAATTCATTTATTAATTAAATTAATATATATTTTAAATAAGAACACAAAAACAAATGAAAGTTTTATGCAATATACTGATTGAAACAAAATGGATGATAACCTTTTACATATACTAAACACTTTCAACCAAATAACATCTATTACTTCGGGGGTACAAGGGGCAGAGCCCCTGTCTAGGTGCGAAGAACGCCGAAGGCGGTCTGAATAGCTAGTATTCGATAAAAATAAAATATGTTTTATAAATTAAGCAAAAAATGAATATAATTATTTTATCTTGTTCTAAATAAGTTGACCTGTGGCCAGGTCCGAACCGACCGACGGTTTAAAGTAAATTAATTTCCAGCTACAGAAACAATTTCAAATAATTTTAATATATCTATTAATGTAATAAAAAACATATAGGCATATAACATAAATATTTTTAATTTTATTTTATTTATAATATATAGCTGGAGTAGCCGGCGTTACCCGGCGTTACCCGAGGCTGTGACGTCATGAAGGGCTGGGTGACGTCATATAATTTTAAATTAAGAAAAACATAATGAAGATGATTTTTCACGAGGATAAAACCAATACATTCGAGGTGATATGTAAAAAAATCTCCTCATGTGAAATTTGGTGTGAAAATAACTCTTCCCTTCCTATCGTCGATCGCTAATACTACCACTTCCGGTTTCCGGATTCGCACCAAAAGTTGATCAATTCATCCCACTGATGCATTAAGTAAATATACCAAATTTCATCAAAATCGGTTGAGCCGTTCAGGCTGTACACATCTATACGGACGGACGGACAGACATCATGCTAAAAATACTTTTTTCTGTTAAGAAAATGCATGATTCGTGGAGATATGTAAAAATCTCCACATGTGAAATTTGGTGTGAAAACAATACCTCCCTTACTATCGTCGGTCGGTAAAAAAAATAAAGAAATGAAAGGAATAGTAAAAAAATTTAATTATTTATTCTTTAAAAAGTATCTAGTTTATTGATAAGTAATTACATTTCTAATAATTATATGTAATTATAAAAATTATTTTATAATATGGGTACCTGTATAAAATATTACTCATATATACTTAAAGAAAGCATTTCACTTTTCATGTTTAATATGATAAATTGATCTGGAAAGTATACATATATTAAGGAGGATGCTTAAGGGGATTCATTTTATAATAATATATATAAGCATGATAGAAAAGAAAATTTAAATATATATATCATCTGTAATATAATTTATTTTCTGATATTATGAAATTAAATTATTATTATTATATAATTATAAGAATTATTTGTGTATGGCAATTTGAATTTCCTAAAGTTCACTAATTCATTTGCACACATATCCAATTTGTCAACGTCTTTCATTTATTACTATTATTTTTATTTATATTTCCATATTTATATTTATATTAATGATGAATAAAATGAATATTCAACCTATTATAATTAGTATTTCTATTCGAAGATCAGATACAAAATGAAATAAATTCTCACTCGTATATAATTAGTTTTATATAGGTGTAATAAAGTCTCCCCTACGTTTTAATCTTTCAAGTTATTTTAATTATACTATTTTAATATCGAGTAGTTTTTTTTTAAATTAAATTTTATGAATTTTCAAATAGATAACATTACTTTTATTATTTTTAAAAATTTTAATACGCTATCATAAAATTATTTCATTTTCCTAGAAATATTTAGATGAATTTTTTTTAAATTTATCTGAAATACTATTACTATTACTAATGCATGTTAAAAATTTCAAATAAATATTTTTTTAAAATAATTATTTAGCTATTTTGAAGGCTCTACAGGGTGAGAGGCTAGCGTCGCTGACTCACATTCTCGTGGTCCAAGGTTCAAGTCCCGGACCTGGCAAGGGAATTTCTCTATCTGGGGTCTATGGGACTCAGCCTCCGGGATCAACATTGGGGAGCTACTTGATAAAAATTAGCGGCTCCGATCAAGTAAATCAAGGAAAAGATTGATAGGACTCGTTCTACTGATCATATAGGACACCTCATTGATATAACCGACTTGATAGGCCTTTTGTCCATGCGTAGGACGTACAAAAGTCAAAGGTTTTTTTTTTATTTAGCTATTTTAATTAATTAATTCATAGTTAAAATTAAAAATGTTGTTCTAAATTATTATCAAAATTGAAGAGTTTATTAAATATATTAATTAATTATAATTGAACCCAAATATATTCAAATAAACAAATGTTTAGTAGTAGTGGAGGTTATTTAGAAAAGTAAAAAAATAATCATATTTTATTTTTTTGTAAAAATTGATGTTAATAAATAATTTTCTTATTATTTTATTACTACACGGTTATTACTTAGAAAATTATTCTTGTAGTTATAGTCATAAAATTGAGGAGGTTTCTTTGGTGGCCCGATTGAGTGACGAAAGGCTAGCTGGCTAATACCACGTGAAGAGACTAAGAACAGGACAGAGTGGACAAACAATATAAAATATAGATAGAGATAAGAGGCAATCGAAGAAAAGAAAGACTAGAACATGGAAGAAAAGATTTCAATTCCTGCAGCTAAGAACTTTCAAATTCACTAGCACCTCATAAATATAGATCAATAAATTATATTTTATTATTATAAAAATTTTATAAATATTCTGATAATTTAATCAATTCATTAAGATGAATTTTTAAATTTTATGCATCTAACATTATATTGAAGATCTAAATTATTTATACAATTATATATATATATATATATATATATATATATATATATATACATCTGAATAGAATCTACAGATTGTGTATTCCATAAATATCAAAAGTGTTAAATGAAAAGACATGCATTTTGATTAGAGATATTAGTTCGAATGTTAAATGAATTCATTTTTGATATTATATATTCAAGCTTCATTTTATTTTTCAAAGAGATTGTCGCTTTTGGTGTAGGTGGATGTGATTCTTTTCTAATGCGAGAGAAGAACCTTAAAAATGATTTCTGAGAAAATTCCATGCGTGGGAAAAAATATCCCTAATTCCATAGTCACGATAAATTAGACTTTTTTTGATAGAATAGAATCAAAGAAATAATGCTAATTTTTGCACTGTGTTGATGCTTTTGAGAATAGAACATTTGAATTTTATAGACTATTAAGTATAATATTAATAGATCAAATAAAATTTTCAGGAAATAAATAAATTAACAAATAATTAAAATAGAAAGATTATGTGTGAGGTGACCATGTCTGCATCAAACTGGGTTCAGTTTAAAGCAAAATTAACAGAGTTGAAATTTTATTTTTTTATGTTATAGATATTGATATATTGAGATCCTTTGAGATTTGAGAGAGTATTAATTTAATTAATTTAAGTGATTTAAAGTTTCTAAGAAATTATCAAAATTGAACCTAATACTTTTGTTTAAATTTTTTCACAATACTAAATTACTAAAATGAAAAAATAAATTTTAGAAGTGAAAATTCATTTCAAATTACAATAACTTATTTTAATTGTATTTTACTGACTTACAACAAAACTTTCATTTTTCTCAATTATTTTTGTATTCATTTAATATAATACAAAAAATAAAATTACTTTCCATTTTGAAAAACAGAAAAAAACTTAAATTGTTAACAAATAATAGAGGATCAACCAGTTAACCTCTTTTTTTAGATCATTTAGAGAGAAACAATTTATTCTTATTTGCATGTTACAAAGACAATAATGTATTGAATTGATGTTTATTTTTTGTTTTCAATTAATTCAAGAATGAATTAACTTGAACATATATTGTTAAATTCTTTTCTAATGTATTAGTGACTATTAATTTATTAAATAGTGTTTAAAAAATAATCAGTAAAATAACAGTTCACCAAAAATTAATAAGTTGACCTGTGGCCAGGTCCGAACCGACCGACGGTTTGAAATAAATTAATTTCCAGCTACAGAAACAATTTCAAATAATTTTAATATATCTATTAATGTAATAAAAAACAGATATGGATACATAAATAATAAATATAAACATTTTTAATTTTATTTTATTTATAATATATATGCAAGACCAGGCTGTGACGTCATGAATGGCTGAATGACGTAAAATAATTTTAAATCAAGAAAAAACTAATAAATATGATTTTTCTCGACGATAAAACCAATACAAAGTGCATGATTCGTGGTGATATATAAAAAAATCTCCTTTGGTGTGAAAATAACCCTTTCCTTCCTATCGTCGATCGCTAATACTACCACTTCCGGTTTCCGGAATTGCACCAAAAGTTGATCAATTCATCCCACTGATGCATTAAGTAAATATACCAAATTTCATCAAAATCGGTTGAGCCGTTCAGGCTGTACACATCTATACGGACGGACAGACGGACGGACGGACAGACGGACAGACATCATGCTAAAAATACTTTTTACTATCTCGTCAGAGATAGTATTGCGATCACGAAAATTTTCGATGTTGAGATTTTGATGTTTTTATACGTTTTGAAGGTTCCTGAATCATTTTCACTAAGGTTGAGAAAAATGTCTGTGTGTGTGTGTGTGTGTGTATGTAGGCAAGATTACGCAAAAACGGTTTGAGCTAGAATGATGAAATTTGGTACATGGACATTATTCAAAATTCATAGTTTTCTATCAACTTTTGAGAAATGTAGCTCAACCGGAAGAGGGTCATTACCTACAACGTTTTGATTTTTTTTCCTCTAAAGTGACCGTAAAAATAAAGATATATGTTTGATAATTTTTCACATGATTAATAATTGTATAAAACTGCTATATATAGAATTTCAGCTTGAGCTAGAATGAATTAATTTTTTAACACTGCAAATCTCACGCGCCAACACGTGACGTGGTGCCATCAACAAAAAGCCAAACATGTGCTGGTTTAATATTTATTATTTATTATTTATAATTTATAATTAATTAAATTTAATTTAAATATAATATATTATGTTATTTAATCCAATTCAAATTGCGAGATAGTCGAGTGGAGACACTCCAGCTAATTTCTGTTTAGAAAATGCATGATTCGTGGAGATATGTAAAAATCTCCACATGTGAAATTTGGTGTGAAAACAATACCTCCCTTACTATCGTCGGTCGGTAATAATATATTTTTTGTGAAGAATAAACTTGGCTTCCTTCCAAAATTATATATAAGAAAAATGAAAATATAATTCAATATTAATTTATTCTTATTATTTTTTATTCTTAAATTATTAATATAATAATATAAACAAAATTTTATTTTCATAAAATTAATTATTTTATTTATTTAATAATAAAACTTACAGCTGGTAGAGTATTTTTTTCTAACCTTAAACTCTTTAAATAACTATCTACTTCAGAAGTGACCTTATATTATCGTATTTAATTTGTAAGTATTAACTTTTATTTAGTCTTTATGATTTTCCCTTTTCATGAAGTTTAATTATTCAGGTAATTATAATTAGCAATTGAAACAACTTAATAGAATGGTAAAAATTGAAATGGGATTGATGATACTTTTCATCTATCTATCCATGGTCAAACATATATATTATCTACTTAACTTTAAAGATCTAAATAAAAATTTTAAATAACAAGGTCATAATATAAATTGCACTAATTAAAATCATCCAACCTTATAAGCAAGATCACTTCAATTTAATTTATTACAACTTAAGTACTTATTAAATAATTCATTTCTTTTTCATCTTCATATGCCGTGAAAAATCACGATTCAAATTACTTTTAATCATTGTTATTTTTATTAACGAATAATATTCAAAAGTTAACAATTATAACTATTTATAATTACTCAAAATTATATCAATTTTACTTTTCTTTATTTTTAATTATATAATATTAAAATACGTACGATATATTGATTTTAAAAAAGAGTTTTAAAGAAAGAAAATTAATGATTTACCATATATGTGCTATATATTATTGTCAGATTTATCCAGGCTTTTATCCCGTATTTTTGTGAGTTTGTTTTCTCGACGTTTCGGCGTCAATTTTGGCGCCATTTTCAAGAGGTTATTTAGTTAGGAATATTTTTGGGGTTCTAGGTTTTTTAGTCTGTTCAACCAAGTTTCGATATCGGGATTCCGAGATGTTTTTTTGTTCACTGCGTTGCTGTGAAGTTCCAAAGAGTCAACTTCAGGCTGTTGTCAAGTTAAGTGCAGATGTGTGTCAGTGTCAGTTTCAGTGCTCAGGACTCTTCGGAACTTCACAGCAATGCAGTGAACCAAAAAAAAACAACTCGGAATCCCGATATCGACTCTTGGTCGCACAGACTAATTCCCACCTAAATAACCTCTTGTAAATGGCGCCAAATTGAGCGCCGAAACGTCGAGAAAACAAACTCACAAAAATACGGGATAAAAACCCGGATAAATCTGACAATAATAATAGTAATAAAATTCACGGAAATCTAAACCAACATATATTTAATGGATATTTAATTTAATTAATTTAAGTCTGGTCCGTAATTTCATTGAATAAATTTCATAAGTAACTTTTCGGTATTTACTAACAAATCCATTGGTGTGTATTTCATTCAATTAAATTAAAAAAAAAAAATAAACAAACAAATAAATAGTTAGGTAATTTAAGGAGGTATTTTTAAATGTCTAAAATTGGCACTTTTCAGACTTCCTTACGGTAGTTCTTTGCAAATTAGCTGGCAGAATGGCATTTAAAAGAAAAGAAAGAAAGTTGCCGCCAACCAGTTATTTTAGCCTGTTTATTATTTCTTTAGAAGAGCCCTTTTATAAAAGCTGCGTTCTATTTGAACGGCTCCTAGAATTGGTTGTATTTTATCATGCAGCGTCCTTGATCTTGGCATTTGGTCCAAGGGTAATGGTTGTCTATTTGAGAGCCGCGGTGTCCATCAAGTAGAGCTACTAGCAATCAACTTCGCAATGATATGCAATTGGCTTCGGCCCGGGCCAATTGGGCAGCTCTCGTGACCATGGGGCGACCGCTGGGGATGCCGAAAAACTGACACTCACCTCTCTGTCAAGGCTCTTCAATTCCAACGCAATTGACTTTCGACCAGAATTGGAACAAACTTGCAATTGATGAGAGTCTAACTACAATTCAATTCGATTCATCCCGAGTTCGATTGAATAGGTTCAAAGAGATCATGCTCTCTTTATTATTTTTCTTTTATCGATCTATTTACATCCATGATATTATACAAAGATTGGTGTAATTACAATGTTGGTCTTTCAATTACTTATCTATAATTTGAGTAAATTTTTTTTTTTTAATTAATTATTTATAATAAAATAAAGTAAATAAAGAAAAATTGAAAAAAAATAAATTAAAATAAATAAATAACTATATATATATATATATATACATATATATATATATTTTTTTAGTTTCTTCTCGGTTGACATTTTAAGGGAATGAGGTACTTAAATTACAAGAGTTAATAATTTTGTTACTTATTTAGATGAATGTTGGATTATTGCTGAACGAAAAAAAGTAATATGCATTAAAAACTTATTTAGAGAAAATTATTGAAATTAATATTTACATTTATAGTAAAATAAATGGTATATTTTATAAAGTAAGGTAAATATATAGCTATAGCTTATCTTTTACTTAAATAATAATCCATGAATTACTATCATCTTAAATGAAATATTATATTAAACAATACCTCCCTTACTATCGTCGGTCGGTAAAAACCTGGAACACCGAGCTATCGCTCGGCCCTTTAAAGAATTTATACAATTTATTATTATAAACTTGAAAATTTTACAATTTTTTAATTATTTATTACAATTGCTAAATGGGTTTTCAAAAAAAAAAATAACCCATTAAAAATTTTTTTCCTAAAATGGTATAAATTTATTAAAATAACTTGATTTTCATTTCAAGATGAAAAATATATTCAAATTTACTTGATAAAATATTTGATCCTATATTATATATATATGCTGTTATAATTAAATAGTTTGTTTTATATTTTTCTAAGTAGCACAATAGCTTGCTTATACACTGTTTCGTTTAAGAATCATTACTGATAATAATATAAATTCTGAAATTATATTGACACCTGTACTTGTCTATATTTTAAATAAGATGTTATATTTTTTCTTTTTATTTATATTAAACAAAATTAAATTATTTATAATTAAATCTAAATAAGTTGACCTGTGGCCAGATCCGAACCGACCGACGGTTTGAAGTAAATTAATTTCAAGCTACAGAAACAATTTCAAATAATTTTAATATATCTATTTATGTAATAAAAAACAGATATGGATAGAACATAAATATTTTTAATTTTATTTTATTTATAATATATATGTAAGACCAGGTTGTGACGTCATTAAGGGCTGGATGACGTCATATAATATTAAATTAAGAAAAAACTAATAAAGATGATTTTTCTCGAGGATAAAACCAATACAAAGTGCATGATTTGTGGTGATGGTAAAAAATCTCCTCATGTGAAAGTTGGTGTGAAAATAACCCTTCCCTTCTCCTTTCGTCGATCGCTAATACTACCACTTCCAGTTTCCGGATTTGCACCAAAAGTTGATCAACTCATCATACTGATGCATTAAGTAAATATACCAAATTTCATCAAAATTCGTTGAGCCGTTCAAGCTGTACACATCTATACGGACGGACGGACGAACAGACATCATGCTAAAAATACTTTTTTCTGTTAAGAAAATGCATGATTCGTAGAGATATGTAAAAATCTCCACATGTGAAATTTGGAGTGAAAACATTACCTCCCTTTCTATCGTCGGTCGGTAAAAAACATTTTAATTAATGTAATATAATTTATTTAATATTCTTGGATCAAATTTATTCAATAATCTATTTGAAATTCCTTCATTTATATGATGTTAACTTCATGAATATTTTTTTTTTTGGGTGGTGGAATGATAAATTTGTAATTCGTAATTTGATTTTAAAATATTATTAAAATAAATATTTTTAATTGTATTTTGAAATTAAATAAAAAATTTTAAAATATTTTAAATATAAAAAAAATATTAATACATTATCAATTAAAAAAGAATGGCGGGAGGAAAATTTCAGTATAGATGACGTAATTTGTGACGTGATTTAAATTTACTATTTTAAATTAAGAAAATACAAATAAAGTTGATTTTTCACGAGGCTGAAACCAATACAGATCGATTTTTCATTATAAATATTTTCTTTGGTGTGACTTTTCAATAAAATCTTTAAGGCGGTTTAATATCTCAAAAATATACAAAGATATATATATATAATTTTTTCTAATATAATAAAATAAGATTTATTTTCTCCCCATCACTAAGAATATTATTTATTATAATTATTATGTATTCAAAATCTTTTCAGCAAAACAAAATTAATTTAGGAGTAATATGACAATATTGAACGTCAAAATACAAATACATTTCTACAACTGTTCTTATCCTGTCATTTACATCCAAGCTTCTTTATATTGTCATCCTAACATGACTATTTTCTACCCACATGTTGGTTGTTATAAACAAACATCTTTCCATATTCTCTCATTATTATTATTATATACGTCTCTATAATATTCAATCTTAACTTAATTTAAAAATAAATATGTTTAGACTTAATCTATTCTTTAAAATATTTTTAAAATGTTATTTCACCATTCTAATTGATATTGATCAATATTCATTTGAAAAGAATAAATAATAATTATAAGATCTAAAGTTTTGATTGATTTATATTGTCAGAATGGTAAATGTTTTATTAAATCAAAATATGAGCAAATTAATAAATCATTATTTTTTTTTATTCATTTTACAAATAACATTTAATTTATAATGTTTAAAAAAAAGATATTCAAAAAAAATTATTCTAAAAATTGCATAACTAACTTCTCATAGTTTTTGAAACAATGATTTAGTGAGATGAGATGATCAAATTCATTTTCTTGATTAACAAATATTGCGTAACTTGCGTAAATGCGAATGACTTTAAAACAAAAAGGTTCTATTTTGACTTACAAAATACATTAACTAACTCTCCAGTTGGATGAAAATTAGTTAAAATTTTTGACGCGTCCTAATCAAATAAGTAACGACAAAATGTTATTTACTTTATCTTAAAAGAAAAAAATATATATTGCTCTTTTAAATTAATGTTGAATAAATGGAATGGTAGTGAATTGATGAATGGAATGAGAGAGTAGTTGGAAGGTGGGGGGGAGTTGTGTATGAATTAGACTTTAAATTAATTGAGAAGAAAGTCATTTTGAATTTGAATGATTTAAATAAAATAATAAATTAATTCGAAATGGATAAATAAAATAGAAGAATTTTTTCTAATGAAATTCAATGTTTGGACGATAGTCAAAAAAAATAAATTTATATAATGATCTTTTAATAGATTCTATTAATTTGAAATGTTAAAAATATATACCACTTTAAGAATTAAAAAAATATATATATATATATATAATTTCATGGGTTTTGTTACATCCCTAACGGGCCTCCATCATAACCCCACACCAACCACTGCAATCTTAAATTTCAGCATTTTTGTTTAAATAATACTATCTACGTCTTTTTCTTTCTCTTTCTTTAATTAATTTTAATTAAGAATGTATATGTAACATTTTTGTATAGGAATGCCAATTATTTCTTAAAATCGACTTAACAGTATTTATAATTTATACAAATTCAGAATTGAAATTAATTCTTGAAAAATCTCAAATTTTTGACAGATTCTCGTGTTCAAGGCTGGATTTTTCTGGGCCTTCCTACTTGTCATTGGACTATTGCATTCCTGGGGTGGAATGCTGGATAGATGACTTCAGGTTAAATGCCAACGAGGCTTTGTTTATTGAAACGCCGGGTTAAACAACTGGTGAGTCCAATTTTTATTTCTTTATTGATTTCATGTTATTCGATAAAACAGATATCTAACAACACATGTAAATGAGTAGAAAATATTTATGTTCCTAAGAAATTTAAATAACTATTTAATCTATTAGTGTATATAAACAAATGTTATTATTTTTAATATAATTTATTTGTGTAAATTTTCAACAAAAAATATATAGAATATATATTATTTTAAATGGTAAGGGTAAAGTAGTAAATTAAATTGTAGAGGAAATTGATAAGAGTATTTATATCAGTGTTTTCCAACCTGTGGGGTGCGCCCCCCCCCCTGAGGGGCGCAAAGGTATTAGATCCAATTTCAAGTGCCCGCAAACTTTACTTTTGAAGATTTTCCATTTTATTTTTCAATTTTATACTATCTCGCCAGTATTAGTATTGCGATCATGAAAATTTTCGATATCGAGATTTTGATGTTTTTATACGTTTTGAAGGTCCCTGAGTCATTTTCACTAAGGTTGAGAAAAATATCTGTGTGTGTGTGTGTGTATGTAGACAAGATTACGCAAAAACGGTTTGAGCTAGAATAATGAAATTTGGTATACTGGCATTATTCAAACTATTGAAAAAGGAAATTAGATTATTACAAAACTTAAGGGGGGGGCACAAGAAATTTTTTTAAAAAAAGGGGGGCGCCGATACAGAAAGGTTGGAAACTATTAACTTATATTAATATTATATTAAAATTATTAACATTTTATAATTATAAAATTACTCGGGAAATATTTATAAATTTTATTTAAGTTCTACGGAGAGCAGAAATAAATATATTCTTTAAAAATAATCAGCCTTATATGTATGCAACCGTATCTACTTCATAGATAATATCTTTCACTTTTGTTTACATCAATTTTAATTATTTCTCAATAAAATTGTACTTTTCTTAAAAATTGAATCTGAACGAACTAAATAGAAAAAAAATTAATTTAATTAATAGAAAGGGAATTTAATAAATTAAAATAATCAAATAACAATAAAAAACAAATAAAATATTTATTTAATATTTATAAATTTAGTTAACACCATGATTTTATCTCTATTTATTCATATATTTATAATAGCATATTAAAAAAAATTATAATTCTTTTAAAATTCCTACAAGAATATACAATAAAATTATTATATAACGATAATTTTTTTTCTCATAATTTAAAATAAAACAAAATAACATAATCTTTTAATCTTTTTAAACAGAAGAAACAATTGATTGATCAGTTTTCATAAAACTTTTAATTAATTTATCAACTCCTTAATTAATATATGCCCATCATTCTTCCTCTCACTCACTCATTCTCATTACATCAATATACTTATACTGTTAGACCAATTAAATATATATTAAAAAGTGATAAATGGTGAAATGATGAGAAAAATAAATATAATTAGAAATTCTCGTTTCTCTAATGCCAGAAGCATTGCTTTTTTTTCCTTAACCTACCTTATGAATTTAATCGTTGTTTTTTGTGTTTTGTTTATTCTTATTTCTTTTTTTGCAAGAAGTAAAAGTGAAGTATCTTCTTAGTTGTGAGTTTGACGGATGCAAAGACCCCTAAAGGCGCCATAAGACCGTTAGAAAGAGTGCATTCCATAGATTAATCACTCGTACGAGTCGCCTCGGGGGGGAAATGTTGATTTAGGAAATTCGCTCTCAAGTTATGATGTGCAAACGACGACACATTCAAACATGAACAGACACACATTCGGACATCCACTAAAAAAAGCGAATGACCTCAAAAAAAAAACTATATCCCTTAAGGTATATTAGCGGATTGTATCATTAACAACTGATTAATAAAATAGATTAATCAACAAACAAATGATATGCAAAATTCTTATTTAATTTTTGTCGAATCAAATATTGTAAATTGTGCATGCAGAAATAACCGAATTGCAATTTTGTAATTTTCACATAACTTTATGTTTCATGTTCCCCTTGTTTCGATTCTCATTTTCATTAGACATTCACTGAAACTAACTACTAATTATTATATAAAATAGTTTTTTTTGAATTTTACTTTGTTTTTTAATAAAATTTATTGTATAAAAGAGAAGTATACAATTTACATGTTTTGTATAAGTTTTACATTTTAATTAATTGGTGATTTTTTATCCACTGATTATTTCGAGATTTTTTTTATTTATTATAATTTGTTTTTTTTATTTATTCTGATTTAAAATAATCAATATTGGACAATATAAAAAAAAAGTTAATATGAAATTATTCTAAATCTTAAATTTAAAAACAAAAAAATAAATAAATAAATGAATAATAAATGAATTTAATTTCAAATAAATTAATAACAAGCATTACCCCACAGGAAGAAATATTTTCATTTTTTTTATGAAAAGATGACATGAGAAAACATAGAAGAAAAAAAATATGGAAACGATATACATATATAATTTATATGCAGAATGACGAAATTAAAAAAAATTTATTTAGTGGTATTTTATCATTTATTATACCCAATATTATGATATAAATTTGTCTAGTTAATATTGGAAGTTAACTAAATAAATAAAGATATTAATTAAAATGATAATTACTTTTTTTCTGTATGAATATTTATTCAAATTAATTATTATCTTTCATCGCTATAATAATAATTATAATGAAATTGAAATTGTTGAAAATATAATATTCTTGGGTAGGGAGATGAAATTATTGGATATTGAATTGGTGTTTGGTTGTAAATTTACATTTGTGTATTTATTGAACCGTTAAATTTATATAGACATTATTAATATATTATAAAAATAATATATATATATAAATATATCTTATCTTATTATGCTAGCTAAAATTGTATATATCTATCTATCTATATATATTGGTTCTCAAAAACCGCTCTAACGATTTTTTTCAAATTCACACTAGATATAGTATTTATAAAGAAAAATTAAGTTTTATTGATGATATCTCTTGAAACATTCAGCTTCATTATTAATTTCTTAATTGAAAATTATATATGGAAAACGTCAAAATTGGCCTCCATTTTTATTTGTATTAATATTTTTTTTTATTTAAAATATTTTAAAATTTATTATTTAATTTCGAAATAAAATTAAAAATATTTATTTTTAATAAAATATATATAGATATTTATTAATCTCTCTCAAAAAAAAAAAAAATAAAATAAAAAACATCAAATCTGCCTGCTAAGACAGTAAAAAAATGACAATTTTTTATCTAAACATATATAGTACAGTGGCTAGAGAGATGTTTTAACGAGTGGATTTCGTCGGTTCGAAACTCGCCGGGTGAATCGTTATTTAAAAATGAAAATGAAAATAATGAATTTGTTATTTTTTTTCTTTTTATCTATTGTTTACATTTTAATAAATTACTATTTTATATTTATTTATTCATTGTTCTTTTATTAAATTTAATATTTATTAATATTATTTATTATTAATTTATATATTGATGACATCACAAATGACATTTATATTGAAATTTGACTCCCGCCTTTTTTTAAAGAATATTGTATTAATATTTTTTTTATATTTAAAATATTTTAAAATTTTTTATTTAATTTCGAAATAAAATTAAAAATATATATTTTTTTTATATTTAAAATATTTTAAAATTTTTTATTTAATTTCGAAATAAAATTAAAAATATATATTTTAATAATATTTTATAATTATAAATTACGATATATATTTATCAATAATAATGAATTTTTTTTTTTTAACTTAATTACAGAGCCGAGGCTCGGGGTCCCGGTATGATCTTAATATATTGTGAGAATTAGATAAATAATGTAGAGAGAAAAAAATATTTAAAAATAGATATTTATTTAAATGAAATAAAATTATTTAATTTACAGAATGAAAATGTCTATAATAATGTCTAAACATTTTTTCTTTATAATTTTACATTATAATAATACTAATTACAGTAGTTATAATATATGGGGAATTTTCAACTTTGACTGCCGATTTGACCATGTTCCCAAACGAATTTTAAAAAAACCAAGACCACTTTACATTTACACATTTTAAGCTCTAATCGAATCCAAAATCAAAATTTAAAAAATCGAAAAACAAACTCACAGATATATAGATTTTATAAATGAACATTTATACAATTTATTTTAATTAATTTGAAACATTTTAGGAAACAAATTTTTAATGGGTCATTTTTAGAAATCCCATTTAACAATTATAATAAATAATTAAAAAATTGTAAAATTTTTAAAGTATATAAAAATAAATTGTATAAATTGGTTAAAGGGTCGAGTGATAGTTCGGTGTCCCAGGTATATATTTTATATTAACACGCCTACTTTTCTGTATAATAAAGATATAAAGAATCATATTTTAATTTTTATATAACCAAGAAATCATTTTTTCACTTAAAATATAGTTGTAAAGCCCAAATCTCCGATCCATATAACATCATCGACTGGGCCGCTACCAAAAGGAGTCTTCTCTTGCTCTGACTAGGGCCACCGGTATTTGCCATTAGTCTCGAAAAAATAATATTAAATTTTATATAAATTTATAAATTAGAATATTTGAATTTGTTTAAATTTTAACACATGTAATCAATCATATGCATAAAGAATAGAAAATTTTGAAAATCAACTTGGTATTAAATTCAGAAAAAAAAAATACTCATATATAGAATATATAGACTATTCGAATATAATTGAAACTCTTTCTCTCCCTCTATTTTAAATTTGAAAAAACGGAGTGTTAAGAAATTAAGATTCCTTATACAACATGGATGGTTAAATGAATTGGGCTCCCTACCTCCCTGAGAAATTCACATTAAAAATGTTTATAATATTTTAGTTTATTAAATCAAACTATTATTTTTTTATTTCAATATTTTTAATGTTAATACAATAATTTTTATTTTATAATCTATAAAATAATTTAATTATTTTTAAAAACAACGGTCTTCAATTACAATTTTTTTACTCTCTACTGACTGTTCATTTCATAACTGAAAATAGTGTCGAATAGAAATAGACGATATTACTTGGATTAATCTTATTATGCTAGCTAAAATTGTTTGTTTGTATTATTGAGGACCCCAGTTCAATTCATTTTAATCAGATTGATGCAATGATGCAACATTTAATAATTGTAATAAATAATTAATTGTAGATTAATATTTTTTAAAGGGTCGAGCGACAGCTCGGTGTCCCAGGTATTAATATTACCAGCCAAACCCAATAATAATGAATCATTTTTTTTAACTTAAGTACCGAGCCGAGGCTCGGGGTCCCGGTACTATATATTTATATTTGATATGGAATGTTTTAGTTTCAACAAGAAAAATCGATTTTAATCAGTGCTATTGAATTAAAATCTTATTTAATATTAAAATAAAAAAAATAAGATAACATAGAAATTAATTGAATTCATCCATTAATATTTGTTGGATATTATTTGGAGAACCGTTATCAAAAGTTGATTGATGTTGGGAACAAAAATGATCCTTTCATACGGTCGCCACTCATCAACACACATGCATTCCTATACGAATGCAATGTTTTGATTAATATGAATGATGCATTTGGTACTCGAGTTTAAAACAACAACAGAAAGAGACAAAGAGAGAGAGAGATTAATTTCTGATCTCTTTTAAAGTTAATTTATATCCCAATAAAATATAATTGATTATTAAAATTTGTTTAGGTACATATTGTACATAAAAAATAATTGTATTTTCCACTCTCTTTGCATGCAAGATCCAAAATAAATTATTGAAATAAAATATCAAATCACATTTACATTTACTAATTATAATTGTGTAATTTTTAAAAATGTCAAATATAATAAAATGCCGCTAAAAACTTTTGCTGATAAATTTATGTTTAATAAGGGTCTAAAGTGCCATTTTCATAAATAATAATAATAAATATTTTTATTTTTACAAGAATTATGACAAATTAGTCTTACTTTTTCAAGTCCATTTTTTTCTTTGGTTACTTTACCGTCAGTTGAAGTCTATAATAACAGAATAACAAATAATATATACTATAAATATGTATATATTGTATATATTTATGGAGAGGGGAGAGTTCTATATAATCCTCAAAAAAATTCTCATAATATATGTTATGAATTTTTGTTCTATATAAAATTGAAATTATTTTTTTTTTTTTTTTAAATATAATATACATGTATAATCTAGTAAGAAGATAAGTAATATATTACTCTAGTAAGAAATATATAGGTAATATAATAACAGTGAGTCGAATATTCAACTTACATTATCCTCTCTCTTGGCTACTTTCATTCAAGGACATACTAGACATTCTAGCCAGTCAAAATCAAGATAAATAGAAAACCTCATTAATTTTATAATTTAATCTCACTGTTAGACAAAAATAAAGAAAAAAATCAGAGAAAGAAAGAAAATAAAAAGATTGACATCGCCTTTTGATGGAAAATAAATCGATCATTCAAAAAATATGATTATTCAATTATAACTTCAATTTTTGACTAATACGTCAAACTTAAACTTTCTTTTCATCCACATACAAAAGGATTGACTTTTATAGATTATATAATATACTAAATATTAGAAAGTGGTTTTATGATGATATTGGCTGATTAGTAAATGTATAATGGAGTAGGAGTCAGTCTCCTAACTACTTTTTCAATCAATGTTGATGTTTATATATCGTAATAAAACCCTCTATGTATGTACCTTGAAATGATTGAAGATAAAAGTCACTTGCGTTGAAATTATATATATATTGTCGTATATGGGAGGAAAGAGTAAGGTATTTTATAATAATAAATGGGTTAAAAATAAGTTTAATTAATTGGTAGCACTCTGGATTGAATTTAGAATAATAAAGGGTTATTGAATCCGCGAAGGTTGATATGGGAAATGATAAAATTGAATAGGTTTAATTAAAATGCTTATATAAAATTATAACTAAAATTATTTATTTAATAAACTATAGAAGAATTAATATTACAAAATATAGATAAGAAGTGATTATATGAAATTGACTGGTTTTAGAAATATAAATATAAATTAAAAGAAATTTAATTTATATTACGCAATTGCAAATTATTATTATTTACCAATGGTCGACCACAGTTGGTATATTGTGTAGTTAAGGAATTGAGAATTCACTGGAGACTTGAGTCTTGAGTGTCATCCGGCGGATTTTATTTGGAACATCGAGTGGGCAAGCAACCTTTCTCAAAAAGGGGTTGTGTATGATATCCTTCCAGCCAGGGAAAATGTTCGTGTCTCCTTCCTCAATTCTTGATCAAGACTGACTAAAAAAATGTCGAAGCCAATCATCCCCTCCTATGCCACTTGTCAAAATTGTCCACCCCTCTCTCCCTCTTGGGGTAACGAAGAGGTATATCATCTGGGTATTTCCCTGCGTTTTTTTTAAAACAATTATTCTAGAAAGTTATATTTTATATACTGTGCCATGTGCTCAAACAAATAACTTTCTATATTTCCGTATCATAATACATGTATACAAAAAAAAGCATTTTTATATTTATATATTACAATATATATATATTTCAATTTTGCTGGAATATAGTAAACGCAGGGGTGGTGTTGTTTTCGAGCACTCAACCGGTTGGGAAGGTGCGTTACATTTAAATTTTTTGTTTCTTAGTTTGAATTGTTACATAAATTACTTCTAAATGATCAATTCAATTAATCTTCGTATTCTTAATTAATGTCAAATAAATCTTAATGAAATCCAAGTACAGGATAATTCCAAAAATCCTTGACTTATTTATATAAACTTTTGACTGAATTAGCTGTCATGAAATTATCTTCCGATAGATCATTTATCACTTTATGTGGAGGACTAATAAAAAAATCCCTGGTCTGCAAAAAAGCAATTCGCAACACAATGGGACAATGACTTGTATCTTTAAGCATGAGAAGTAAAACTGCTACATAGTATAACATTTTAAAAATAATCAACTCTTTTGAGTGTTTTTTTATCATCTTGGGGAAAGGGAATTTTATTTATATTATTATGTTTAATTTTTAGAAGCAATTAACTTAAATGTTGCAATGTTATTTACTAATTTTAAATATTTTTTAATTTAATATATGATATATTAAATTATTTTTAATTTAATTTAATCTATGTCTGCGCCTCTATCGAACTCAAATGTTATTGGCCGCAGCAACAACATTTCTCCAAGTACCCCTATCCTGAGCTACACCCATCCAAATCTTATTTTCTTACATCTATCTTATGGCCTTTCAATGTCTCCTAATCGGTTCTAATCGGTTTCTTTCTTCTCCCATTCTTGCCACGTGTACTACCCATCACAAACTTCTCGCTTTTGATACAATAACTATGTCTCGATATGCATAGAGCTCATACAATTCCTCATTATGCAGTTTCCGCCATTCCACGGTGACCTCATCTTTTTCTGACCCATAAATGCCTAGAAGAAACTTATTTTTATATTATCTTAATCTATTCTCGTCTACCTAGGTCATACACAACGTCTCACACCCGTATAATACAACCAATAAAATAATTGTTATATATATTTTAATTTTGATTCCCTTTGATAATAATTTTGACGAGATAAGCCCCTTTACTACATGATAACAGGTGTTACCAGATTGCAACCTCAATTTAAATTCTTCTCAAATATTATTATCCTTTGAGATTACAGAACCTAAGTATTTAAATTTGTCTACCTTTTCAAATTCTTCGTTTTATATGTTAAAATTTTGGATATAGTTAATTAAAATTAATTTATATTAATTAAATAAAGCAATTAAGTGTTTCTAGAGAATTAGTAAAATAATATAAATCACAGAGTGAGCAGATCTGATCTATTAGTTGAGTTATGTATATGCTTGTTGAATATACGGTTTGTAACTTTGAAATCAGCAGATGATTTATCTATTCAATATTTTGCAATTTAAATTATAATTAAAAAAAATATATATTAGTCCATTTCTATATTTTTAACAAATATTATTATTTATATTAAATGTATATATATAATTTGTTGTTTTTTTATGTACGTGAGGATGTCTATATATCCTAATAAAAATCCGATACCAGACAGTACAAGGCCAAAACTACAGTCCATATCACTCGAGACAGTCATTCTCTACCCCCTCCCCAACCAATAGCAACTGATAAAGAACCCTCGACTGAATTGGAAATGGGACAATTAATCTCTGATAGGAAAGGGGATTGGGGCTTGATGTATATTTATATACTTCCCCTTGCATACGTTATTTATCGGCAACATTTAAAAATCAAATGAACGAACCTACTAAAATAAATACAACTGTCTAATATCACTCATAGAAATGAAAAGCATTCAAGGATTATTTCGTTGACCTCCGAAAGGTTAATCCATTTAGTTAAAGAAATGACATCCACTTAGATTAACTTCAAATTAGTTCCATTTGTCCTAATAGACCATTAAACGATACAAGAGACAAGATAATTGAAAATGAAGCCTTTTCATTCTTATAATAATTATTAAAATTATTACAATTTTCCAATAACTTTATAACTGAAGTAATTTAAAAAAACAATTTAATTTTTATTTTTTATTTTATATTTATTTAAAATGGGCTAAAATAATTTTTTATTGTAATAATAACAACAAAATATTTTTATTTATTATTTTAAAAAATAACTAATTTATAAATCTTCTCATTAAAGTATCCAAAAATGGATAAAAAAAGGAAAAAAATTTATAGAATGTTTAATAGGAAAAAAAAATGATCTCTCTGCTCGTGAAACCTCAATGAATTATAAGCTGTGAACTCAATTAGAAAAACGGTATAAATGAAGTTCTACCCTTCTCGTTTCATACACACACACACACACACACAGTTCTATTATAATGAGCTTTAAAATAAAAAATTCGCTAATAAAAAATTTAAGAAATTTATACCATTTAGAAAGCAATAGTAGTATATAATCGAGAGTTAGAATCTCTATTTAGTTTTAATTTTTTTTTAACATACATGTAAGTCTGCAGATAAAATATACAATAATAAACTTAAATTAATTTTAATTATATTAATATCTTAGAATCATGAATCTATTTATTTTTTGAACTGAAGTTTCTTAACCGCAACAACTCAATTCTATCATATGATTATTTATTAATTGAAACTTTAATGAATATAGTTGATTTATATCATATAACGATGTAAAGTAAAGTTGATTAAAAACATAAATAAAATATAATTCTATTTTTATAAGTTTAAATAATAAATAAATATTTTGGTATCAATAAAATGGATAAAATAATTTGGAATTTGAAATTTAATTAAACAAATGAATGCAATATCAAATGTAACAATAAGATAATATTAAGATATATATATATATATATATATATATTAAGATATATACCTAAATATTAATTAGGTTATCTTTAATTTTGTATTAATCACTGATAAGTTAAAACAAATGCTGCCTTTAACATTTAATAAATTCTCTTTTACATGAAATTATCGAAAATATATATTAAAAAAAAAAAAAATTTTCATTCTTATTTTCTGAATTATGAAATTATTATATTTATAGCTTTATATATATATATATATATAAATTTGATCGAACTATTGAATTTATATACAAAAAAAAATTAATCCTTTATTTTGTTTGACTTTTCTTTAAAAATTATTTATTTTAATTATTTATTTCTAATTTTGATTTATTATACATACATAGCATACGTTTAAAAAATATTAGAATTAGATTAATTTCGTTAATAAATATATTTCATTATTTATTTAATATTATCTTATATAAACTTTCTAGAATTTTGCTCTCAAAAGTATAATGATAAGAACCTATCGCTTTCTATTTTATACGGTAGATAAGTGACAAAGGAAAATATTCTATATATACTTAGGTATACGAATGTTGTGTGTGTGTGTGTGATTTTATTTAAAAAACATTATTTTTCTAATTCATTTTTTTTTCTTCTTTGATAGACGAAAAAAACAAATAATTTACTTAGAATTCTAGCAGTATGGTTGCAGTTAAGAAAAAAAATCTGGAGTGTCTCCACTCGACTATCTCGCAAATTTGAATTGGATTAATTAACATATATTATATTTAAATTTAATTTAATTAATTAAATTATAAATTAAAATTAATAAATAATATTTATTAAACCAGCGCGTATTTGGCTCTTTGTTGATGACACCACGTCACTTGCAGGTGGGGGATTGGCAGTCAACGTGTTAAAAAATTAATTCCGGTACTTTCAGCGATTCAATCAAGCTGAAATTTTATATAAAGCTGTTTTATACAATTTTAATCATGTGAAAAACTATCAAAAATATTTCTTTATCTTTAGGGTCAGTTTAGAGCAGGGCTTCTTAAACATTTTTCATTCGCGACCCCATTTATGATTGCGAGTTTCCTGGCGACCCCATATAAATATAAAAGAAAGATGTATAAATATTTTTTGATGATTTATTTACTAGGTAACAATATACATACATATAAATCTAAAATTAAAAATTGCACAAAAAATAGTAAAAGTGTATTTATTACAGTCCACAAAATAGTTGTATTTAAATATTTGACATTAAAATCTCTCGCGACCCCATAGGGGGTCGTGACCCATAGTTTAAGAAGGCCTTGTTTAGAGGGAGAAAAATCAAAACGTGGTAGGTAATGATGAGCTGCATTTCTCAAAAGTTGATCGAAAACTACGAATTATAAAATAATGCCCGTGTACCAAATTTCATTATTCTAGCTCAAATCGTTTTTGTGTAATCTTGTCTACATACACACACATATACCATACGCACACAGATATTTTTCTCAACATTAGTGAAAATGACTCAGGGACCTTCAAAAACATCAAAATTTGGACATCAAAAATGTTCGTGATCGCAATACTATCTCTAGCGAGATCGTAAAAATTAATGATGAAGAAATATACCAGTATAATATGTAGATGATGAATGAATAGAAAATCTCGGTTATTTTTAATGGATAAACGATTATTGTTACTTTCCTTAGGTTTTATTTAATTAATTTATTTTTAAATAATTTACTCGATTTGAAAGTTAAATAATCTATTATATTTGTACTTGATAATGTGAAATAAAATTAAATGTTGTGTTAAAAGTAATATATTTTTAATTCTATTTATTTATTTTCTTATGTATTTATTATTACTTTTATTTGAGTGTGAATTGAATTTATATTATTTTTTTTAATTTTTGAATTGTATTAATATTTTCATTCAGTTGTGTGGAACGAAAAAAATCAGGCTATACCTCATTCCACCACAATAAACACACACTTTTTTCAAAATAAATTTATACAAGATTCAGGATGTTGGCAGCAAATATGATTGGAACTAAAATTGATAATTTTTATTCCAGTTTTTTGTCAACGTCTCGGGTGTAACTTATCACCCTTCTTCAGGACCTGAATGACTCTGGTTTAATGTAAAAAAAAATAAAATGTATACAATAGTAAAGTACAATATTATTATTTATATAATGTTTAACGAATACTTACTAAAAAATTGTTAATTATAAAAATTATGGTAAATCAATATAAAACATTATTTTATATAATTTTTATATTTTTTTCTATTCAAATTTCTGTGCTGCTCACATTCTGAGTCTTTTATTTTAAAAATTGCATTCATTGAATCATATTTATCAAATTTATTCATTTTATGAATCTATAATGTAAAAAATGGAGTAAATTATTAGAATATAAAATTAAATTAGCAAAAAAAATTATAAACTACTTAGATATTATGTAATATATGTATAAATAAATTACTATTTAACTAACTACTATATGGATTGGGTGGTATAGCTAAATATTATTACATTTTTAATTCTAGGCCAATGAATAAATAAATAGTATGACTTATGGTTTATTATAAACGTAAATTCATCGTTTTAAAAGGTGTATTTTTTTATTTAATTTATTCTTTAATTATTTATATAGCTACATTACGTCGAATATACTTTGTAAAAAAAAATTAATCCATTAGGAAAGAATAAAATATACCAAACTGGTAATATGTTCAATTAACTTTTAAAGTTTATTTACATATTTAAATAAACAACGCAATATTTAATACCTGATCATACATTAAGGTATTTCTTAATAACAGGTTGCTTACCTTTAAAGTTCTTACGGTGTAAGATAGAATGAAAAGAAGTAATAAGATTGCGGTCCCACAAACCGGTCATTTCGTATTATAGTCATTATTTATTTTGATTTTTATACTATAATTTCAGAAATCTATTTTACCATCAGATGTTTTTAATGGTCAATAGAAATTGACTTAGGTAAATTGTAAAATTACATTTACTATTTTTTGTTTTATATGAAAATTATTTTCTCTCTCTCTCTATCTGTTTCTAAATAATCGACGATATCATTCTTTATCATTTGAAGAATATTTAATACATGATTTATTTGTTTACTAGAAAATAAACCCCTTAAATAGATATTTTATGTTATAATTATAGAAGGGAACATTACTTACTTAAAAATAATTAATTAATACCTAAATATATAATTATCATTTTTTACCGACCGACGATAGTAAGGAAGGTATTGTTGAATATTAATTTAAAATTAAAAATTGAATGAATTTTAAATACATTATGAAACTCTATTTTTTTTTTTTAATTATTAATTAAAATGATAAAAATTAATTTAAATTCAATTCTTCCACAGTAATAAATAACTACTTCTAAAGCATTTAACCAAAAATGATCCTAGTAAAAAATTTAAATGTCAAATTATTTCTAAGTAATCATCAAAATTGCTCTTAGTCTTTTTCATTAAAATTTATAGAAAAATTAATTTTAATTCGATCCCCTCTCAATGCGACTTGCATTTAATATCTGACTTTAATATAACTTTAATTTTAAAAATTTAATTTGATCCATATGATAAATTATATTTTTAAGATATATATATTTTTTTTATTTAATATAATATGTTTGATTAGCCGTTATTCATTGCCTTTTATAAATAAATTTAATTATTATAAATATTATTTATTTATTTATTTATTTTTAGTTAAATTGGTCATTGTAATATATGCCCATTTTAATCAGTCTTATCCATTGTTTTATTTTATTTTTATTTTATTTTTATTTATTTTATATAATTATAGAACCTGACTAGATTCTTCTCCTCATCATCAAGTTAAGCGGCCCAAGACTATATAATTATTACGCTATCGCGCGTTCTAGATTATTATTTATATACTTAACCCTAATTTTTTTTTCTTAGGATTTTATCTTTATTTATTTGTATATAAAAATAATTAAACAAAGAGTATATTCCCTTAACAAACACTTTCATATTTAAATATGGCAATGACTTAATTTGAAACTCAATGTTTTTTTTTTCTCTTCATATTCTAAACATACAAATTTTAAAAAAAAACGTGCTAAAGAATGGATATTTTGGAAAACATTTTGTATGAGTTAATTACCTAAATTTATTTTACTTTCTTCTATTCATGTTTTGATGATTTCGAATGACTTTGTAGATTACTAGCCTATATCTATAATCTGTGCATATACTGTATGTATATCAATATATAGTTATTTCACTTAGTGTTTGACCTAGAATTAGTGAAAGTTATGCCTGAGGGAAATAAGTGGGGGAGTATTTTTTTTGTTGGCGGGGTAATGGTGAAGACGGACGCCGGCATATGGATTACTTGCCAAAATAAACGAATTCATTTTGCCGGAAACACTTGCTTATGTTCATTTGATAAAGGAAAATCACTCCTATCATCGTTTATTCGACCGAAAAACTTTGCTGCCGACTTGAATTAGTGATGTTTTAACATCTTTATTATAGAGAAACAATTTAAATCCAATTTTACATGATATAATAAGAAAATTACATTTTAGTAAATATGTTATTTGATCAAATAAATTTATAATATGTTCATTCGATTTACAAATATCGTTGAAACATTTAACAAAGAATAATTTAGCTTGAATACTTTAATAAGTTTATTTTTTATTTTTTTAATTGGAAAGTGAAAGAAAAATATAAATTATAATATTATTTATATTTTCAATAAAATAAAATATCAAAATATTATACACATTCATGAATCAATAATCTTTTAATTAAATTGGGTTTTAACTAACACATTAATACTTATTTTATTTTTACTTCCACCCTCTTTCATAATATGAACTCTGAACTCTGTTTAAAGGTACTTGTTTTGACCAAAACAAAAAAAAAACCATGAGATTTCAATTGTCATCTAAAAGTGGATAAAAATTGAATTAATTTTTAACAATATTTTAAACAAGAGAGAAAATTCAAATCTAATTTAATTTTATTTTGTGAATAGAAATTAAACATCAATATCATCTAATATTTTTATCATAAAATATAAAAACTAATAAATCAAAGGTTAGCTATGTATGCAGTTTTTTTCATTGAAAATTTAAAACAACTTTTTATTTTATTTGTTATTATTATTGATTAAAAGTCATTTCTTTTTAATGACTCTTTTAATAGAGTAATTAATTATTGTTATACAAATTTGATATTTTAATAATTACTTTATGTCTAAAATCTATAGGTATTCTACCACAATTCTACACCAATTTTTAGACTTCAAATAGAATTGCATAGTTTTAATTTCCATTATGTTCTTTATTCTTCATAATGAAGTTCGTGAAATATTGTAGAAATATTACACTCAGTTGATCAATCATCACAATAAATTTTGCATTAAATTTCAAAGATTTACAAAAATTCATAGTTAGACTTGTGATTAACATTTTATTACAGTTAAGTTGGGGCAACAAATACGAATTTTAGATTATATCACAAACATCTTCTCTCTTGCGAATTTCATTAACATTTCATTTTATTAATTTCAACTATTGCTTTAGTATATCAAACATTTAATGAAATGAAAATTTATAAAAGTAAAAATGTAATTTTTCTATTATTTTTGAACACACGATTCTTTCCATCCAAGATTTTTTATTTTTATTCCATTTTTATCCAAAAAGGACAATAAAAAATGCATTTCCTATATTTGCATATTATAATAATACTAATTCGTGATGGTCTGTGTCTTTCATCATGTGACGTCAACAGTCTGAAGATTGCAATGTTGGAATAACAATTAATAACAATTTCATTTAAAATTCAATTCATATAAATTTAATTTTTAAATAAATTTTTCTATAATATATTTCACTATGTATGTTTGATTTTTTTTTTAATACTAAGTAAAATTTCATCTAATGATTATTTAACACCCAAGCCAGATTTAGTTCCTAGTGTATATTTATAAACAGTTCATACATAAATAATATTAGATTTGTTATTAAAAATATAATTTTGTTGTATAATTAACTTAATAATTGCTCCAAAATATAAATACTGTTTTTAAATGAAAAATACAATAAATATAATAGTAAGGACTTATAAATAAACAAATAATTGGCAGCTGTTAACATTTCTGAAACAAAAATTAATATTTCCATTATTTTGTAAAAATATGAATTATTATTAAATTATTATCAAATAATAGAACGTTAATAAAAATTACATAAATTCCTTAAAGAATATTTTTTCATTCGGTCATTTTAAGTTTTTAAAATTCCATATATTCAATTTAATTAAATAAAATTAAATATATTACATTTAATTTTATTCATTTTATTTCCTGACCTCAAATTCATGATCTCTTGAATGTTTTATTTACAAATAATATTATTATAAATTTACTACTATTAAATATCACATTTCCACCTTTGATTCGCTTCTATCACAAACCATGGAACATGATTTTCAGTGAGGAGACAGGATCAGTAAAATAAATAAATGAATTTGTTAAATAAAGTTGATTTATAAGTTATTGTCTTTTTAATGATAAATAAATTGAATGAATAATTATATTTCAAATAGCATGTCAATACCAGTTAAAGGATGATATCATTCCAATCAGTTTTCTTTCATTCACTCTAATTACAAGTTATAGGCTTGTCTCATTTTGCTCTATTTTTAATTTTTTTTTCTTCCCAATTTCCTAATTCGCTGCCTAGAGTTAATCTATTTAAATCACGCTCCTCGGTTCAATAACCTCCATCCCATCCACATTCTAAAATAAGAAACAAATATCAGTTGAATAAACTTGTTTGTTTATAAAATAACTATTGTCTGATGAGCATTTCACCTTTCCCTATTCCATTCATATTTGGTTCAATTAAAAAACAGATATGCAAAAATAAACTTATAATGAAAATTGATTTTTGATACGATCAAAGAGAGTCCTTTTGAATAATCACCTAAATTTAATTATAAAAATAGAAAGAAAGAAATATTATTATAGGCGAAATTTATAGAGAGTAAAAAGAAAAATTAGTAGTAGAGGGGATTAGAGTCGCTATCCAAAATCTTAAAGTATAAAATGTAAATTTAAAGAATGTTTTAATTTACAATTTGAATCGATAACAGGAAAGGAGCTCATTTATCAAAGTTATTATCGAAGTATATAAAAATTAATAACGATAAACGATATAAAACTTTTACGGTTATATTGAAGGGGTGTGAGACGTAGTCCATGACTGTGGGGGATAAGATTTGTTTCATGATATTAGAAAATAAGATTTTTGTTGTATTTATGGAACTATAATTACTTAACGAAGAATTGCATAATATCTATGCACCTCCAAACATTATATCGAAAAGTTAACGTTAGGCTTCATTTTAGGAAGAAAAGTTTATTTATTAAGAGATAAATTAGAAAGTGAAAGAATGGTAGAATATATAAAGAGGAATGTAAAGGAGTTGGGTGAGATTAGAAATTGACTGGAAATAGATAGTTATAAATTTTTAAAATAAACCTGAGAAAAATTAGAAGCTCTTTTGCTTCGATTTTGGCTGATTTATTGCATTTTTAAAAACTGCGTACTTTATGAAACACCCTTTATTATAAAGGTATATATCTATATGAGTAATAATATACCTTATTATATTAGAAATTTTGATTACTTATTTAGAGTCCCACTCATAATTATTTAGGTATATGTTTAACGAAAAAATTAGTTATAAAATACAATTTTTATAAGTATCCTAATAAAAATAAAATATTTTTTAAAAATTAAATAAGGTATAAAAAGACGTGTGGTAATAATGGGAGATGAAATACTTGCGGAAAAGAAATTTGTGGGGAGACCGATTAGGAAATGTCCGGTTGGAAGACCAAGGACGCGGTGGGCAGATAATGTAGAAAGGAAAGATGGGAGAAAATAGAAGTTGGATGGATGTAGCTCAAGATAAGAGTACTTGTAGAAATGTGGGTTCTCCAACCAAAATAACTTTCGAGTTCGGTAGAGCCACAGAGATAGACTGATAGTATAGAGAGAATATATATTTTAAATTTAGTTTTTCGATTTAGAAACCCTTTACCCCAATCCCAATCCTATGCGCTTGTAAACATGTGATAATTTAGATTTATTTTTTCCTATTCTTTTTCTTTGTGCAGAAAATTTAATTTGTATTCCAGTTGTTCTAATGGAATAGATTGTTTGTTTGGCTTCTAAAAGATAAAGTAGTTTTCAGTCCCTGTTAACTGGGAATGAGAGACAAAACACTCCTACAAGTGCATTAAAATAATTAATGATAACATACATAATTCAACAAAAAATTTTGAATCATTTATTAAAGAATGAAAAAAAAAAATTTAAAAAATCTTTGTATATTAAACATATAATGGAAAGTATGATGATGAATTTATATGTCAGCATTTGATTCCTATTTAGGTATATTAAAATTAAAAAATAAAACGCTAGAATAGGCTTTAACGATTTCACTTCTAAAATGGATATTTTTTTTATTATTATTATTGTTTTGGAGACAATATTTGATGATTTCTTTTGGTAAGTCTTTCACTCAAAACAATATGAATCTCTCCTGAATGGAAAGATTCGTGAATTAAGTGGGAGGTGCCAAATGATGCCAGGTGATACTAGGTGGACTTTCTTTTTACCATTATCAAGAGTGAAACTGTATGTCTGTCTGTCGTATTGATAAACCAGTATACCTATCCGAAATATATAAATATTTATACCGCGACCCATACATTTAGAAAATTTTAATTTTTTTTTATTCAAAACAAATATTTACTATTAAATATCTTTAGAGCTTTCACACAAATGCTTAAATTTATATACATATATACTGGTAGTTAATTTTTCATATCAGTTTAGATAAACTACAATATTTTTATTAGGGAAATAGGGGAAAATTCAATATATATAATTGAATACAATAATTATATGAATATTGTTGCTAACTTCATTATTATTCTTTTAATTTTGTTAATGTCAGAAAAGTAAACTATTTTATAATAAGTTGAATAAAACATTAACTAAATACATATTTACATGTATTTTTATTTATACGATTATGCATGTAAATATATAATACGAATAATATATACTGTCAGTTAAAAAGTGATAAAATATTTATCGCTAACTTGGTCGTTCATACAGTCAATTTCAACAATTTCCAAGCGATCAATAAACAAAACATGATTGTTTACTATTAACAAGAGTTTGAACTTTTATGGGCATTCCAACATTTAATATATATCAAAATTATGACTATTTTCTTTAAATAAACTTTTAAAAAAGATAATTTTTAAATTATTTCCTGTCCGTTCTAATTTAATAATCATTTTTTTTATATACTCCTTGTTATCTAAGATAATCTGATAAGTTACGGATATTTGATTAGTACATCCTTTGAATTTTTTACTGGGCATTATTTTAAAGCGAAGCATAGTTTAATTTTCATTAATAATTGATATTATAAACTTAATTGAAACTCTCTCGTTAAAAATAAAATAGCCTTACATGCTGCACTTATCAACAATCTTTTATCACGAATAACATTATTTTTAATATTATTATTATAATTCTTCTTCTTCTTCTTATTATTATTATTATTTGCTAAATAAACCATTTATCATATAATATTCGTTGTTATATTTTATAAAAACTTAACAAAAAATAACATTATCGTTTATTAAACAAATAAATAAATAAATATGTATCTACATTAACTGTCCAATTTTAAATTCCTATATTTTTTTGGATGTGATTTTCAAATTTATATACAATAATGAAATAATAATATTTTATAATCTAAAAATCTTATTAATAAATTTATAAGTGAAATAAATTGATTTTTTAATTTAAAAATTATCGAATTTATTGTTAAATCTTCAATTAAAAATTGTTCTATACTAGAAATAGTTTTATGAATGAAATCTAAAATCGTTGAAAGCAAACATAATAGACAAACATGAAAAAGTACTTTACTTGAATGCTCAAACTTCACATATATAGAATATGGTATATATTTATATAAACAGAGATAAATAGATATAGAGATATAATTTCATTTGTGATTTAAATTTTTATTCTAATATTATCCATCAAATTTCAGTTTTTTCTCCTTAAATTATTATCAACAAATTAGGTTTTATAGAATTTTCATTATATTATATAATATCAACATCATAAAATAAAAATTAAACAAATAAAATCATATATGTATAGTAATATATTACTCTTTCATATGTAAATTCAACAGTCAATTTAATTATTAGAGCATACATATAATATTTAAAAAAAAATTTTAAATGTTAATACCTACTATGTTTTACTTTCATTTAATTAATTCACCAAGTAATGTTTTTACATCTAATTATAATTATGAGCAATTATATTCTTTCTATTTTATAAAAAAAAAGACAATTAATTATGTCAGATAAGTTATATTCTGAATTATTTTTCAATATCTATAAACTGGATTTGATCAAATAACACTTTCAAAAATAGAATACTGGAAAATATTTAAAATTATTTTTGGAAGGAGAAATTAGAAATCACATAATCTTTTTAATGAATTAAGAAATCAAAATTGAATTAATTATTAATTTGGGAATCCAAAAGAAATATATATATATAGAGAATTTATAGTTTTTTTAATTATTTTTTTTTTAGAAATTAGTTTTTATGTTTATGATATTTATGTTTAAATATTTAAAATTATATATTCAATATTTTTTTATATCTTCTAATAAAATTTAAATTATTTTTTACGATATATCATGTTTTTAGACCAATAACGTTGACAAAATGAAAGTTGATGAATTCATTTGGCATAAATATATATTTTTATAAAAGACAATTTAGTGTTTAATTCATAAAATAACCTTTAACAAATATTTAATTTAACTTAGAAATTATTAATTTTTGTGGGTATAAAATTATGAACAGTAATTTATTTTTAGTTGATTAATTTTTTTATGTGGGTGGAAAAAGAAAATGAAAGCTTTTAAAAAGTTTTATCAAAGGCTCTTTTTTCCAACTTTATAATAATTATTTATTAATTTTTTTTATTGTCATTACACTCAAAAGTTGAATTCAACAATCACTCACTTGTCATAAACACGCATTTAAAAATTTTAAATTTAATTTAAAATTATTATATTCTTTAACAATTTAATTGTTGAATCTAAATTTATAACCTATAATCTAAATAATCAGATAAAATGAAAACGACTTTTCTTTTACAAAAGAAATATTACAATTTATATTAATATTTTGGTAACAGAATAAATAATAAAATCCATTTATTAATACGAAATGCATCATTAAGAATTAATATATATAATTAATTTTAATATCATACCAAACTTCTCATTTGAATTTAAATAAATGCAAAATTTACAATTCTGAAAATAAACACGCATATAATATATACCAAAATATATATATAAGCAATTATATCTAATGGACTTGAAATGATGAGACATATGTTTCATATCAGGAATATTTGAATTAATTAATATTAATATATACTTAAATGATAGTTGAATTGTTTGATTGTCCAAAAATAGAATTATTTAAATAATATACATTATAAATTATTACCAACATGTAGCGAGTTATATTTAAATATCATTTTTTTCCCAATTTTAAAATCAATTTTAAAATTCCAAAAAAAAGAAAAAAACTTATTATGCATAGGTCTTCATGACATTGTCTAGAGATTCTAATAAAATATTCATAAACATTACTATCAGGTTTAGATATCAATGGCAATATCAATAAAGTGACTTCCGAAATTTAGCTTCACAAGCGGTATGGAATAATTTATGATTCCCAATGCCAGCCATATACCGTAATGTTTTCAATAGATTCCTGGCTGGAGGTTTATTTAGAAACTCAATTGGTTAAAGGATCACGGCCCCTGAACGTAGACAAACAAAACAGAAACGAAGGGGGGGGGGGGTGTAGTGGAAGAGATTCTATTTCATGTCAATAGAGAAGCGAACACCAAATTCTTGTTGGGAAATCGGTATGGTGTACACCCGTGCCAAACTTGTTCGGTGTTACTGTCACTCGAGGGCCGTTGTCGCCTTGTCAACCTGACATTCATTGCATGGATTCATCAGAAGAGGGGGAGGGGAGATTTTGAATCATGTCGGAAATTCTAGCAGAATTGTTTTGAAATACAATTAACAAGATTTTTAAATAATTAATTATTCACATTAATTAATTGAAGACTAAATTTTATTTTACGATTTTAATTATAAAATTTTAATTAATGAAATATTTAATTTATTATTTTATTAATTTAATTTAAAAATAAAAATAAAATTCAAAATTCAAAATGCCACTATTTGGAGGTTTTTGGTAAACATAAAACAGGGAATTATAAAAAATAATAGCCACTCTTCTGTACAAAGTGGTTATGAAAGTGAAATATGAAATATTATGAAATAATGTGGAGATGGTATCTCTAATTCTCTCTAATTATAAATATAAAAGAAAAGTATTGAATATTTTTTGATTATTAATAATTAAAAATTCAAAAAATACTACATTATAAATACAAAAATCAAAATAACATAAAGACAATAGAAAAATAAAATTTAAATATTAAACATTCAATAATTCGATAAAATAAATTTTAGAAATAAAATAGATTTTGATATGTTATAATATATATATATATATAATTTATATGAATTGTTTTATGTATTTATTAATTTAAAATAGCTTCTTAATTCTGGCAATGGATGATGTATGAGATTTGTCTTACGTGATAAAATGCAATAAAAAAATTTAAAAAGTATTTTTTGTTTTCTCTATCGTCGTTTGAATAAATAATTAAGTATTCTCGTTATATTTCATCAAATGTAGTAAATCATTTAAATAAATTTAAATTTATTACCTGAAGTCTGAATCAAAAGTACAAAACTGAAGGATGTGATATTTTTTTATGTTTGTTATGAGTGAAATAAAAAGTGCCAAGAAAATTCTTTTAGGTTCAATATATTACACAATAAATCATTATAATATTAATATCATTTATAGGTAGAGTAATTAAATATATTATATATTTATATTAATATGAGATAATCAAACATTGATTAATTTATATATATATACTAACTTAAATTATTTATAAGGAATTGATAATTATTAGAAAATTATTATTTTTATTTTGTTATTCACTTTTATTGATATTTATTCTCGAATAAAATATACTACGGCTATATAATATACGCATAGGTATATAAAATTATTTAAAGGTGGCTATTAGTTCAAAACATATATTAGATATGCCTAATTTTGAGGCAACCATTTAATTCATATATGGATAAATATATTTTTTATAATTATATCCAAATTGATGATTGTCTTTAGTCGTAAATTAAACCTTAATACATCAATTTTCCTTCATTTCCGGAAGTTGAAATTTTGGCCTGATTATACAACTTCCTTATTATATGATAACACATACATGGGCAATTTGTTTGTGTTTTTATTATTTTAAATTAAATGAAAATATGATCAAATATATCAAGGTTGTAAATAAAAAGATTGAAGATTTTATTCTTTCAATTCTTTGTTTGATTTTTGTTTTCTTTTTGATTATTTAATCAAATTAATTATAAATCATATGAATTAATGAATAGATTATTTAAATTTTATTGATGCAAATGGAATAAAGATATATATATATATATATATATGTGTGTGTAAGTATTAAAATCTAAAGATAATTAAATTACAATTTTTATAAAATATAGTTTATTTGATTATCCTGAAGAAGACTATGAAGATTGATTCGAAACGTTTATGAAATAAAATAATTCAAGATATACCCGAATTTTATCAATTTAAATTTAAGTATATTATTATTTTGTCTTTAAGTATAGAGGGCGTAGATTTTAACTGTTTATTTAAATTATCATTTGTTATCATGACCCATATAATATTATTCCTATATGATAAAAATAAATTTTAATTTGAATATTGTTCATTACTTAGAAAATCCTTACCTCAATATCAGTGCATTTATATTTTTAGTGAAAAACATATATATATATATACGATATGGTATATATTAATTTTTTTCTTTTTCTTTGTGAAAATAAAGATTTATATTTATTTTGCGTTTGTGAATATTCAAACTCACTCGTGTCCTATAAATAATTCAACATATTGGTATACGGATTTTCAACAACCAGTGATGTAATCTATCTAATGTTCTATAAATCATGGAAGCGCCATTAAAAATGGGACGGTGAGTAGAATGTCGAAAAGCGAAAGGAGATTACGCAAAGAAAAGTGACATATGGGTCAAAGGTATGGCGGTTTCCTCTCGCTGTATGAAAGGAGTATTATGATGCGTGATTTTTCTAGCAGTGTCAGATGCATTTTAAATTTAGTTATAGTCATTTTTGCTTTATTTAAAAAAAAATGGTTTATATTGATAAATATAATTTATGAATCAAAAAGAAGATAGGAATAGTTAGAAATTCAATAAAACAATAAAAAATAATAATGATAAAATTATTATTAAATTTAAATTAATAAGATTTATGATTTATAATTTTATTAGAAAGTATTATAGAATCTTAAAAAGTACAATATTCATACTGTGAATTTTAAATTAGAATATAAAGTGAAAATAAATGAAAAAAGTAATAAATAAAATAGGTGTTCTCTAAGCGTTAAGAATTGTATATATTAAAATTGTTTTATTGAGAAGGGTTCCAGATCACAAAGAGAGAAAGAAAGAGAGAGAGAGAGAGGGAAATTGTTCATCTATACGTTTTAGAAGTTCTCTTGCAAATGACTAGCTTGTTCGTTTGCCAACGAAGGGAAATTTGGAGGGGTATCTTAACTCTCTCTTACGATATTTGTTCATTTTTTTTAAATTTGTTTTATACTATTATAATAATATTAATTAAATAATAGATATGGCTCTATATATATTTAAATTAACATATACCTGACAAAACTGTATAAGAATAAGAATAGGGTTTCTGAATCATACAAGAAATGTTATATAGGCCTTCATCTACCTGAACTTCGGTTCTTTGTACCAAAATACTGTTCTTTTAAATTAGTACCTGCATCTCCTATTTTTAACATTGAATGTTAGAAATCATTGGAAATTATTTTTTAAGAAGAAATAATTTCCAAAACTTCAATTTCCACAAATAAATGAGTAAAATAATAAAAAATATACTAAAGTCAAAATGGCGAAATCATAAGTCCAACCAGTAAAAATAGTGAAATATCAGTTTATTATCGAACGAGGTTGCATATATTCCAGGCGCCTATCCCAACTTTCAATATTAACTAATTATATTTATTATCCTAATTATTTTGTAGAAATTTTTTTCATTTACTTCGTATGTTATAATTTGATATATGCGTTAAATATGTTGATTTTATTTTTATTAATGTAATATGAATAAAATGTTTTTTTCTCACATTTTAAAGATATTTGATCTAGGTAATGTAAGGTATTTGTTAGTCATTGTTTTGCAAAGGTATCTGTTTAAAAAATAGTTCAATGCGTAATAAATAAAGAAAGAATATAATTGTATTCTTTAGTAGTAAAAATTATAAAATATATATAATATAAATATTATAATTAGTATTTATAATCTTTTTAATCAGAATATTAGAATTTTCAAGTTAATGTATTAACATTTATTTATAAATTGTTTTATTATTATTTTTATTTAAACATATAAGAAAATTTAGTTTAATTCATAAATATTAGACTTATTACAATATAATAAATGTTTAATAAATCATTTAAATTTAAAAATTTTAAGTGGATTCATAAATATTGTATCTTTTCAAGGATTTTTGTTTTTCAAAAATGACTTTGCCAAAAATAAACTAAATAAATATTCTATTAATAAATTTGAATTATTTCAAATTCTAGAAACTCTTTCAAATGACCTAACGATTTTGGATTTATTTGAAATCTATTGAAAAGAGAATATCGGTTGTAAATCTTCTTCAATCCACTCATTTAGATTGGTTGGAATAAATCCATTTTTGATCGATATTTACAACTCATTTCAATCAATTGACATTGAAAAGATTACACGTGGGAATAAGAATGGACCAATACATGTACAATTTCATTGAATATATTTTGAGAATTCAATTCAAAATTAGATAATATAAAATATGTGAAATATTTATATTAAAAATTTTATGAAAAAATTACTAACATGGAATAATTTTATTTTATTACGGTATCACGCTATATGCTGACAAATCAAATTAACGTTTTATCGGAAATATATGAAAGATGCAACATTGCAGTATAAAATATGGTACATCCTTGATTTAAACGTAATTTATTTGGATTTTCAACGATTTAATGCGTTTAATATAATTGTTCGAATAAAATGAATATTTATGGTTAAAAGTATTTTTTAAATTTATTATAAATAATTAAATACTTTTTTACTATTTAATAAAAAAATGGAAGTATTACCTTCTATAACAATTTAAATGGCGATTTGCTAAAAAAAAAATTAATTTAAATATTATATGTATATATATTTAGGCTAAGATTTTTTTTTTAAATTATATAATATATATTTATTATTCACTTAAAAATTTGTAGATTACAGTTCATGTTCACGGTTATTTCAAATTGTATAGTATAAATTGATAAATTATATTATCTCGGATTCTACAATGAATAAATAAATCATTATTTTTTGATTGAAATTGAGAGAGAGAGAGATTATAATTAAAATTTATATTATTAATTAATAAATATCAATATCAAATAAATACTAAATAATAAATATCAAATATAAGTTGTATACTGATTGATTACTAATGTTATTTTATTCAAAATCTAAATCATAACCTACATATCAATTTTTCAAATAAATTTATTTTTGTGAATTATCAAAATGTATTACCTAGACATGAATAGTTTTGTAATTTAAATTTGATTCTTATTGAAAATTATTTATAAATTTAAAAATAAAAATTATAATTATTTCAACTTTGTCCGTATGACATGATTTTTGACCTTAAGAATCAAAATAAAGGTGACTTTAAAATTGAGATTTGAATAAAATCATTTATTTTTAATTCACATTTTCATATCTATTTTATTGAAATAATTTAACATAATATTAGCAGAATTCAATAAATCATTTTTTCAATATAAATAAATGTATTTAATTTTTATTTTAATTTTAAACAATAGTATATAGCCACGGTGGCCAAACCGCGGCTCGCGAGCCACATTTGGCTCTTTGAGTTTAGTGTGGCTCAATTAAAAATTTTAAAGTCATGACACAAAAAAAAGGTAAAATGTTTTTCCGATTTGGCTCTTAAACATTTTCGATTTTTTCAATATTGCTCTAAGTATCACCAAGTGTGGCCACCCCTGGTATATAGTAAATGTATAATTGAAAATAAGTTTTTTATAGGATTGCCTAAATTTCTTTAATCATGCGATTAAATATTCATTTTCTATTTTATTATAGGGTTTTAACTTTTAACCACCGTTTTGTTGCAGTAATGATCGATATAAAAAAGTGGCACAACTGATCATCATTAAAAGTAAAAAAAAAAATGAAAGTAGACATTTTTATGACAGTGCTGAGAGAACGAATATATATATATATATATATAATATATACGCGCTAGTCAAAATGTCGGATGTGTTGGCTCCATCAGATGGATAAGTTCGATGCCGAAAAGAAATAAAGCACTCTGGCTCTAGGGTGAAGGGAAAGAGCATGTGGGAGGGGTGATGGGGGTGGGGGGTGGGGAGTAGGAATGGGATTGTAGATTGAGGATTGAACGCCGATGCTACTCGGTCAGTTAGCGGCCGGCTGGGCGCCAGACAAGTCTAGTAAAAGTGAGGAAGTGACGAGTGGGAGATCCTCGCGGCAGCATGTGCATCACGTTGCACTTGCACTTGCACCTGCATTTTCACCTGTTTTAAACCAGAGTGAATGGAGTGAACTCAACATCGCTGAATTACTCAGCAGGTAAATAAATAAAAGTTATTTTGGCCGATTCAGCAATTCTTAGATTTTGGTGGAACCAAATGATCCCTCATTCAGGTACCCTAATTTTGTTTTTCGTTCAAGCATCCAAATTGATAGACATGATAAAATTAATAAAAAAAACACAAATTAGATTTTATTTTATAATAATCAAGAATAATATAATATAATATATTTGTTATTCTTTTAAATTAAAAAATTCATTCTATAATTTTGAAAATATGACAAAACATAATTTTAACTGCAGTTTCAATGAAATAAATGGGAGGATTATTTTATTTTAGATAAATATTTTATGAAAATTTTATAAATATTTATTACTTTATCTTGAAATATTAATTTCTATAATATATTAAATGGATCTTGCTATTTACTAAAAAATATAGTGATTAATTTTTAATCATTCAATAAATTTTTACTAAATTCAATATAAAACAATTTTATAAGATTAATCTAATATTAATTAAATATTTGATATCTTTTGAAATGGAAAATGGTGGGTGATGTTACTATACATTGTGGAGACTTTAGATTAGACTAGAGTGTCCAAGTTCACAAGTATTCAGTAAGTTCGGTATTGTTCTCAGGGCTTTGAGGCTCAGGTCCACAATATTACAATGCCGGCATTATTAATATTTATGTAGAATATTCAAATTCAATGACAACACAAAGAGGTAAGCAATATAGAATTATGTAAGGTTATGATGAATGGACGGTATTTCTAAAAAATCAATTTAATTAAAAAATAAAATAAATTGAATAAAATAAAATATCGCAATAATTAAGATAAATTAAGTACTTTATTAAACCACGTATAAATATATAAAATTGAACTGAATTTAATGCAAAATTTAAGTCAGAATAATGTATAAATTTAATGAAAAATTAAAATTATAAGAGATTATTATTATATATTATATTATTGTATTATCAATACTCGATATAATTTTATTTGATTAGTAATACGAAACACCTCTTGTGACGATTATTCTCACTTTTCAGTTTCTGAATTTTTTAAATCATAATTATATATATTATTTTAATAAATATTTATTATTAAAACCATGCTTTAAAAATAAAAAAAATAAAAAAAAGAAATTCGCAACAAATTTGGAATTGTAATGAGGCTATAAATTATTTGCGAACTGGTGCATTTATAAAGCCATTAAAATATTTTAGCTCCAGTTTCAATCATATCTTATAAATTATTTATTTATTATCACTTTATAAATATCCAAATTCCAAACGGCCATTGAAGTTCATTAATTTCAAACATTAACTTTCTCTATAAAAAAAAAAAATAGAAATATATTTATAATTAAAAAATAAAAAGAAAAAATTTAAATAATAAATAACTCCATTATAAGATATTTTGTAGATCTATTCAAAAAATAAAATTCCTATAAAAAGACTTTTATTACAAAACAGAAAAAAGTAAAAGTAAGTGACAGTTAAGTTATATATATATATATATATATATATATATATATATATATTAAGTTCAAAAAACTAATTTTTGTTTATACCTAACAACTTTTAATTTTTACATTTAATAAACATACTAACCTTGAAATCTCATCATTTCATTTTTAAAAAAAATAATAAAATAATAAAAAAAAAATCACTTTACATTAAAAAAAAATTATCTGAATCCATTAATATAATATTTCTTAAGTACTTGGTAAAATTATACACGATTATACGTATTTATAGTAAACAATTCAAATCTAGAATTTTAGAACATACGAAAGTGAAATGATTCCCTCCGTTGAATTTCTTTCTGTCTTTCGTTTTCCTTCAATTCCACTGTTAATTTCATTTTAATTTTTTTTCTATATTCTTTTCTTTTTCTATTGCTATTTTTTATTTATTTCTAATTTCATGGTTTAATTTTTATAATTAAATGATTTTTATATTATATATATATATATATATATATATTTAAAGTCGATAAAATTGAATTTATACTTTTGAGAACATTTCCTTAAAAGTTTTTATAGATATATAAAATATTATCATTGGCAAAGAAACATCGTTAGTTTTTAAAGTTAAAAAGTTTTAGTCTCCTTATCTCTTGTTGAAAATATTAGTTTTCTACTAACCTCCTTATTTGTTTTTCAAAAATTCTTTATAATAATATTACTTATATAATTGGTTATAATTAACCTAAAATAAAAAAAAATCAGATTATGAAAAAATATATATAACTTTTATTATTAATTAGATTTTTTCATTTTAGTTATTTAATTTATTTTTTTTTTTTTAATTTTTAAATGAACGGAAGAAGTAGGTTCAAAAAAATATACAATTCTTCGTTTTAATTTGCTTAATATTTCTTCAGTTGTCTGTTGATTATTTTTTTCCCCCTCCCAGATTTAATTAATATGATAAATGATAATTCCCTGTATTTAATATATTATATCCTGTAACTGGTTTTTGTTAATTGTAAATGATTGCTTCTGTATATTCATGGACGATATGATAAAAATTTGAATAAATTAACAAAATTTGCAAATACATAACAGACATCCTGTTTTTTTTCTAAAAATATATTCGTTTTTTTTTAATCGAATACAAAGTGACAACACTTGTCATCTTTAATCACTATTGATACTAATTAATTTATCTTTAACTTTATTTCTTGTACTTTCAATTTACAAATAATCTACCTGTATAATTTTTTTAAAAACCTATAATATATTATATACAATATTCATTATATATTTATATTTTTACTTTTCAGTAAAATGGTATTTTAGTTTTTTCCCCTTAATACAATTGAACTTATTTTTATAGTGATTTATGTTAATGATAGTTTAAATAAATTTATTATAAATATCAACATTTAATTAGTATTTAATTGTTTTTGTATGTTTATGAAAAAAATAAAATTAATATACTAATAATGCAGTTCTTTAAGACTTTAAAGTCTCTAAATTTAATCAAATGGGATCTTTAAAAAAATTAAATAATTAATTTAATTAATAACCCAGATATCATTTTTTTCTTTCCGATAAAATTTTTATATAAAAATACAAATTTAAATATTATTGATTTTTGTAGTATTTTTCTAAATTAATTATTCTTCTCATATCTATTAAAAAAAAAGATAATTATATTACCAAATTTTATTTTAATTGACCTCCGATAATGATGACCTTAAACTTATATAAGATGAATTCGATTTTATTTTATCATGTACAGTCATTAATTAAAGGGCTGTCAAAATTTGAATGATAATATTTTAGTTTAAATATTGTATTTATTTATTTTCATATGATTATAATAATATTATCAGACCTATATATTTTATTATTATTTTTATTATTATTATTAATATTATTAATTTTTATTATGCTTAAATAATAATATTTTAATAATATAAATATAAATGCATGATGTGCAAAAGAAAAAACACATTAGCAAACATAATTATTATATATATTTTAATGAAAAAATCTAAAGTTGCAGATTTCATTCAAGATCGAATATATCTTTTTAACACAAAAGCAGATAGATCAGTTTGCTTTTTGATTAACCGGATGCATATCAAATCAAAAGAAAAATTAACGATTTGAATATAAAAATGGATTGGATACAAAAGTAAGAATATACTTAAAAAAAAATCAAGAAATGAAAAATGATATATATAAAATAAAATTGGCGTTAGTTAATATATTTCTTTCAGGGTCGTTTAAGTGAGCAGGTGTACCTGTTCCTCCTGCCAGATGTGTCACTAAATATTAGGAGTATAAATTTTAACAAAGGTGAAATTACCAATATATAAAACTTGAAGGATAAGAGACCCAAGCAAAGAAAATCTTTCAAATTTAAAATTTATTTGTTAACTCTTCTCATATAGATAAAAATGCGCATAAAGTATCTAATATTGATTATTATTATAAGCCATTATTGAATTATTTCTAATAACATAGTTATTTATTCTATTGATTGTGATTATAATACAACAAAGTTAATATATTTTATGAATAAAATTTCATATAATTAAAACGGATCAATCGTATTTTAAAAAATAAAAATATTAAACCAGTTCTTTTAATATTTCTTGAAACTTGGTGACATTGATTGATTCTAATGAAAACTCTTCTTTCTATTAATTTTCTTGAATATATTTTATATCAAAATTCAAAAGAAATTTCAAATTTTATTTTAATTTCATTCTTTGTCCTTTAAAAATGATTTTTAATTATTTTTTTTTTTTTTTTTGCAAAAATACAATTTATGCACAACCACAAATTTTTTTTTTCTTTCAAGATAATTTCACTTGATTATTGAGTTTCTTTGCCGGCTAAGCAATATGTCAGAGCAAATTATTATTTTTTATATCTTTAGACTTTGCATTGGATATCATTCGGCTTTGTAATCACAATCCCATATTTTTCATTCAAATTTTTTTAAAAATTTTTTTTTTTTGTTTTATCTGTTTCTCAATACATTTTAAATTATAACTATGCTGAATTATTAATAAATATATATTAATAATTAAGATAGATTTGTTTTATCTGTTTTAATCCAACATCTGTTGTTCTGGAAAAAGGCTTTTTAATAAATACTTTTTAATTTCACCGTAATATTTGAATTTTTTTTTAAATTGAATAGATGCATTATACTTCTTATAATTAATTAGAAGGTATTTTCTTAAAAATATATAATATATATTTATATTTATTTATTTTGTTAATGTGATTAAAATATTTATTACAGAGAAATTATCTTGACAGAAATATTTTTCCATCATAAGTTCAATCTCTACAATCCACAAAGTCCTTTGAATCAGATCAGTCATCTATTTCATGGATCTCATCCCTTAATTCTGGAATGGCATTTGTAACCTCCATACTAAATAGTATAGTATAATAGTTTCTACAAACTATTTATTAAATAAGGATCACATTCCTCGGAGACTGAATCTTTGATGAATATAAATAAAATATTTAACTAAGATACCTCGTATCATCATCTAATTTACCATCTAAAATACACAATTACGAATTATTGAATATATCGGTTTTGAAATTTCTTAATCTGAATAATTGTATCATATAATTATAAAAAATAATAAAATTATGATAATATTATAATATTTGATTATGGTGAAATTAAGTACCCATAAATTTAGAATAATTCATAAAATTGTATACATTCTTCCAAGGGGGAGAATTAAATAAAAGCAGCTGAAGAGACAAAGATGTTACTATACATATAAAAGAAAATAAAAAAGAATAATTGAAGAAAATTTTAAAATAAAATATTAATAATATTATTTAAGTTGACAGAAAATAATATGTTCTTATACATTACTCGAAAATAGAAAATCAAACATCTCTAAGCATATTATTATATTTTGTTTTTAAAAAGAATAAACCAAATTAAAAAATTATAATATAATTTGAGGACAATTACACACATTTTGTGAATACAGTGGGTGATCGGTTAACGAACAGTTCGGACAATGAACAAATCGGATAACGAACACATTCACGAAAGATTTTTATGTTCGGACACCGAACACATATTCGGAAAACGAACTAAAAGGAGGTCTGGAATTAAACATGTAATAATGCATGGTGAGTCTGCTAGTACAGATAAAGAAGAAGCTGAGAAGTCCTGTCTCAAATTTAAAGAATTTTTTGAAGGAGAAGGGTATCGTCCACAACAAGTATTTAATTGTGATGAAACTGGTTTGTTTTGGAAGCACATGCCGAATCGAACCTACATCACCAAATATGAGAAAGGTGTTCCTGGGCATATACCTATGAAAGACCGATTGACGTTACTTTTGGGAGCCAACGCTAGTGGTGATATGAAGCTTAAACCACTTCTCGTTTACCACTCTGAGAATCCTAGAGCATTCAAAAAAAATTCTATAATCAAGACAAGAGTACCTGTAATGTGGAGATCCAATCAGAGGGCATGGGACACACAGGCTCTTTTCAAAGAATGGTTGCTTGAAATTTGGGTCCCAAGCATCAAGGACTACCTTGATAATAATGACTTGAGATTAAAAGCACTGCTCCTATTTGACAATGCGCCAGGACACCCAAAGGACCTGGAAGATATTTTGACAGATTTTCCCTGGCTGGAAGAAATGGAAGGATGTAAGATCAAGATGGTTTTAAAATGGCACCCTAATCAAGCTGACGTCAGTAGGGCTGAAGATATCTATAATGATAATGTTTAGGGTCTCCAGAACAAATTAATCGATCTAAATAATAAATCTATGGTAAATCGATGATCAGTTAACTAACAATACGGATAGTGAACATAGTCTTGGAACGGATTATGTTCGTTAACCGATCACCCACTATAATTTTAACCTTTCCTATCCCCCACTCCTTCTCCATCAAATTCATTTAAGTCAAAATTCATGATTTTAGTTAAGATGAATAAAAAATTTTGAAATAAAATGAAATTCAATAAAATTTTTAATAAATTTAAGTAAATCTTATCTTATAATATTAATTAATTAAAATTAAATAATCTCTATTAAAGAGTTTAATTAAAAAATATATGAAATTTATCCGCAATACGTTACTAATAATAAATTATTGTTGATTGAAATTTTTGATTGAATTTCTTTAGTTTTTACCGACCGACGATAGGAAGGAAAGAAATTGTTTTCACACCAAATTTAGCATATGAAGATTTTTACATTTCTCCACGAATCATACATTTTGTTATCAGAAAAAAGTATTTTTAGCATGATGTCTGTCTGTGTGAATATTTGGTATATTTACTTAATGAATCAGTAGAATGAATTCATTAACATTTGGTGTACATCCGGAAACCAGAATTGGTAGTTTACAAAGTAATAATTTTATATTCATTGTCGGAAATTTTTCACATAAAATATAGTAGTAATTAATAATTGAGTAATTAAACTAAAAATAAAACCAAGATAATATAATTTAGTCATTTTAATTCAAATTTTAAAATTTATTTTTATTATTTTTTATATATAAATATATATGATGTTGTTTGGAAATTAGTTTATTTCAAATCGTCGGTCGGTTCTGTACCTGGCCACAGCTCATATTTTTTTAAATATCTCTAATAATATCTATACTAAATTTAATTATTGGACACTTAATTAAATTCCAGTTGATTTCTTGATTAATATGCGTTTTTGGGTTGGTTTCTATGGTACATACGCTCTTCGTGATTGTAATGCACTGTGCAGTGATTAGCAACTGAATGCGCTAGTCGCGCGTCTGACTGCAGCGTTCAAAGAAAAACGTAAGACTCGAGGGGACAAGAGAAGATGCGCGCGCAAAATCGTTAAAAAAAAAAACTATTTACAAAACCAGCATTAAATAATTTTAATAATAATACCTATTATATCATTTGAAATTCAAAATGAAGATATCATTTATTTAGGCTTACATTTATTTATATTATATTAAATTTTTTTTTTTCATCAATTATTTTTATAGTAAATAAATAAAATACGTGATTTGATCAATATTTATTTTTATTCTTTATATATGGATATGAGTATCACAGTAAGTATAATAATATACAATAAATATAAATAAAATTAATTATCATATCAATAAACAAACATACACTTAATTACTAAATATAAATAATATCAAATAAAATCGCATGCCAAATAAGTTTGTTTTGTTGTTTTTTTTTATCTCATTTTGGTTACAAATCGACATTACTTTCTATCACGTCAAACCATCCATTTAAGAAACTTTCGGGAGTTTTAAGGATTAGTAAATCTTTACACTTGTATTGTCAGAGACCATCTGTTCTTGATGAAGAGTGTGACATTTCATTTTTTTCAAAAATTAATACAAACAACATGAAAAAAGTATAAACGTAAATAAAAATAATATATTTACTACCCGCTATTATCTATACATGAATAAAATAAATAATTATGCAATATCTATTTAATTATATAATTATTATGACAAATTATATATTATATAAAAAAATTTAATTAAAATTTGGAAGTTTTTCTCATCATTCAAAATAAGATTTCCATTATTATAATTGAATGCTGATTTTATTAAAATGCATTTTCTTTTTAAATAATTGTGTCTATCTCTTAATAATTAAAAATGTATGTTTTATTAATTTAATGTTGTTATTTTCTTATTATTTATAATGTAAAATTTTAAAAGTTAATATATATAAGCATGCTTCAGTATTCTTTTTATTACCGAATATATTACGTAAAATATATTTTATATAGATTTAAATTAAATATTCTTAATTAGAAGATTATTTTTATCGAACCTCGAGATCTAAACTAATTTTACCTACTGTTAATATTTATTTAAGAATTTATCCCATTAATTAATATATAAATTTTTTGGAACTTGTTGAGATACGAAACCACGTATCCGAGATCAGTAATTTATCAATAAGTTATGCTTTCGAATATATCAATGATTTTATTATAATCAAATTTGTATTATTATTATTATTATTATTATTATTATTTGAAAATCTAGGCACCTCAGCTACTACGGCCATTTGTGCCTTAAAGAAATCATCCACCGTACAAGATAAATTTCATTTCATCTTCTTTGCCGGATCACAGCCAGGCAGCCAAACAGTAATTTACTGAATCCTGACCGATTCCATTGTGTCAGACTCAACGCTCCCCTGGTAGATCACTTGGAAAGAATGAATTTTGCTTTTAGACCAAATTCAATCTATTCAATAAATAACCAATCAATAAACACAATTTACAATAAATAAATAAATAAATAGTTGAATAAATAATAAAAAATATCACCGTTCAAAAAGAGAGTGTTAAGGGCTCCCTATTGAACATGTCTAGAATATAATAATAAAAATAACAACAAATTATATTTACAAATATATAATAAATAATAAATAAATAAATAATAAATAATAAATAAATAAATAATAAATAAATAAACACTATATTTTGTATAACAATCTAATCCTTTGCAGAAACCTAGTATCAAAGAAAAAATTATCTATTTAAACTAAATGTGAATTTTTATTTTTACAATTGGTGAAATTATTTTGGATATCGATATTCATGTTTATGTTCCCAATTATTTATAATATATATCAGGGGTGGCCACACTTGGTGATACTTAGAGCTATATTGAAAAAATCGAAAATGTTTAAGAGCCAAATCGGAAAAACATTTTACCTTTTTTTTGTGTCATGATTTTAAATTTTTTAATTGAGCCTCAATAAAATCAAAAAGAGCCACATGTGACTCGCGAACCAAGATTTGACCACAGTGGATATATATTATAAAATAAAAATTAAATTTTTAGTTTTAGGACATATTTAACACACTATGAGCGGGGCGGGTATTTGTACCCGTTGCGGGGACTGCCACTTATAAGCGAGGCGGACGCTAGCCGCTCATAGTGTGATAATATATATTTTCCCTTGTGTCACTTAAAATTACTTATTTTAAACGATAACTAATATATATCCCTCAAATAAGTGGCAACGGGTATAAATACCCGCGCCGCTTATAAGTGGCAGTCCGCGCAACGGGTACAAATACCCGCCCCGCTCATAGTGTGTTAATATTCAGAAAAATTTCCAATTTAATCGAAAAATATCCTTGAAATAGAAAATCCTTTTGATGAAACAAGAGTTATATAACAATAGTTCTTAATATATAAAGAAACTTTAAAATTTATATAAATTTCTGTTTAAATACACTTCTTAGCTAGAATTTATCTATCTATCTGTCTCGGCGGCTCTACGGAACTCGAAAGTTTTTGGCCGCAACAACCAATTTTCTCCTAATGTCGCTATCCTGAGTCACTGCCACCAACTCTTACTTTCCCCCATCTCTCTTACGTCCTTGTCTACTTGGTCTTACAACCGGACATTTCCCAATTGGTCTCGCGACAGTTTTCCGTCACTCTTTCCTCTCCCATTCTTGCCACGTATCTGCCCATCGTAACCTTCTCGATGTTATGACTCTATGCCTGGAGATAATGCATAGAGGTTGTGCAATTATTAGCTAGCATTTATCAATCTTTTAAAATTTCAAATCTTTTAAATACTCTTAATTTATATTATTTTCTTAGATAACGTCTATCTATTCTAGGGCACCGTATGCAAATTAGATAACCAAAAATATATAGAGATAGAATAAATTATAGATTCATTTTCTATTAAAAAAAAAACAACCAATATCCGTTTTAATTAACAAAATCTAAATATTTAAATGTTATTTTCGTTCAACAGATGTTTTTAATAATAATAAAAACAATTCGTGAGTTAAAATTACGAAACCGGCCGTAACACATTCAATTTGTCCTCAAAAACCGTTGATTAAATCTATCTTTGGCGCATGTCTTTCTCTTTCTTTTTATTTTTTTACTTCTTTCTCTTTTCCTCTCTCTCTCCCTCTCTTTTTTAGTCTTTCTTTCTCTCTTATGTCTAGTGAAATTCGAATTTCTCTTCCTCTCACGTTTTGAAGGGAATCCACCAGCATTATCTTCATTCATTAGTCTAGACATAGTAAAGATAGTGAAGAGTGGGTTGGATTTCCGTACCACCATTTGCGTTCCCAATAAACGATCAAAAACCGGTGTCTTAATTTTTCTATTTAATATCAATGATCTTCTAGATAAGAGGTTCTCAACCTGTTCTCTGTTGAGATACATTATATGAATACTTAAAAAATTTTTAGCACACTATATATAAGAATATTTTTTAGGATTTGATTAAAAATACTCACCTTTAAAAATAATTATTTTTTTTTAATTTTAAAAATGAAAAATAAATAAAATTAATATATATATAATATGGTTTTGTCAGTGAAATTTTAAAATAAATAAATAACTTTTTTGTTTAAATACTCAAACAAATGTAAATTTAAAAAAAATAAAAATATTAATAAAATATATTATATCTTTGTAAATTGAAAAGAAATTATTAAAAATATACGAAAATATCTCTTAATAATTAATTTTTTATTTATTTGAAAATAATAATAATTAATCATTTAATCAATTATTAATTAAACGAATAATTGACTAAAATATATTAAGCCCAAGTTATTTGGATGACTGACATAATATACATAATATTTTCCTTTTGTTCTTGTGCTAAAGTATAATTCAAATATTTTTAAATACTTCAGAAGTTGTTTATAAATAACTATTTTGTTATTCTAAGATAAAAATTCGTTCAATATCTAATCATTTAATAGGTCAATTGTTCAGGAATATTTTTTAATAAACTGAGTTCCCTGACAAATCTTAAATATATAAATACATAAGTTGACCTGTGGCCAGGTCCGAACCGACCGACGGTTTGAAATAAATTAATTTCCAGCTACAGAAACAATTTCAAATAATTTTCATATATCTATTAATGTAATAAAAAACACATATGGATACATAAATAATAAATATAAACATTTTTAATTTTATTTTATTTATAATATATATGTAAGACCAGGCTGTGACGTCATGAATGGCTGGATGACGTCATATAATTTTAAATCAAGAAAAAACTAATAAATATGATTTTTCTCGAGGATAAAACCAATACAAAGTGCATGATTCGTGGTGATATATAAAAAAATCTCCTTTGGTGTGAAAATAACCCTTTCCTTCCTATCGTCGATCGCTAATACTACCACTTCCGGTTTCCGGAATTGCACCAAAAGTTGATCAATTCATCCCACTGATGCATTAAGTAAATATACCAAATTTCATCAAAATCGGTTGAGCCGTTCAGGCTGTACACATCTATACGGACGGACAGACGGACAGACGGACGGACAGACATCATGCTAAAAATACTTTTTTCTGTTTAGAAAATGCATGATTCGTGGAGATATGTAAAAATCTCCACATGTGAAATTTGGTGTGAAAACAATACCTCCCTTACTATCGTCGGTCGGTAAAAATCTGGAGTGTCTCCACTCGACTATCTCGAATTTGAATTGGATTAAATAACATATATTATATTTTAATTTAATTAATTAAATTAGAAATTAAAATTAATAAATGATATTTATTAAACCAGCGCGTGTTTGGCTTGATGGCCCGCGTCACGTGCTGGCGCGTGATTGCTAGTCAACGTGTTAAAAAATTAAATCAAGTTATATATATAACAGTTCTGGCGAGATAGTAAAAAACAATCAAATAATTTAGTTTAAAAACGAATTAAAATCGAATTAATATTTTACAATAATTTATAAAATGTTTTATTTTCATTATTTGGTATATTTATATTAATATAGTTGTAATATAAATATATGTAATGGAAATATACAATAATGAATTAATTACTTTTCGTTACCAATCGACTTTTGTAAGAAAAAATTATAATACAAAAATAATGAAATACTATTATGTGATGTTCTCCGTCTGTCTTCGTGTGATGCTATTAGTCTGTAAATAGTAATGTTGAAATATTGAAATTAAAGTATGTATTATATTTTAGTTAATATTATTTTTATTATTAATATAAAAATTTAAAATTCAATTCAATTTTATGTTATTTAATTTTTTATTTGATATTCGGGAATGAATATTTAATTTTTTTAAATAGTAAGTAAAATTCCCTTCAATAATAATAATCGAAAAACACCTCAGGTTTAATTTCTAGTATAACAATATATAATATATTATTTATTATTGATTTACTTATTAGTATATAACATTTCACATATTACAATTTCAATTTAATTTAAAATATAAGTAAAATATAGATTTTCTAGTTAAAATTCATGTCGATAATTTAAAATATAATTACTATAGTTAGATAAAATCACAATAGATTCAACTTTTTCTTTTAGCTTTCCTTCATCATTTCATGCACTTCTCCATTAACTCAAGCCTATATTAATTTTAAACCTCATATTTATTAGTTCATGGCCTACACCTATAATTTTTCATTTTTAATTACATTTATGACTCATCAATAGTCTTACTTCTTTAATTAATTCTTTTCCATTAAAATATTTTATGTAATTTTTATTTAATACTTGTACCAATCTTGTTTTCATTATAAAATTATTTTTATTGAAAAAAAAAAAAATAATTAAACGTTCAAAAAAAAAGAATAACTAATTTACATGTAGGACATAGGTATAAACAAATAGAAAATAAAATATTTATTATTTATCTAACTCTCTTTCTCTCTTTACTTATATTTTCTTTCTTTTTCTACTTTTGTTTTGGCTTTATCTTTTAGAACATTGATTGAAATATGTCTGGCATATCTATCAGGTTCATCAATGTTGCAATGAAATATTCATAAATTGCCTTTTGCAATTTCAAGAAAATCTGTTTACATCTTTTAAAGGGAATTCTAGACTTAAGCATAATGCTGTCTAGACTAAACTGGTATTAATTTGCTTTTTCTTTTATACAAAAATAAATTATTTATGTACCATCATATAATAATTCTATCAAAGTGGGTGGTACAATAAATAAATTTTAAAAACCAAAATAAAAAAAAAAACATATTTAATTTAAATTTTTTTTAATTATCAAGTTTAAATCTTTTTCTTTCTATAAAACATATTTTCATTAAATTTTAATTGGAATAAATGGGAAATATTGATAATTAAATTCTCATTATTGTTTTGATAGTTGGAATTTCAATAAACAGATTGAATGAAATTATTGAAATATTTAATTTTGTTCGACCATGAATTGAAACAAAATGTTTTTGACTGACCGGATATGACACCCACATATTGACTATACACATTTATTGAATTGATGAAAAAATAAAAGTTCTTTCATGTTGGTGTATTTTTATAGAATGGTGATGCTTTCTAAAATGACTAAAGAAAAAAATGCGTTTAATTTGATTTGTTATCTTGATAGAATGTCATTCATCATTTTACCAATCTTTTATGGTAATCCTGTAATCAGGAACACTATTCATTTCATCTCATAGGTTAAAATTTTTAAATAAAATAAAATGAATATATATATATATATAAATAACCATTTTCATTGTTTGTATTTAAGATAAATTTTGATAACCCGCCATTTTAGGTAAAAAATTTTTTATATAATGCGGGTCCCTATAAAATCTTGTTTTGTATTTTGTATACTAATGATAAATAAAGAATTAAATGCATTAAAGTTGAAAATTGAAAGGGAATAAAATTATCAAATAAAACACAAGTAAAAAGCAAAAGTCATTAAGTTTCATGTCAATCATATTTTCTAAACAATAATTATTTATAGCCCTTTAGGGTCGAACCTTTACCATTCTCATAATATAAATTTATTTTCTAAATAGATAATTAATCTCAGTAAGATTAAATTATACTAGATATATCGATTGTGTAGGTGAGAATATCAATGGAGTGAGAGAAAGAGAGACAGGCATTTGAAAGGGCTTTGATGAAATGACTTGAAATGTATGGATGGTTGCCTAAGAAACGTGCGTTGGAAGCAAAATTGCTATTGATTTTCTATACTACCTCTAATAGGTAATAAAATAAATAGCTAAAAATTATTTTCTCTAGGGTATATTAAAAATAAAAAATATGATGCATTACAGCACTTTATAAAAATTACATTGTGAACTAATACATTAATATCATTTTATAAAACTTTATTTAAATATATTTTTACCAAAACTTTTAAATATATTAATAATAATAATAATAATAATAAATAAAACACAAAGTTCTAAGACTCTAATCCCAAATAAAAAATTTAAATAATTTAATTTAATATGTTATATAAATAGGATTATTAAATGTTTATATATTTCGATTAAGTGATTTATAAAGTTTAATTGTACTATTTAACTTACATTAAATAATATTATTATTAATATTTTTGTTATTTATTAATTTATTTTGTTGATAATTATTATTCTAGTCATGTTGATTGGACATCCCTAAACAGTCCTCCATTGGACAATCAAAAGTGTTATTTTTTATTATTATATTTATTTTCATAGATTAGGATTCGTTTTATATAAATAAAAAATCAACTTTAACTGTCATGGGAAGATGAATGAGCTGTAAAGTAGTAGAAAATAAAATAAAAATACCTATTATGGGTGAATATTCAGGGGCCTGTGCGGAAAAAAATTTCTTAGGGATAGGGATGAATGATGATTTAAAAATGTCATTATTTTTATAATTTTTGAACTTTGTTTATAAACGAGAATCTCATACCTATCTATCTCATGTGGGTTAAAATTAAATTTTTACTATATTTAAATTCATAAGTTGAAAAGTTTATATAAAATATATAAGTATAGTAAAATACTAAATAATAGCTAAATTTTGATTTTATAGTTTTAAATTTTATCATTTATATACTTGAATATAAATTTTTATAATAAAACAAATATATATAAATGAAATATTGTTTTTTTAATATTAAAAATTTTGTTATTAGCCCTAGAAGAGTGGATTTTTCTCTAAAAACAATTGCTCGTTATTCTTTTTATAAAAAGAAAATTTTTCAACTTTTGTTTCCAAATTCAATATTTCAATGCATTTATTCCAAACATATTGAGAGAATTTAAGAGAATAATTTTTACATTGAGTATATTTTTCTATCTCACTCTAAATTTAAAAAAAATAAATAGCATATTTTAATATTAATTACATTATTAATATTTAAGTGACGTTTACTTTAAAGTAAATTCAAATAAAAATTAATCAATGATCGGCGAATTAATTATACTAAATTATAAATTTTAAGCTATAATTTCTCTAACCTCAACCTTCATAGTTTGTCTATTCAAGGTCCATGTTTTTTTTATTTTGTTGCCAAAATAATTCCAAGGTTTTTTCGATCCACCCGTTAAAAGCCTGAATGATTTTAATTGTTTTATTATCATTTTTTTTTAAATAAAACTGTTTTTTATCATAATATTGTGATCTCTTACCCTTGAAATTTATTATATATATTTTCATTTTATTGTGAGGAATTAAGAAATTCTAATTATTTTATTTTCCGGTCGAAATTAAATTTAATCATGTAAATTTGAATGGGTATGACTATTTTTTTTTCTTTAGCGAAGTCAATCGTAAATGTATAAATAAAGTTATGGGTTTTTTTTACAAATTGTTTAATTAACTCCACAAATATATAATAATAAATTTATATATATATATATATATATATAAGCGATTGTAATGATTGAATTTAACTACATGTAATAAAATATACAGGTCTCAATCTTGTATAAAATATTCGTTTTACTTGTAAAGAGTATTTTTTTTTTGAAAGGGTTAAACATAAACAAAATATTTGGAATAAACTCTAATTAATTATAATATAATAATAAAAAAAAATTTAAGTTTAAAATTTATAAAATTCAGTGATAGTTTTTTGTTATCGCTATAAAAAAAAATTGCAAGTTGCTGGGTGGAAACCTGTTTTATTCAATCAATAGCTATTTTTCTATGTTCTCTAGCGAATAATAATTTGAATTCTCTTGAAATTAGATGGTTCGCAACCAAGCTTGTCTGTTATTAAGGACTATAAAAAGAACAAAGAACACCTAAATGGATAACAAGTAAAAAAAAATCATACTTACCTATATTATATCAAATAATAAATGCAATGAACAATTCAATCAAGATTTGTTTTATATCAAATTATGTTTAAAACTTGACTCATAAAAATTGATCGTTATTATTCCTATAGAAATTTAAAATATATTTTTATAATATGTTATGGTTATTAGATAATTACTAGATATCGATTTTGAGGGAATCAAATAACTTAAATCTATTCTGGGATTAGGTTCATTAGTCAATTTTTAGCAAATATGATTAAATAATTATTTATTGGGAAAAAAATTTAAATATATATATATATATATATATATATATATGTATTGCTACATAAATTTCACAGTAAGTCAACCCAAGAAAACTGCATACCAATAAAATATAAATTTTTAAATAAAAAAATTTAAATATTTTGTTAATATGTGCATTTAATAATTTATTTATTACTAAAGTTTACATATGAAAATATTATCATCAAATCATAGAACGATTATTATTATAATTATAATAATAATCGTATTAATACAATTCAACCAATGTTTGTCCGTGAACCATTAGTTAAGCAACCGAGTTTCCTGTGAATTAGTTATGATTAGTCGAATTTTAATAATTAAAAAAATTAAAACTATAATTATATTTTAATTAAAAATAATTCATACTAACAAAAATATATTTTATCATTGAATTATTTTATCTACTATGATATAGTGATTAATAATCACTTGTCTGTGATTTCACTTCAATCGACATTCAATGTTTAAATCAATGTGTGTTTTGAAGGGGGGAGGGAAGTAAGACTATATGATCGAACGATCATTAGTTGTAAAAAAATCTAAAAAATTAATTTTTCTTTTATGTTTGATAAAAATAAATTTGTTTAATTTTACACAAATTCTAGTGAATTTATATATTTACAAAATATTTTTAATTATGTATATAGGAGTAATAAGATGTCGGTCCTTTTGAGTTAAATATATTAAATATTTTATACAGTTCCGCATATATTTCATAATTATATATAAAGTATTTTAATTATTTAGTAATTTTTTTATTGTTATCTATATATAAAAAAAAAAAGGTTTTTGTCTGCACATTGCTCAGAATTTAAAAATTTTTGCATATCTTCGCGTTTCATAATCTCTAGAATCCAAAAGTGACTTTAGAATTTTTCATTCTCACTTTATAGACTCAAAATTGGCTGAACCGATTAGATATTAATAAAATTTATACCCTATGAACAGACATGAAAAATTGGAAAATATCCGCTTGGAAGACCAAGGGCGCTGTGGGTGGACAATGTAGAAAGGAACGTGAAAGAGATGGGACAGGGTAGGAGTTAGATGGTTATAACTCAGGATACTTGGAGAAATATGGTTGTTGAGGCCAATAACTTTCGAGTAACGTAGAGCCAGAGCTCAGAGGTATATAGATAGATAGATTTAACATATACAATAATAATATATGATTATTTACTGATTAAATTAAAATATTTTTAAATAAGAACGTAATATACTGAGTGAAACAAAATGGATGAAAACCTTTTACATACAGACTTTCAACCAAATACTATGTATCACTCGGGGGTAAAGGGGGCATACCTAGACGGTCTGAGCAGCTAGATAAATATAATAAAATAGACTGACTGTAGCTCAGCAGTAAAATGTGTACTATATAACTTAAGGATGAAGGTTTCATCATGATCAAGCACATAAAAAAATTTATAATAAAATATTTAATGTGTTAAAATGGAATGAAAATATATATATAAGTGTAAACTGGATAATATGAACTTAGAATCATCATAGAATCAATAAAGCAAAACAAAATAAAAGTAAACAATATATTTATTTTATTTCCAGTGGCGATGGGAAAGTGGAGTTCGAGGTTTCCTCGTCGCGGTGCCGGGGAATCTGGCGCCGGGAGTGGAGCTGTTGGCGATGGCGAAGACGCCTCCGCAGATACTCATGATGCCCTTTTGGGAACGAAGGGTGTTACTAGCAACGATGCAGGGTGGGTGCTCACCCCTACGAGCACCACTCCTCTGGCTCCATTAGGCGCCTTGACACCACCAACCATGCTTCCTACTGATTTTGAGGAACCCCTCTGCGGTTTGGGGCCTTGCACACCGAAATGGCTACAGGTAATCTTACCTTGAAACAACCAAGAGAATTATGACATTTTACCAAATAGTATAATGAAGTTGGGTTTTCCCAATCATTCGATCAGAATCTTTATCTTTAATTTATAAATAATTTTAATAAAAATAACGTCAATATTTTTTTTATAATATTTACTGCCAAATTTACACTTATTTGAATTACTTTATTGTAAATTAATTATAATTGTACAAACATTTACATTTATTTTTATATTATATTAATACTGAAATGAACTTTTTTATAAATACCAAATATATATTTTATCTTTCTTTCAAAAAGATAATCATTTAATCTATCCATATGTTGCTCATGTGAATTTAATTAATATATTGATCTTATAATTTTTCCTCTTATTAATCTTCAATTTTAATTTTTTTTTTTTTTCAATTAATAAATTAATTTTTAATAAATATACTATTTAATAAAATATTTATAAAAATAAAAAATATTATATAAACAACTTTCCTGTTGATCTTTAAGAGAATTCAAGAAATAAATTCTTAAATTAATTTAATTAAATTAAACAAATTAAATTAATTTTCAAGATGATTATATTGTTTATTTTATATAAAGTTTTTGCTGGAAGAAAATATTATAAAAATTTTATAAAAAGTATACGAAACATCATTATTTTTTGTAATTATAGGAAAATTCACTACATTTATTACTTATAATTATTATATCCTTTAGTTTTATAATTGTCTTTTATTGAAAAAAAATATATTATTGTAAATTTGATTTTTTCGACAGAAAGTGGCATTTGAAATTAAATATATCTAAAATTAGTGTGAAAAATTTATAAAATTTGTTCATCTACTATTTTAAAATAATTTGAAAATAGACCCTAACTTTGAGTTCAACGAGGATGAACTACCGATAACTAGATTATACTAAATATATTTGGAAATTTAAAAGTCAGTATAAGGTTCAATTTTGAAATGACTTTAGCGTCATTAATTTTTCCGAAATCGAACTAACTTATTTTCAACATAAAAACAAGCAAAATACTGAGTAACCGTAAAAGAAAAGTTGGAAAATCAATAAATATTTAGAAATCATATAAAAGAATGATTTCATGAATTTCATTAACTCATATATAACAATTATTATTCTAAGAGATTATATTAGCTTGAATAACAATGACTAGTTATTAATATTCTTTAAATCATCATTAAAACTTCACTAATCGAATGTTAATAAACGTGTTAATTGATATTAGCAATTTTTCTTTTATTTTCTAGATATTTGCAAGCAAACAAGCATTCCTCGTCATATTTTGTTTTACCTGGGTCCTACAGGGCATGTACTATACCTATTTTGTATCTGTGATCACAACAATTGAAAAGCTCTTCCAAATACAGAGCAAAACTACAGGTAAATGATAATGGATTATATTTTAAATTATAAGAAAACAATAAGTTTCAAAATTAACAATAACATTATTTTTAACCTTAAAATGACTTTATAAAACTTAGAATTAGTATTTAGATTTATTCCATATGACACCCAGTCTAAGAGGTAACATGCTTGTAATTATTCCAGACAAAGAAATTTCTCTTTTAGCTGGAGTCTTTGGGAACAAGATCCACCTATAGGATCAAAATTAGGTAGTAATTTAAAATAAAAGTAGCCGCCTTTAATCAAATAAATCAAGATAAAGCTTGAGTGTACTGATCATACTACTGATCTACTGACTTTACCCCACGGCAGCAAACGACATAATAGGCTGTGTTTTTTAATTGCATATATTAAATTCAGAGTTATATACTACATAAAATTTAAATACTTTCATTAATACATTCATAAATAATGCCAAATATTTGTTTATTATTTTATTTTAAAAATTTAAAAAACTACGATCAGGGAAAGCTTTATTTTTTATATTATTATTTTTTTTTTTGAAAACTAAAGAATTAAAGACAAATGATTTCATTGAATTGTTTGCCTAAGTGATGATTTATGAAACATGCATTTCGTTAACGGTCAGTAGCCTTTCGTGGGCTAAATAAACACAAATAAATTCATCAATTACTATTCCCATTCACTTTTATAGTGAGAATTCTTTCTTAAACATATTTTCATAATAAATTGAGTCATTCATCTATATGGTGTCAATGACCTTGATATGATGAAAGCATCAGGCAATTTGCAATTTCGAATTCATACTTGTATATACATACCATCATTAAAAATATAAGATACTATATATCAAGTATTTCCTAAGGAAAAATTACAAATAATATAAATTTAATATATTTTAAAAAAATCAAAATATATGGAATTTTCATTAAATAGATAGTAATTGTTATGTGATAATAGGGAAGTCTGGGGAGACTTTGGACAAAGGGATACAATGTACAGCCCGATATTCCCGTATCCTCTTTTCATTTCGGAACTAAAATAATACGAAGAACATTTCAAATGGTGAAAATGTCCGAGGCTCTCTAAAAACTTTTTTAAGAAATTTAAAAAAGAAAACTGATTTACCCCTTTTTTGCGAATTAAATTAATTAAATTAATTAATTTGACCTAAGCGAATATTAAAAAAGTATTATTTAATTGTTTGTTGCATCTAGTTACGATACAAGGTTGGTGTTTAAGCTAGTATTTATCAGTGTTTCAGCAGATGTTTAGCATACCCTTTTAAGGTGAGGCTATTGTTTATTGATATTCGGCGACTAGGGAGACCCTTGTCCAAAGTCTCCCCTTGATGCTTTGTACCTTTAGTTTATTGAAAATTTTGTATTTTCAGCTATTACATATTTATATTAATAATTTAGTATTATGGTCAAATTGTTGTGTAACGGTACATGGCCCGGAGAACAAATATAATTGATTAACTCTTTTGGAGAGGGAACTAGTCATAACCAAGTCATTAACCATACTGTATTGGAAATTTATTTATTAATGAATTTGTTTGCACAAAATGAAGAATTCGAAATATAATTATCCAACTTTTCAAAACATTCTAGGAAAATATACAAACTCAACCCTTCAAGTAAGGGTGGTTTCAAGAAAACACATCCCTTCTTTAAGAAATAAGAAACAGACTTAAATGTTCTTCAGAGGGATTTGAAAGGTGAAACCTCAAGAAATCAAATTATTGTTCAAATTAGTTCAAATTAGTTCCATCTATGAGGTCTATAAGTCTAAATTTTCTTTAAAATGTGTATAACCAAAATCTCTCCAATCATTTCTTGGGTCCCCAGAATCTCCCCACCTTATCGCTAATGAATCCCCATGCGGAGTCGGTGACAAACGAGTTTTCTTGAAAACTTTTAAAAAATCTCGGATAAATCTTAATCTTCAGACTACCTAATGACACCATGAGAAATTTACTTATAGGGTCTGAATAAAATGAGAAACAAAAAGTGTTTAGAGTCTCCCCGATCTCGCCTATATAAAACAATTTAATTTTAGTTAAAAAATTAATAATAAATAATCTGATTTGAAGTCAATTAATTTAAGAAGAATAAAAAATCTATTTCATTTGAATTTTTAATTATACGCTAATAATATGAAATACTATAATAAAAAGAATTTTTGTGTTTTGTGTTAATATAATAGCGTTTCTATTGTAAAGATTTAATTTTATTAGATTTAAAATGATTAATTTTGTTTCATAATCAGTAAGAATATAAATAAAATGAAAATTAAACTACCTCTAAGAATTATTTATGTGTCTTAATCTTTAAAAGTTTTTAAGATATACATATTAAGAATTCTTTCTTTCTAGAAAATTACAAATATCAGAACTCAACATTGAAATTGAAAAGATATAATTATGAAGAAGAATAATTGTTAATTTTTAATCAAACATGATGATTGAAAAAAACGAATAATTCATGACACCCAAGTTCAAAAATCTTTATACGATAATTAATTTAAAGACTATGATAAAATTTCTACCATAATTCCTTAGAAAAATGATAATAAGTGCATATAATTTTTTTTACCCTATATTATAATCTAATTAATTTTTTATATTAATTTATCTTTCTAAATATTAACTAACGTTATTCAATCTCTGCTTGGGGCTTAAATCATTTTACTTCCTGCTTAAATACTCGGAAACAAATTATGCCCCTCTTGGCTGGTGATACACTTGAACCAGGTGTTTTGTGATTTCCTGTACCTTCTCGGAAATAGGCACCTCCACATTAACGAAAGCATCTGCGTGCATACCTGTAGGGTCATCTACCCTTGGATAAACCGCTCGATCTCGCAGGTTAGAAATTAGAAACATTGCAGTAAATGTGTGAAAAATAATAGAATTCCCATTAGGAAAGGGAAGGAAGGGTGGGTGCATGAGTAGAGAAGACTGTAATTAGCTACATTAATAGCTCATCTCAATTCTTTCGGTTTGTTTATTTCTCCTTTGTAACAAGTTTAATTTTATTTACTATTAAAAATAATATTTTATCATTTCACTAGGATTCAAATTAAATGTTTAAATGAGTATCCATTTTACAATATAATTACTTCAGTTTAAATATATATATATATATATATATATATATTCTATTTAACACCTAAAAGCTAATATTTACATAGAATTTTTTATTATTTAATAAAATAGTTTTTCAGTTTTTTTTTAGAATTTATTTGATTTTTTTTATTTGACAAATATTTTTTTCTTATTTATACTTCCAATTCAAAGAACACATAGCATCATAGAAATGATTATAATATATTTTCTTCATCAACTTCCTTATGAAATATCAATATTTCACAATGATCCCTAATTTTAAAACGAAAAGAAAATAACTAAAATTTCTGATAAAATATTTTTGACGAATGACCATAAGGTTGAATAAAAGTTTTATATTTTGAAACATAAAACCTAGTGTTGTTAATAATAATTTACCTTTACCTTTTATAATTTTATTATTAATTTTCAGTTTCATTTACCATATAAATTGAAAGTTTTTATAAAAAAAAAAAATGAATGTTGAATCTACAAATTAAAATATTGTCTATTATTTTTATTATTTTTAATTTTACATAGAAAAATCATATATTAATATTATAAATCATTTGCAAAACGAATATATATATATATAAAGAAAAATAGAAATAAAAAAAACAAATGTTAGATTTCAATTATATCGACAAAGTTTTGAAATGTTGACTGAATGACGGATTTTCCAGGTATCATCATGTCAGCGACTGAGATCGGGCAGATTGGCTCAGCGTTGCTCCTTACATATTACGGGGGCCAGGGTCATCGTCCCAAGTGGATCGCCTGGGGCATGGTCCTTTTCGCCCTTTCGTCATTCACTTGTTCGCTACCCCATTTCCTTTATGGGAAACACTTGATTCAGGTGAATGACGCGATGCTCACGGCGCCTGCCCTCCCTAACGTCTGTCGACCCCAAGACTTCGACAACGTCACAAAGTAAGCAAAAAAGAAATGAGTCATTTCAAAATATTCAATCCAAGCCGGTTATTCAACCATCCCATCTACACGGTCCTTCCAACGTCAGATAATTTTGTAATTAACTTGAAAAGTAAACTCTTTGTTTTAGCAATTATTGAAGCTTAATTTTAATCAATTAAACAAGAAAAGTCAATGAACTCTAGAACCTGTCAAATCAATGCTGGTTTCGGTTATTTTTTTATTTTTTCAATATTTTTTTTTTTTCAATTTTCATTTCATCTCTCTTGCAGGACTGCAAATGTTTGTATGGTGGATGAATTTGAGAGTCAATGGTCTCAAGGAAGAGACACTAGGGTAGTTCTGGCTATCTTTTTCATATCCTTATTAGGAGTTGGAATGGGTCAGACAGCGGTTTGTACCCTTGGCATCCCTTATATCGATGACAACGTAGCCAGTCGTGAATCTCCACTTTATTTTGGTAAGTAAAAAAAGACATAAAAATAATAATTTATAAAATTAATAGATATAACCGAACTAGTAGTTCTAGTTGAAACATTTTAATAATATATGGAAAAAGTAAAATTAAACTTTAAAATATAAATTTAAATAAGAAAAATTATTAACTAAACATTCAGTGAAATTTCAAGTTTATTGATATATTTACTTTATGCGCATTTCGACTGAACTTAATCATCTCAAAATGCGCATAAAGCAAATATATCAATAAATTTGAAACTTCAGCAAAATTGTTTAGTTAATAAACATTATTATAAAGTTATGTATATATAAATACTTAAATATTTTTTAAGTTTACTTTTAGTTAAAAAAATAAAAATTTCCAAAAATTAAAAAAATGTTCAAATCAATTTTACTTTCGAGTTCCGTTGGGCACAGAGATAGAGATAGATAGAATCAATTTGCACTTGTAATAGAAGATACATAAAATTTTTATTTTATATCAATAAGAATGTGTGTAGATATATCTCTCAATACTTTACAAATAAATATACACCAAACCTATAAATTAAAATAAATTGTTGAGGCTATACATTATTCATGTGCACTTTCATTTACGATATTTCCGGAAATAAACATAATAAATTGTAAAAAACTATTTAATATAATAAGAAAAAAAAAATATATATTTACTATCAGATAATTTATTTAAAAAATGAAAATTAAATTTTATCATATATAATATATATATTATGATAAGTTTTGATTGATTTTTTTTCATTTAATTGATCTTTGATTATTAATTAATTATTATTTTTAATATGTAATTTATAATATGATTCTTATTATAAATAACTATTATTAATAGAAAAAATTTAGAAAAACTAACACATAAATTCAAAATTTTTAATTTTATTGAAAATAATTCTCGAGAAAACAAACTTAAAACGTAAAAAAATCAAACATAAATTTTTAATAACTTCTAGTTGGATAATTTTATTAATAGATACGTTTCTAATAGATATAGGTATATATATATAAATATATATATTATCTTAATAAAATAAAATTTATAATCTCTTTTTTACATTTATCTCCTTCAAAATCAAATAAATTTATTTCTTATACCTTGAAAATTCTTTTTAATATATATTAATATCTTCTTCTTAGAAGATTTATTTTCTTTATCAAATTATTATCTATTAATAAATATTTGGATGATGATTAAATTATTATTACTATATTTTTTTTACAATAATGATTGGTTCTAGAAATAGATCTAGGTATCTTAATAAAATAAAATTTAGAATTTCTTACTCTATTATACACATAGAACAGTTATAGGATGGAGTCAATTAATTTATTCAAATATACAGTATTCTCGGAAAGCTCAATGACTTTGTGAAGACCAATCAGCGATCGCGAAGCCCTACAATTCAATCACTCTTCGATATTACTTAACTACTGGTCCGTTGCTTTCAATATGTCAAGGACCTTCTATCCATGTGCAATAAGTATTCTTTTTAATTAATTTAGGTTCGTTCAAGTCGCATGTATGTATATACATACTTACATTATATTGATTTTTATCAATTATATAATAATTATTATTAACTCTTATATAACTTCGTTCTCGAATATAATTTTTTTTTTTTATTCTTTTTGATGTTCGCCTATTGACAATTTTTAGCAAATTTCTAACAGTAACGATCATAAAATTAGCATTTATGTATTTCAGTGACTGAATTTGTTGCCAGATGTATGTCATAAGTTGAAGACCCTCCAAGATTGCTATCTGAGTAGAAACGTGGATTATCATTTGTATATATTTACTTAATGTTATTAAAGATTTTATCTCATCGCTAGACGTCGTCGGTTTTTAACACAAATAATCATAAAATAAATACAATTTATATTAAATTCAAATAAATTCGTGTGTAATATTGGTTTTGTGTAATTTTAAATATCAATTCCAAAATAAAAATAAAAAAATATCATTATTTCATGTTATAAAAATATAATAATATAATACATGTCTAAATGCCAAGTAATGAAACTAAACACCTAGTAAAAAAACAAAATGCAAAGTAAAAAATCTAAATGCCCAGTAAAAAACACTTTTTGCTAAGTAAAAATTATTAAAGCACAGTAAAATCTGAAAACCGTTCTGTAAAAATAAATGTGGTGGATGGCCGTAGGGGAAAGGGTGAGGTAACTTTGAGCGGGATGTAATTTTAACGCAGAGTAGATACACAGTAAGTGAATGTGGATACCGCTCTACTAAAATTTGAACGGCCAAAACTGCAGGCATCAGGAGTTTTTAATTTCCGAAGCACTTTTGCAACAAGCCAATACTTACAATAAATATTGCCTTGTACATTCCGGTAAAAATGATATCCTAATTTCACATTTTTTGTTTTAGAACCACTGAAAATTTTAGTGAACCGAAATATTTTCTTGTATCAATATTTCAAAATTCAATACAATTATAAATCTTCATAAAAAAGTAAATAATAATAAATTCATTATATTTTATTGAGCGATATAATATCAGAACTAAATATATTTAATTTATATGTTTAAATAATTTTTTTAAAACGTGTAAATTAAAAAAAAAATTAAAATAATAAATAAATACAATGGAGGAATTCATCAATATTATAATACAGAAAATTTACTGTGCATCAGTGATTTTTTTTTACTGTGTAATCAATGATATTTATTCTGAGCATTTGAAATGAGAATAATAATAATCATAATATTAATAATAAAACACACCTTCTAAGGGGTAGGTGAATATTTCCTGCATTTATTTTTAGAAATTTCACTGTAAATCGTATAATAATAAGTACCTGGAACACCGAGCTATCGCTCGACCCTTTAAAAAATATTGATATACAATTCTTTAATTATTTATTACAATTATTAAATGTTACATCTTTGCATCAATCTGATTAAAATGAATGGAACTTAATAATAATAAATAATATTAATAAAATTAAAATAATGTTTTAGTGAAAAATTATAAAACTACCTAAAAATTAATTAATAAAAGAACAATGAATAAAAAAATATAAATTAGTAATTTTATAAAAAATAAACACGAAAATAGATAAAAAAAATAATATAAAATTAACTAATAAAAATTTATAAGAATTAACAAAAAATTAAACGACAAAACAGATTAAAAAATTGTTTGTAAAATATCCTAAATAAACTTACAATATTTTCAAGACAAATAACTTTTAGATTTTTTTTGGTGAGAGATTAATAAATCAACTTCGTAATTGATTTTAAAATATTATTAAAATAAATATTTTTAATTTTATTTCGAAATTAAATAAAAAATTTTAAAATATTCAAATATAAAAAAAATATTAATACAATATCAATTAAAAAAAGAATGGAAAGAGGCAAATTTCGATATGGATGACGTCATTTGTGAGTGGCGATATCATAATTAACAAGAAACGAATGTTTTAATAAAATATAATTTTTTCATTCAAAAATTTAATTAATCTTATTAAATATTCAACTCTATTTATCATTTATATTAGGTTGAATATAAATAATATCATATTAGAATAACTCTCATCAGATCGAACATCTCAATGAACTTCCCACACATTTAAAAATCCAGTTCTTCTCACTCTACTGATCTATTTTTATATGCAGACTCTTTCAAAAGAATATTATATATATATATATATATGTAATATTTGTTATTGTTATTTGTATTATTATTATTATTATTTTAAGATTATCTAGTTATTTAGGTGAAAGTTAAAAATAAAACAAATACAAATCAACATTTGACAATCTAATTCCAGATTTATAATAAAAACAAAACAAAAATCAATAAATAAAATGATTTATCTACAAATGACATAAATATAGCTATTATTTATTCTATCGATGTATCTCATTGCATACTCATTAACCACACCTGAAGTTAATCTTTTTCTCTCATTTTCTACTATTAAAATTCTTATGTAATGTGATTAATTGCATTGGCGTCGAGATAATAAAAACAATTACGACTGGAAGGGGGAGTGTTTTTGTTTATCTATGATCAGCTGATCGGGCGGCAATGGTAAGTCAGCTGGAGAAAGTAACCCAAAGGCGAGCGGCGCTCTTTAGCCCTTGCGTCACACGCGCCAGCCGCTGAACCATTACTCTTAATTTAAACATCCGTTACAACGCTTTTCGTGACAAGCTAAAGTATCTTGAATATATACTACGAGTATATCTACTCTATTATATATATATATGAGAGAGAGAGAGATTCTATTATAATAATTAAACTATTGAATAGATATGATTTCTTATTACACACACACACACACACACACACATTATAATTATTCAATTATATAAATTAAGAAAAATCAATATTTATTATACTACTACATCTTTTAAATTAAAAATTTGTAATAATATCAACTTTAATTATTACAAATTATAAAATTAAAATCAATTAAAAAAGTCGGGAGTGTCCTCCCCTAGACTTTCCCGCATATAAATAGGTAATTAGGTTATTATTATTATGTTTTAACAACAATAAAAATAAACAAACTAATTAATTTAAATTATAAAGTAAAATGGTTTAACACTATTATATATATATTTATAATTTACACGTAACGCTACTTGTATAAGTAAAATGTCACTTCCGGTAGTCAGATCATGATGAAATTTGGTATCTGAATTTTTTTCATATTTTTAAATCTATATACAAAATAGGAAGCAAATATCTCGAAGCAAACTGGTACTTTACTTGAAAGGTAAACGCAACCAGTGTTGGTAAAGTACCACTTCCGGTTAACCGATTTTGACGAAATTTTGATAGAAATCTACAAACTGTGAACAATATCGGTGTACCAAATTTCGAAGTCCTAGCTTGATTAGTTTCTGAGTAAATTTGCTCACAGACAAACATTACATACATCAATACATACACACACACAGACATAATTCGATAAATGGTATTTTCCGACTCAGGGAGGTCTAAAACGTCAAGATCTATCGAAATCTCGATGTCGAAATTTTTGACGATATTCCAATACTTCCCTTATACGAAGTATGCGAGAAAGTAAAAAGAGATTAAATTTAATTAAAATAAATTTAAAATTTAATAATTTTTGAATTTTTTTCATTATATTTGAAAATTAATTTATTTTTTAATGTTTAGATTTTTTTAATACAGTAATACCTGCTTAACGCTGTTTCGTTTTAACGCTCTTTTAATTGAATTGTGGGATTCCCCGAAATTGCACGCAACTTTATGTTTCTCGATATCCAACGTATTTTTATCGTTTCAAACATTTGTTGATATTATTAATTTATATAATAATACGATTGACATTATGACAAATATTATGATTTTTAGATTTTAATATGGGTGATAATAAAAAACACGAAAATAAAAGAACAAGAAAAAGCATTTTACTAGAGACTAAAATGCAAGTGATTAGCAGATTAGACACAAATAAAGATAAAGTTTTGTTTTATTGTTATAAAAAACAAAATTTATAAAAGAAATGGTAAAATATCTGATAATTTTTCAACCCATCTCCTCCTAATCCTATTAATTACTTGATGAGATAACCTCGTTTAACGCTGTTTCATATTACGTTTTACTTTTATGGAACGTATACCCCCATTTATAAATAAAAGACAATAAAGTGAATAATATAATAAATATTAATTTTTATTTATTGTTTAATTAAAAATCAGTACAATTAAAGATACATTGTTATTTTTTTTAATAGATTCAACCGTAAGCACTCGTTAATATATTTAATATATTTTCTAAACTAAACTTAAAAAATATAAAACTTAATAATAATAATTTTTATTTAAAACTGTCAGAGTGATGTTTCAATTTAATTGATTTTTTTACTTGATGCGCATCATGAGATGACCTTTTCTGGATGTCAGTTTACAAGAAAAAAATGAATTAATATTTTATATAAATCTTTATATAGGTATATAAATAATATTTTGTTGTACAGAGAGAGTTTATAGTGCATTATATACATTTTTTTTTAAATATTATACTATAAGTCTTATAATTACTAAATCTAATTTTCATTATTAAAATTATTAAATAATTATTTGTATTTTCTTTATATGTATACTTTATATAACATATTATTAATTTTTGAATTTTAAATGTACGATGTATGATTCATAATATATGAAAAAACGAGAATTCGGTTTTCTGTCTCTGATATAATACAGGGTTATTCTAAATGATTGACCCATTTTTAAAATTACGTATTTATTAAAGTACAAGTTTAGCAATGCTTCAAATTGAATACTTTTAATGTATGCAAAACTTTTTAACTTCCTGTTTTTATTAGTGTAAAGATTGTTAATTTTGGATTTGTACTTTAATAAATACAAAATTTTAAAAATGGGTAAATTATTTAGAATAACCCAGTATATTAAAAGAATTTTCATAAATAAATTATATAAATATAAAAATTTTTGATACATAAAACTTTTGTATTCCATAACATATCAAAAAAGAGTTTAGAACAATTTTTACAGACAATTGGTGACTCATGGTCGTAATTAGTATAAATTAACATTTTTTATATTTTAGATTGTCTTACACTATTTAAATTAAACTTATTTTGAAGAAAAAATTGATTCTTACTTAATTTCTACGCCCTACATTTTAAAAATTTATCTTTTAATTATAAGACATATATTTATATTATAAAAGATAATATAAGATAAAGCAAAAGTATTGCAAAATAGTTCTCATAAGATTTTGGAATTTCTTTAAGTTTCAATGTTCCAAGAATTCAATCAAAAAAAAAAAAATTAATTTCTGTTAAAACATAAATCTTTGAGATAATATTAATATATCTTCATATTAAATCTATCATAATATTATCATTAAATAATTTATTTAACATTCATATTTATAATAAATGTTATTTTGAAGGAATTAATAAATTTCTCTAAACTCTTACTTAAATCATTCATTAGAAAAACAATAGAGTTTCGATTTTTCAAGGGATGAATGAACTCTGGAAATCACCCAGGGGATGTGAACTCTATCCTTGGCATGCTAGTGTATTTATCCCGGTGAGCCATTGACCCCGGGAGGTGAACCGCATTCAGGATTTCCAAGATCAATATTTTTTGTTTTATAACCTAGTAGTTATCGCTATTAAAGATATCTAATTTTTTCAAGTTTAACATATAATTTTATAAATATTAATTTCAAGAAATTTGGAAGAAGCATTTTAAATTTAATTATATATTTTTTATTAAGTAAATAATTATTTTTTTTTATTGTGTAAAACAGGGGTACCTTATTCACTACCTAAGACTAAAACTTAAACACCTTTAAAAAATTACAAATTATATATTTAATACATATTATTTATTTAATTATTTTTTATAATACAAATTATATATTAGCCCATTCACTGTTGTCACTGTTGTCAGCTACTATAGTTAAATTTTGTCTTACATTTCAGTTGAAATAATTGATTATAATAATTATATATTATAATATAATATATATATAAAAACAATAATATACTTGTAGGATAATAATATTCGAGAAAAGTTTAAAGCGAGGTTGCAATCGGGAAATCCCTGTGATCATGCAGTAAAGGGGCTTACTCATCTCGTCAACATTACTATCAAATGGGATAAAAATTATATATATATAAAACAATTATTTTGCCGGTTGTATTGTATAGGTGTGAGCACATGGTCTATGACCTTAGGAGACGAGAGTAGATTTAGAGAATTTGAGAATAGGATTCTTCGAAACATTTATGGGCCAAAGAAAGATGAGGTCACCGGGGCATGGCGGAGACTGCATAACGTGAAATTGCATGACCTCTATTCATCTCCAGATATAAAATTATAAAATCGAGAGGGCTGCGATGGGCAGGGCCCGTGGCTAGAATGGGAGAGGAAAGAATGGCGAAAAATATATTGGTGGGGAGACTGAGTGAGGAACGTCCGCTTGGAAGACCAAGGACGCAGTGGGTGGATAGGAGAGATGGGAGGCGGTAGGGATTGGAGGCTTGTGGCTCAGAATAGGGATACTTAGAAAAGTGAGAACTTTCGAGTTCCGTAGAGCCACAGAGATAGATAGATAATATACTTGTATTATCTATCAAATTATAATATAATTACAGATGTTTATTTTTTTATAATTTATTTAAAAAAAATTCTCTAAATTTAATCTTTAATTTATAAAATATAATAAAAAATTTATTATTATTCACATATTTATTTTTTATTCAAAATTTATTCAGCTCAGATTTAACAGGCAGTGAAAGGTTGAAAAGAAATATTATTATAAAATACAATTTCGGCGTTAAGAAATAATATTCGTATTTTATATTTAATGATTAATTGATAATTATTTGTAATAAATGGTAGTTCTTTTGAAGAAAAAAAAAACGGTTATAAATTATATATAGTACAGTTTCTGATGATACATCACAATACTTTTTCCGAGTTTATTTAGTTGGAAAACTATCGATTCTAAATGAAAAATTATCGTTTCTTTAGTGGAGGAGGAGAAAAAGAGAAGAAGAAAGAAATTGATAAATGACTTTTTCTAGATTGTAGTCTGATTGTTATTGTACTTAAGATCTTTTTCTCTTTAATAACAAATAAACAAGTTTTTTTTCTAACCAGGTGGCCGATGAAACGACATTGGCATGAAAAAAGACATACTTTATCCATCGATTCGTGATATTCTTTTGAGTTCTTTTTATAATATTCATTTGATCATTATCATAAAAAATTGACTAATATCTTAATATCTTTTCAAATTTAAATTTGATTAATTAGGTTTATAATTAGAAATAAAATATAAAAATATACGTACCTACATATACATATACCTTATATTTTTGTTTTCGACAGCTGAAAATCGGTGAATAGGCAAAACACTACTAACTTGTACGCCTTTCAATCAAAGAATACTGTATTCGAAAAGTGTTTACCAACATAAGGAAAAAAAAAACGAAAATCGATTGTAGGTATCTTGCGAATTTCCAAGTCATTTTATTTTTTTTATTACAACTCGTATGCTCTATTGCAGGTGTCTGCAAAGCCATTTTCAAGTGCCCTCATTCAAATTTCTAAGTATTAAAAATTATTATTAAATATAATATTAATTTAAAATCATGACACAAAAAAGGTAACATTTTCGATTTTTCAATATGGTTCTAAGTATCACCAAGTGTGCCCATCCCTGTTATATTATTTCAGAAATGTGCCCGAATATTGAAAAGGTTGCCGACCCCTGCTCTATTGTATATATATATATATATTTATTTATAATTTTATGTTATTATGATATTGGCTAATTAGTAAATATAGTAGTTAACAGTCAACAATTATAAGATTGATGCCATAAGTCACTTACGTCATATCCATATATATATATATATATATATATATAATGTATAGTGTGGGAAAAAAGAGAACACCAGTCTAGCGCAGCACCCTTCTCAACAGAATTATAATATAGTAATCAAAATTAAAGAAACTAATTTTTAATACCAATTGAATTTTAAATTATTGACAGTTTTATTTTTTAATGATCTGAAAAAATAATTTCTTTAATTTTGATTCACTAGACACTAGACTATAGTCGGGGAGGGGTGGCGGCCAGGAGAGGCGGGGTACTCCCTCGTATAGTGATTTCCCCTCCATCACAGTCTTCTACTCTCTCAAACTAAACTATAAAAAATGTGATATGCGCAAAAGAGTTGCGCGGTGTGGTCTTGTTGGAAGCAAGCGCGGGGTGGGGGGTTTGGCCTCTCCAACTATAGTATTCTCTTTTTTCCGTCATTATTTATTATCGCTTACCATATGCTAAAAATAATAAAACAAAAGTCATGAAGAAGATCCTGATACGCAACCGAATCGTCGACAGAATCTATAAAGAGAGCTTTATTGCTGATGACCGCCCACTGTCACTTTAATAATAAAATGATGAATGAATAATATGTTTAATTAATTTTAATTAAGTGACACTAATGATTTATAGCCAATAATTATTAAATAGATATAAAATAAAATCTATAAACTATAGAATAAGTATCCCATTCAAAATAAACAAATTTTAATCTTAAAAATGATTTATATTTATGGCCTCAATTCAATTCAAATGTCTTATAATAACTGCTATATATTATGAAACACTAACATTTACATATTATTTTCGTTTAATTTTTTATTTATATGCAATTAAATGAAAGTAAAATATGTAGTATTTAATTTCTATAAAAAAATATATAATCATCGATAAACAAATCACTAAATTTAAAATATCAATTTAGTTGATACAAGTAAAAAAGATAATGATCGATTTAAAAAGAAACCGGAAATGTGTCTTGTAAATGTCGATTGATTCCGTATTTTGATATCACCGGAAATCATCTAATGGGCACATCTGCTTGTTAATATATTTGGGCCACATATATATATAACTCTCAATACGAAAAATAAAATACATAAATAATTTCAATGGTCAACTTTTACTTTTCATTGACAAATTTGCTCTCACATAATACACATATATTATATATTATAGAGTTATACTGGTATATGTATAATTGCATCACTGAATCTATTATATTCACTATTTACCAAATCCTGTTGTTCTTTTGTACGGGAAACAAAATAATTAGAATTTCGGTCACTGGGACATGGAAATATCTAAATTATTTGGTCAATAATAAATGAAACATATCATTATATATAGAAAGTTTTTAAGAGTGAATTATAGATTATTTTTATTTATTTTTTTATTAAATATTTACTTTCATTATAATGAGCAAAAAAAATATATGCTGATATTTTATGAATATGTCGATTAAAATAATACAACTAATATATAAATACCCCTTTTCTTTCATAAGTTGATTATACAATTACTTATACAATATTTTTTTTACTAGTATTTACATTTCAGCAAAAGTCAAGGTTACTGTCATTGATAAAGAAAGTTTTCTTATGAGAAAAATAAAAGTTGTTTCTTTTAATTTTTTTTTTTTTTTTATGAATCTTCCATTCTAAACGAAGATAAATTCACGGGTGTATTAACGGTCCACATAGCAAAAAGTAGGTAATTTGGAGGGCGTTTCAAAACTGTCATTGCACCCAACGGAACCCATGCTGCGTGCATGCTAATCATAACATACTGCACTTGAATATTTCCGTATTGCAATGCAAAAAAATCATAAAACAAAAAAAAATACTAATAATCGTTACCTATGGTTTGTGAAAAAATCATTTCTATTGTCAAAATTTATGAAAGGAGACTTTCAAAGGAATATTGTCTAATAAAAACACACACAAATCTTTTTTTTCATAATTATTTTTTATATTTCGTTAATTATTTCTAACTGAATGGAAAGTATTCAACACTGTTTTCAAGTAGATATGTATGCACTTTAAAGTGACCACTTCAACTACTGTGCAATAAAATCATTGTAGTCTATATTTAATCAGAAATATATGAGCTGCTAACATTTTATATACATCCAAATTTATTTAATAATATTCCATATTTATTTAATAATAAAAGAAGTTTAAAAAAAATAATTATTTCTTTAGACAAAAATTAAAAAAAAATTGGAGGCGGAGTATGAAAAATCAATTAATATACATAATATGCATTTCTTTTTCTTTAATTAATTAGTTAATGATGGGGAAGATAAATAATGTCAAAAAATTTTAATATTATTAATATTGTTCTTATATTAAAAATATCAGTGTTATCTATGCGCACGGCAGTGCGCCGGCCAAGTTCCAGCAAGCCACGCGCATGCCGTAAGTATATTTACATGAATGGTTTGGAGTCACTTTTGACCCCCCTGTATTTCAGTGCCTATTGCAAGTACAGAGATAAAATTTTATCTACGTAGTCATATACTAGAACTAAAGCAGTTTGCCAAATTTCATAGTTATAGCTTCAGTAGATCCTGAAATATGACCCTGTGAAAATAGCTTATTTTGGAACTGATTCACTGATTGGTCAACAAAATTCTTAGGGTATTTCCAATTGTCCTAGCGCTATGAAATTTGGCATATAGGTCGTGTGTTATAAGTAGGTTAACAAAAAATTATGAAATTTAAGAAATCGGTCAAGCTTGAGTTGTTATAATCGAATATCAATGCGATTTTAACGAATTCAAACGAATTCATTGGTTTTGTCAGAAACTAAGCAAGCTAGGACTTCGAAATTTGGTACACCGATATTATTCACAGTTTGTAGATTTCTTTTAAAATTTCGTCAAAATCGGTTAACCGGAAGTGGTACTTTACCTACACTGGTTGCGTTTACCTTTCAAGTAAAGTTCCAGTTTGCTTCGAGATATTTGCTTCCTATTTTGTATATAGATTTAAAAATATGAAAAAAATTCAGATACCAAATTTCATCATGATCTGACTACCGGAAGTGACATTTTACCTATACAAGTAGCGTTAGGTGTAAATTATAAATATATATAATAGTGTTAAACCATTTTACTTTATAATTTAAATTAATGTTTGTTTATTTTTATTGTTATAACTTAACAGTTTCTATATAATTTTCAATTAATATTAATAGTTCTAATTATTTATTATTCAATACAAGTTGGAAATTCAGAACTATAAAATAAAAGAACAAATAAAATTATTATATTTAATATATAAACAAATATAATTTTAATTTAAAAAAATTTGCAATTTTTTTAAACACAAAATTACTTCAAAGGCTAAGAATGGACGCGGGCGCGGCACAAAAAGGAAAAAAAGGAAGCTTTCTTAAAAAAAAGTATTGAAATCTAATCAAAAACATACCTGTTAAAAAGGGGGCCAAGTTCCTATCGGCTATTTGTTTGCCTAAAAAAGGGTTCAAATCCATCACAATTCCAAGTTTAGATGCACTTCAAAATCATTCATAATCATTTTTATAACAGCCTGATCCACTGGTATACATTTGGCATTCCAAAGAATCGCCACCACACCCAGTCCTCCGCCTCCTGCATCCAGGCAGGCCACTTTATTCACGTCAACGGTCCATCTGGCCGAAATTCACTTTACCATACACCCAACTTAAAATATGGTATAGTTGTTAAAATACGTAGGTACATGGTTTAAAATATCTAAAATTATAATACTTAGAAATTTGAACTTGGCAGGCATTTTTTTTTAAATTTTTATTTATATATAAGTATATAGTATATATATATATATATAATATACACTATATTAAATTGAAAAAAAAACCTTTTCTATATAATAAGATTCTATAATTACCAAATTTTGATTTTATTTAACTAATTCAACAAAAATATTTTTAAATGCTACTTTATTTGGTTCTCGAATGTATTCATAAAATTAACATTAAGTACAATAAAAAAATTCATATAACACAAATGTGTAATTAGTTATAATAGTTATTTTTTTCTTATTGAACTAATTTTAAGAATTCTCTTTTTATTTTCCATTAATTAAAATCTTTTTGTGCTCAAATTAAATATAACAAAAAAAGGAAATAAAATTCAAGTGTAAAAAATATCCTTTGATATTTTGTCATTATCAATTAAAATTTCAACTTTTAAATTAATTTACTCTGACACTTTTTCTCGCTTTTGAGATTTTTCTGGGAATTTAACCTTCAAAAATAAAAGATAAAATACAGAGAACTAATACTCTCTTTTCATATTATATAGGCATTTTCTCCTTAGTCTCGCTTTCGCCTTTCATAGAGCAAAGTAGTGCAAATGCCATGTCATTTTACTAGAGCAAATTGGCTATTCAGAATAATTGACAGAACTTTTTTTCTTCTCACTTTCCGCTATTCCTTTGAATCTATAACAAACTGAAAGTAATTTTTTTTTTTAATTAATTTTAAAATAACTTATATCATTGTAATTATCATATTTAATTAATTTATAATTGAGAATTTCTCTAGTTTAGGTTATCGCTTACATCTTAATATAAGAATTATAAATAAATTTAATTTAAAACCTGTTTTAGATATGCATAAATACATATAAAAATAAATGTATCCGGAAGAAAATGATAAAATTTTAAATGTTGATAATAAATATATTAATCAATTTACTGTAAATAATAGGGTGGTTTAATAGGTCTTTTCAATATATTTGATTCAAAATAACAAAGAATAAAAATAGGTAGGCATATTTGTTAAGAGGTTTATTTTTTGGGAAAAATTGAATAACATTTTAAATGAAAAATTGCAAATATAGTTATCTCGTTGGTGCTACTCTTAAACCCTATTTCCCTAATAAGCCCTATCTTCAGTCATTTCTATCTAATTCTTAAAAGTAAATATTAAAAAAAAATATTTTATTTATTTAAATGTGTCTAATGTTTTGATAAATAAAAAATTAATAAAAATTGAAAAAAGTAATCATTTTCTGAGAAAGCTATAATTATATGAGATTAAAATAAAAAAATTTAGGATCCTTTCAATATTTTTGAATTTAAATAAAAAATCTTGTTATGTGTATTTTCGATTTCAAAATAATCCTTCATATTTATGAAAATTTCAACTAGCCCCTGTCATGATCATCCTAAATTTCTCCATCCTTTATTTTTATTTAAATATAGCAACATTACATACAGTGGCGTACCTAGAACTTTTGCCGCCCGGGGCGATCTCCAGTTTGCCGCCCTTTTTATTATAAGTCAATCAAATAGTGGTATTTATAAATTAATGCACATAAATAAATTATTAAGTTATTTAATCAATATTAATTAATACACAGAGTAAATTTTTTTACACATATTTGTATGCACTCGTAAACATATTAATATAATATTTACTCTTCTAGCTTTCATACTAGAAAAATCGTGTATAATGCTCTCAAAATTTATATTTATATTTTTTCCGCCGGCCCTGCTTTTCAAAAGAAAAATCGATGATTTAAAAAAATATTGGTATATCACTTCAAAGTAATCATATAAACTTTTCAAAAGAAATGACATTTATAAACTGATATCAAAAAATTTTAGTTAGGAAAAATTGCTGAACAAAATCGTAAAGATGCGTTTACGAATTCAACGAATTTTAATGAATACAATAAAATAAAATTATTATCCTGTTCTTGGAATTAGAATTCAAAATTTACACTAAAATGCATTTATATACACGGAGGAATTATATTCGAAATCATATAGTTAATCATAATTTATATAAATCAAATAGTAAACTTATAATAATCATAATGATCATTTATTATTCAAGAAAGAAAAAAAATAAATATGAAATGAATAAGTTGCTTTTTACAACTATTTCTAAATATAAAAAATGCCGCCCCAAGATAAGTGCCGCCCGGTGCGGACCGCACCCACCGCACCCCCCTAGGTACGCCACTGATTACATATTTAGTTATTGATCAGCATTCAGTCACGATAAAGGTGTACAAAGTTATAAACTGATCAGAAATTGTTAGATACTTGCTATTATTTTAATATTAATCAAGAGTATAAATGTATATTTATTTATTATTTAAAAAAGTCTATTATTATTCTATGTCTATCTATAATTAAGTGATCATTTTTTGAATATTTAATGAATAAACCAGGAGTAAAAATATCAGTCAGTGTCTATTCTTATTTTCTTTATTTCAGTTTTAATTCGAATAATTTATACTATTATAATAATAATATAAGGATATATTTTCTATATGTTGTTAAATTATATTAAAATAATTTTTTATATTTTAAATTAATAAAGTGCAAATTGTTTCTTTGACTACAAGTTATTATCTTTATATATATAATAAACCTAATTGAGTTGTATATGAAGTTGATTAAATTTTTAAACACTTCAGCTGTACTTTCATTCTATTATATTAAAAGTAATTTAACCTAGTTGCTTTATACTAAAATTTTAATGTGAAATTTTACAGACTAAGGAATGGGAGCAAATAAATTACATAAATATTTTATAAAAAAAATGATGTTGAATATAATTAAATTTATTCGAATTACTTCCTCCATTTGAACAATCAATATCTATCTATTTTTGTGAAATATATTATATATTCTTGGAGAAAATTCTTTATTTATAGAATTTTAACAAATCAATTACTCATCTTCTGGGATATTTATAATAGCTTAAATAAAATTTGGATTTGATCCCAGAAATTGCCAATAGATTTTTTTCAATCTAATTTTGTGGCGACATTGATCTGGGAAGTCTCTAGCAGCAGCAACCATATTCCTCTAGCTCCTGAAGCATTCACATCCAATTCCTATCCTCTCCCAATATCCTAATATCTGTGTATTGTCAACTTTGGTTGTTTTCCATTTGAATTTCCCATATATATTACTCCCCATTTTTTACTCGAGTTTAAAAAAAAAATTAATAATGGGAAAATCTCATACGTTGGGGTTTATTATCTTCTACAATAAAATAAAACATCAACAATATAATAATAATAATCTATATAGGAAATTAAAATAAGAACTTTTGTAAAAAGAACTTCCATTTTCCTTTATTTTTACGTTAACTAATTTAATTTCTTTAAAACAAAAATAATTCGAAAATGTGTGTGTGTGTGTGTGTGTGTGTGTGTCAAGGGTTAAAAACAAAAAAATCCTATAACATTTATTTTTTTTTATTTAACAATTGTCTTGTAATTTGGACAACTAAATAATAGAAACTTCACAATGAACCATTTTCATAGTTCATTGGATGACAGAAGAAAAAGAAACAATGATGAATTCCCTCGCATATTGAACCAACTAATACCCCATACAAGAGTAGAAGTTTAATATCTAAAAAAAAATCAGGAAGTATATTTTATTTAAATAGAGACAAATAAGGGAAATAGAATATGAAACGAATGTAATAAATTAATGTAATAATCTTTAGAAAAAGTATAAGAAAAGAATCTCCAATGACAGGAAGTGACCGAAGGTTAAACTTTACTGAAAACCAACGACTCGAATAACAGTTATACCAACGGTTACGAATACGCCTATGAATGAGCATTAACACCTGGGCAAAAGTACAAGAGACAATTTGATATGTTTACATTTGCAATATATTATCAGGACCTTCAGAGTTGGAGCCGTTAATTAATTCCACTAGGACTCGCTTCTTATTATATTATTTATAGAAAATTTGGGAAACATTCTCCTACTTAATTATTTTTCTTTTAAGTTTCTACATTAATTAATTTAATTGATAAATTTAAAAATTATTATTATTATTATTTATTATGAAAACTATTTACGAAATTTATTAACCTAAATTTAATTTAATTTAATTTAATTATACTTCCATTAATTCCATTAAAATGTACTTACACTTCCATTAATTATAGAAGTATAAATAACTTTTAACATTTTCATATTTTCCTAAAATAAGTTTAACATTGCATCTCTATTGTAGCGAAAAATCTAATTTATTAAATCAACAATTCTAGACAATTATTTTTTTAAGAAATGGGGTTACCAATTTGATAATTCAAATATGTTATATTACAATGTTGTATTATTTAAAAAAAAAATATTTTTAATGGTATAATAATTTTATGATAAAATAAGAATCGTAAATATTTTCATTTTCTAGAAAAGAGGAGAGGGCTGAGTACAACTTTCTTACTTCAAATCATCACAGAAAAATATATTCCAGCGAATAAATAAATAATTATATATAAATATTCAATAAAAGACTTTAAAACTTAAAGAAATAATGCTGACTTAAGTAAAAAAATAAGAAATTATATAAATTACAAACAATAAAAAGTAAAACTAAAGGAATTAGAAGAAAATTGGAATTGAATGTAGGTGGCAGAGAATAGAAATGTTGTGTTGTTATGAACAATACATATTATTCTCAAATCAATTTAGTTTAATAATACATTGAAATAACATTTAATTTTATTTAAACAATAAAAAACTTTTTTTTTATAATGAGTGACATTAATTAGAATTTCATCAAGTAGATTTTAATAAAAACCTGTTGATATTGCAATAAAAAACCAATCGACTCGTTGAGGGATGCTGATAGGCCAGTAATAAAAATTGAATCCAATTGGATAATTGAGAAAATTGAACACCAGACGTCTTCTTTGCAAATTTGATGACCCTGATTAATGCCAGCGAAACAACCTCAACCTATTCACGCCCTCGTCTGAATAACAATTTGATTTGTTTTCTATCATTTCGGGTACTGTTATTGAACAAAATTGGTTTGCCTCTTGAGAAGGTCACAGGATAACAACCGCCAGAAAGAAGTTAATCATTAAATTATGCCCAAGTGAGATCATAAGTGATTCGATTGTAAAATGCCAGACGTGCCCCATACGATGCATGCTCTATCGTATCGGATTGGATACTTTTCCTTTTCTACAAAGCTATTTTTATTTTTGTTTCATTTCGTTTCGTCTTGACCTCCCTCAATGTCATTCGAAATAGCTAGCGTATTCATATGTATTGCACACAACAACAGACAGACAAAACATTAAATAAACATAAACATATTTATAGATGATTATAAATTATGGGAAATTTGAAACCCGTAATTAATATTTTGTTGTGAACAAAAAAAAAAAAGAAAAAGAAAAAAAATTGAGGAGAAAAAAAAATGTGAAATGTTTTGACTGTGACTGTTTATTCAAGACAAGGACACCGGCACTTCGAAGCAAATGGTTAATTAGAAACATTTGTATTTCCCATATATAATTCTTTTTTTTATAATAAATATATAAAACACGAACATTAATTTATTTTCTTTAATATCTTTTATATTCTCAATTTTTCAAATAAGATTTGTTTCTTTTAGCGAGCGTTTTCCAGAATTTTTTTATTTTTAACATAAAAATAATATTATCTTTAAGAATACGATGGCTATTAATATATTAAAGATAATTTTAGATAGTTTAAATGTTGCACATCTCTCTTTCTTTTATTTAAATTTTATAATTTAAATATATTACCAATTAATTAATGTAAATGATTTTACTTTTTGATAAATTAATATTTTAATATATACACGCATTTATAAAACGATATCCAATTAATTTTAATAGACTTATAAATATGTTCTTATATTAGACAAAATTATACATACAATTATTTTCGTTATAATTATAAAATTAATAAAATGGTTGATTCTTTTTTTAGAATAATGACTTTTTGATAATTATCTAAATAAATATTAAACGGGTGTATTGTCAATAGAAAAGTTGATAAAGTATAAGTGAATTGAGAATAGATAGAAAGATGTAGATCAGAATATGGATAGCTGGAGGAATTTGGTTGCTGAAGTCTAGAACTTTTTAGGGTTCAGTAACTCTACAAAGAGAGAGTAAGAGATAGATAGATAGATTTTACTACTAAGAAAATTAAAATTAAACTTGAAAAAAATATAAAAATTAATAAGAATAATTTTTGATTAATTAATGAAGTTTAAAGTTTATTCATAAATTTACTTTATGCGTTAATTGTTGCACCAACTTTAGTTGTAATGAATGATGATGGTATAACACACACACACACACACACACACAACCGCATAAACCGAATAAGTATATCAATAAACTTCCAAATTCACCAATTGTTTAATTTAAATTTATTTACATTTTATATTTTTTTAAGCTTAATTTTAGTTAATATAATATATTAAAATGGTTCAACTAGTATATCTACAATTAATTATATTAATTTTATAGATATTAAAGATCACATGCGTCATTGGTAAACTACCTATATTATTATATTTTGATGAATAAATGGTAAGATTGATGTAATCTTGTTTTCAGCGATTACGATAGGCGTGCGAATTCTGGGACCTGCTCTGGGGTTCATCCTCGGTTCTGTGTGTACTCGTCTGTACGCTGATCTGACCATTGATCCAGGGATTACACCGAAAGACCCTCGTTGGGTTGGCGCCTGGTGGTTAGGCCTCGTCCTCGTATCCTCTATGCTGATACTCACCTCTTTCGCTATGTTTTCCTTCCCTAAGAGACTGTCCACCTGCAAACCGTCCGCTTTAAGTAAAGACAAGAGGAACCCAAGCATACGAGGTAAAAATCCTTTGTAATTATATTAAAAATAAAATTAATTAATAAATTATTATATAAGCTTATTAAAATAATTCTATTCATTATTTTATAAATTAAATATAATATAATTATCGATTTCAAAAATGATGTTATCAAATAGTTATGAATGGAAACCACTATTTAAGAATTGAATTTAACTATTATTTTGGAATTGTGATAGTATTCAGTCTTTTTAGTAAGTAAATTCTTATTATAAGTTTTTTCTTCTCTTTATTATTTTTTTTACTAAAGTATAGAATGACATTCTAACTTTTAAAATGTTAATGACGTAACTAATGGATTTATTATCTTTGAAATTTAATTTAACCGAAACGCGTTTCGATTAGAAATGCTTCTAAAATCATGTTATGAAGATTAATCCTTCCAGATTAAAAAAAAAGAATATATTATTTTTGAATATATTTATATATTATATAATAGTGTGTGTTATATATATTATTATTATATATTGTAATATACTTATATAAATTTTAAATTTAATTTATTTATATTTGTAAGTAATTTATTATTTTTTTATATTTTAATGAAAATTAAAAAATAAATTTAAATTGTGTATTTTTTTTTCTTTATTTTGTGTTCGAAAAATCAATGAATACATTTCACTAATTTTAAATAATTTACTAATATTTATATTTTTTTTTATTTTTTGTAAATGAAAATATACTATTATATGTATATACATATATATGAACTAATATAAAGAGGATTTTATTTATCTAGTTATCATTATTAATTTAATTATTATAATCAATGATAAAATCATCAAAAAGCTCATCCATTTATATTCACTCCCATTTTCGACACAAAGGTTATTATTTTTTCATTCAATCAAATAATAGAAATGATTGATGATTTTTATTTTTATTTAATCAATTGTTTTCTTTTTTTTTATTCAACTATACAATTTGAATTAAAATATTAATAATATTAGTATTTTTTTTTATTAATGTTTTTATTGAGTTTGTCAATTTTAATTTACGAGTATATTTAAATGATAATTGATTTTTTCCGATAAACGTTTTAAAAATTTTAACAGATCTTTAAGTTTCGTTGACTTTTAATTTTTCATTTATTTTATGGATATTTTTCCAATTGTATGAGAACTTATAGTTCAGTTTTTTTTTATATTATAATAGATATTTTCAAAAAGTATATTCTCTCCCTCTTGAGAAGGGGTCAATGTGCGTTTAAATTAGTTTAAAATCAATAAGTTACTCATCCCAATATTTTCTAGAACACTTTCTTTACTCGTTTTATATTCAACAATTATTCCTTTGAATGTTCGATTTTGAATTTCGTTTTAATTCTTTTTTTAATTCTTTTTTTATAAATATATTAGCTATCTTAATATTTCTTAAAATCTTTAGCATTATTGAAATAAAAGAATCAATAAGAAATTAATAAAAGATGTATAAATATAGTCTTAATTATCAATCAAACTAACAATTATTAAAAAAATAAATAAATAAATTTAAATGTATAAGTAACAATAATAAAACATTATCTGGGAAATTTTTGTGTCATAGATTTTCCAAAAGCTGTGAAACGACTTCTTAACAACGATATCCTCATGTTCCGTACTGCGTCCAGTGTTTTGCATATTTTGCCAATTGCAGGCGTTTATACTTTCTTGCCAAAATATCTTGAATCACAATTTCGATTGCCTGCTCATACAGCTAACATGATCTCAGGTAAGAGAATATTAATTTGGAAATAATTTACATGCAATTTCATATTTATATATATATATTCTGCATAAATCAAAAATTAAATAAGTTTTTTGAGTTTAATATATAACGTGGAACACCGAGCTATCGCTCGACCATTTCAAAAAAATTAATATACAATTCTTTAATTATTTATTACAATTATTAAATGTTACATCATTGCATCAATCTGATTAAAATGAAAGGAACTTGGGATCCTCAATAATAATAAATAATATTAATAAATATTAAATAAAATTTTAGTGAAAATATATTAAAATTTATAAAACTATCTAAAAAATAATTAATAAAAGAACAATGAATAAATAAATATAAATTAGTTATTTAATCAAAAATAAACACGAAAAATAGATTTAAAAAAAACATAAAATTTACTAATATAAATTTATAAGTATTAACAAAAAATTAAACGACAAAACAGATGAAAAAATTTCAAATATTTTAGAGAAAAAAAAATAACAATACTTCAATGTTTGCAAGATTTAATTAAGAGAGTTTAATTAAAAGAGTTTAATTTTATTTCGAAATTAAATAAAAAATTTTAAAATAGTTTAAATATAAAAAAAAAAAAATTAATAAAATATCAATTAAAAAAGAATGAAAAGAGGCAAATATGTATGACGTTATTGATGACGTCATTTGAATTTTATTTTAAAATAAAAAAATACTAATTAAGTTGATTTTTCTCTAGACTGAAACCAATACAGATCGATTTATCTTTATAAACATTATCTACATACGAATTTCAAAAAAAAAATCCTTAGATCGGTTTAATATTTAAAAAATATACATACTAATATATATATACAATTTTTGCTTGTATAATAATATAAGATTTCTATTTTATTGATGGATTGATCGATTGATTGGCATGTTTGATTTGTTTATGTTTTTTAAAGGTGTGGGTGGCATTCTTGTAATGGGCCTCGGGATCATCTTGTCAGGAGTTTTCATTCTTCGATTAAAACCCAGCGCTCGTTTTGTGGCTGCATGGATTGCCTTCACGGCCGCCGCCTACGCACTGGGTCAGTGGAGTCTTCGCACCTACGCTCCCGATTAACCCCACAAATGAACACCTACCTACCCTCATAATACACCAAGCTGGACACAATGTCTTGAGCATGGATAATACTATTTTAACAAAGTGTTCGCTTGTAATTATTCCCCCGTCAATGACATTCAGTTGTCATCTGCAAAGAGCGAGCTCAGCTCCAGACGGAGAGAAGTTGCCATACAGGTAGACGCACAAAGTTAAATGACCTATTAGTGCTCAGGAAATTATTTACAAGTGATGGCTGCCGCAGAGACAATAGAATTTTTTTTCTTATTCTTACCTTCTCATCCCATTATAACATTACAATTTAATATCGGTAGATGAATTAAAACAAGAAAGATAATTTATTTATTACACTTTTTCCAAGAAAATATCATCTTTGAGATTAGTATTTTTTTAATAGAACATTTTTATTTTATATTAGAAAACAAAATAATAGAGTTAAAATATTTTTCTATTCAAAAGTGGTTCACTATAACATGAGGAAGGTAAATCAAACCTAACAAGTCTCAAGAAAATATATAACATGACAATAATTGCAAATAATTACTAAAATACTCATATGATTCCCAATAAGTATAATAAAATAAAAATATTTTTATCATTGATAACTAATATTTAAATATCCTTTTCATAAATACTATTATATATTTAAAAACCTATTTAAAAAAAAAATTAAAAATTGAATTTAACCAATTGAAATGTAAATATTAGTTAGATTTAAATATTCATTACTAAATACTTTTTACTATTTAATACATTTTTTTTTGTTGTTGAAATTAAATAGTACTTTATTTTTAGTATTTTTATTAATTAGAATTAATAAGAACAAACATAAAAAGAAATCGTTTAAATATTTTTTTTCTAATATATTAATATAATAATAATAATAAATATTTGATTGATTTATTGCAGGTATGGGGGTTTTGATGTTCATTGGCTGTCCGATGGATGACTTTGCTGGTTTGTCATCACTACCGCCTGCGTCCTCTTCTTCTCATGATTTGCATTTATATCGAGTATGCAATGTGAATGGATGTCATTGTGATTTAGATAAATTCAGTCCAATTTGCGGCCAAGATGGTCTTACCTATATAAGCTCCTGCCATGCAGGCTGCCATAATAGCACAATAATCGACGACAAAATTGTAGAGGTATGACAATTAGAATTTGCTCTATTACTATTTTAAACATTTGTTTGTTTGTTTGTTTTTCTGCACTCTAAAAATAGTACTAAACGTGTAAACAAACATTGTATCATTCACGAAAGTTTCACTTTTCTCGAGTTTATAAGTTTTTTACAATTCTCTTTTTTCTGAACCAACTTTTCGCTACTCGTCATCGAAAATAATAATTCTCGATCCAAAATTCACACCAACATCAAATTATGTTTCAAGCTTGGCGAACGTGCCACTGAAATATTTGTATTGCTAAAAAAGGGAGGGAGATCCATGCATTGAAAGAATGTTTTTAAATAATTTGCACTCTTTCTTCCGGCCGAGAACAGGTTGAAGATGACTTCCGGTCAGGACACCCTAAGGAGGAACTGATGATGATAACGTGAGAAAAGTTGCAAATCGGCGTCATGGACCGGTTGCTGAAACGAATATTGCGGGTGAGACCCGAGTATCGGCACGTGGCATTTGTTGCACGACCATGCCCCTGCACACAAGTGCAGAATTGTGAAGGAGTTCCTTGCAAAAGGGGCGTTGTTTTGTTGGAACACCTCCCATACATGCCGAATTTGGCACCTGCTGATTTTTGGCTTTTCCCAAAATTGAAAATTTCGATAAAAGGAAAGCATTTTGGAACCGAGATGAGATCCAAAATACGGTGACTAGGATCCTAGAGAGCATCCCAATAAAATGAGTTCTAGAGTTGCTTTGAATCATTTTATAGACCGTTCCAACGCTGTATTGATGGAGAGTTTATTTTGAATAAAAACAAAAAAAAATATTTGTTTCGTTACTCGTACTCGCTTATCTTAACTCAGTCCCCTTACTTTTGCTACCGACTATATATAGATTTTTGTCTCCACATTCATCAGAATTTAGAAATTCTCCATATCTTCACATTTAATGATATGGAGAATCTAAATATCAATAAAATTTTTCAATCTCTTTAAAGCCAAAAATCTTATATATAAAAAATGATAATGAAATTAAATTATCTTTATTTTTGTTTTTATTTTAATTACTCAATAATTAATTATCTATATTTCCCAGGTTGAAATTGTTTATATATTAAACATTTAATAAAATTGAAATTTTAAAATTAAAAAAAAAAAAAAAAAAATATAGATAAATTTTATAAATTTAAAAAAAAAAATAAACAAATAATTTTATTTAAATATTTATTTTTCATTATTATGTTTTATTAAATTCTCTTTTGTAGTTTTAAATTGATGAAAATAGTATAAATTGTATCAAAATTAAAAAAAGAAAAGAATATTTGAATTTAATTAATTTTTAATACAAATAATTATTAAAGTGTGAAGATCGTCGAATTTTGTCATTTTTATAAAAAAATACAATTTAAATTATATAAATCAAATTATTCATTAATTATTAATTAAATTAATAAGATTGAAATTATTTATCAACTTAATTGTGTAATTTTGTACGTTATGAAAAAATGAATTAAGATAAAGTTATGTTATGTTATAAATATATATGAGAAAAAGATAACATTGATTTTTCTGTTTTTTTTTAGTATTCCAACTGTTCCTGTCTGGGTTTGGATTCCTCTTTCAATAGCAGTTGGCTACCTCCTGTGGATTCTATTACTGGCGGTACTGCCACTATAGGACTCTGTCCTCTTAAATGTGACAGCTTCACATGGTAAATTATAATTTATAAAAAAAAAAATAAATGAAAATTTGTATAATTTATACAATATATACAATATTATATCAATTTTTTATTTATTCATAATAAATAATAATTTATCTTTCTGATATTTCAGGTATATAATTCTCTTTTCTTTATTTGTGTTCATACATTCGACAAGCGAAGTAGGATCAATGTTGCTTATTCTAAGATGTGTTGATCCCCAAGATAAAGCCATGGCGCTTGGATTAATTCAATTCGCCATCGGATTATTTGGTAAATATTAATAATATCTTAATTATTATAATTAATTTAAATTCGCCAATATTTATTTTACTAACTAAAATGTTTTGAAGTATCAATAAATGAATATATTTGATTTTGGAAATTCTTCATATAACTTTTATGAAATTTGTTGGAGGGGGGGGGGGCGTGTTAGATTTAAGAGTTGATCTTTGTATGTCTATGTTTAATGGAAACAATCATTTAATTAGTTTTTATTTCCTTTATTAAATTCATTAATAACAGATGACAAACATTTTGTAATTTAAAAAAAAAATATTTTTATATTCATTAGTTATTCTATTTTTACTTTAAATATTTTATAGGAGTAAATAATTTTATTAAATTAATGTGATATGTGAGAACTTTTAGAATAAATTAAATGATTTAAATAATATTTTTTTATTTTAAATTAAAATAAAAATTTAAATTATTTATATCGTTAATATAATTCTGAGAATTACTAGAATTATTATTTTTATATTCATTTTTTATGGACCTGTAGGGACAGGTTCTCTGAATCACTGAGTCAAGAGATGAACAGTGTCAAGTTTTACATAAATATAAATTTTATACAAAAAAAATCTGGAGGGTCTCCAGTTGACTATCTCGCAATTTGAATTGGATTAATTAACATATATTATATATTTAAATTAAATTTAATTAATTAAATTATAAATTAAAATTAGTAAATGGCGCGTGATTGCCAGTCAACGTGTTAAAAAATTAATTCCGGTACTTTCAGCGATTCAATCAAGCTGAAATTCTATATATACGTGTTTTATATAATTTTTAATCTTGTGAATAACTATCAAACATATATCTTTATTTTTACTGTCAGTTTAGAGGAAAAAAAATGAAAATGTAGTAGGTAATGACCCTCTTGCGGATGAGCTATATTTCTTAAAAGTAGAAATTTTGAATAATTCCCGTGCACCAAATTTGATTATTCTAGCTCAAACCGTTTTTGCGTAATCTTGTCTACATATACAAACACACACAGAAATTTTTCTCAACCTTAGTGAAAATGGCTCAGGGACCTATAAAATATTATAAAATTATAAGAATTAATAGAATGAAGAATATTTAGCATAATCGGAACAGACAATTAATAATTTATATTTAAAGCAATATTCCCAAATCATAAATAATAAATCTTTGAAAACCGAGTGATAGGATTGATGAAATCATTTCCTAAATAAGATGCATTCTATATTCAAATTTATTTTTTAGGCAACGTCCCTTGTCCGATTGTCTATGGAGCAGTTGTGGATTCTGCATGTCTCGTTTGGGAAACTGCATGTGGAGAAAAAGGCGCTTGTCGACTCTATGATAACAATATATTTCGGAAATACTATCATGGTATCACCGGTGGTATTCTACTCCTAGCCTTCTGTGTAGATTTAATAGTTTGGTATAAAGCAAGCAGTATAAATTTTATTGATGAACAATTGACAACCGGAATGGGAGCACTTGGCACGCCCACTTCTGGAGTTGTAGAAACCAACGGTAACGTTGTGGGGGAAAATGGGGAGCTCATTAATGACAAACCACGTTCGGAAACATCCGTCTAACAAAATGTGGTAGTAATAATTCATAAATATAATCTCATTAATTTTAAAATGAAACAAATGACGTCGATTCAAGGGATAGTTTATTTTATTTTATAATAAAAATAAAACGAATTATAATCCCTTGTGATATTTTAGTCATGGTGACTTTTTCTTGATGGATTTTTACAAAATCCTCTTATATATATATATATTCCTAAATATATATTTATTTATATTTTTTATAAAAACTAATTTCCTTCTATCTTAATTAATTAATAAGATTATTTTTATTATCAATATTTGACCTGAATATATAAAATGAAATATATGAATTTAGTATTTACTATTTAAGAGAATTAGTAATTCTTCTAAAAATATCAAACTAAACCCTAAATAGTAATATTTTATTATCATAGTATCTTTAAATTAGAACTAATTATTTGATATACATATGATAGACAAACCTAGTTACAAATAAGTCTTTAGAAATTATATTAAAAATTTCAATTATTTTCTTGATAATTTCATGGCGTAACTATATAAAATACATATTATAAATTTATTTTAAAATTAAATATTTTATGTTACTACTCTCATATTAAACATTTTTTAAACAAAAAAAAACATAAAAATAAATCAATTCAATATTTAATAATAATAATAATAATAAATAGTGAATAAATAAAAAATATCAAAAATTTATTTTTAAAATGATTTGATATTTTTTGTACTTTGTCGCCAGTAATCATTTTTTGAGGTTAGGCTAATAAATAGATGAATAGAAATTTCAAAAAGCCAGCCTAAAATCTGATCTGTGATAAAAGGTTTAAAAAACAAACTGATAGACATTATTTATATTTTTATAATGAATTAAATTTAGATAGTAAGTAATAGATAGAATAAACTTAAAGTGTATTTTTGAGAAAGAATATATTATTAAAGTTGAAATAAGTACAAGTTATAATTTAAGGAAAAAATTCATTATAAGATTAATAAATAAAGTACAAAGTTAGCTTATTTGGCCTGGAATGGTCAAAAAAGGTATTTGTAAAAAGATATGAGTTGCCTTTAGAATCTTTAAATTATTAATTGATATATATTTAAGAAAAATTAAATATAAATTCTTATTCCTGTCCATTAAATTAAGTGAAAATGATAGAATTTAAGGATAATTAAATATTTTAATAACATAATGAATGAAGTTTGTTTTTATTCTAGAGACGAAAATATTAAAATTGAAAGTTATTTAAAAAAATATTATTACTAGTTACGCCAGAAATTTAATTAAATTATATTAATTAATAATTGGATACTTATTAGAATATACAATTATAATAATTTTTTTTTAATTGAATATTTAAAAAAATAATGTAAATTTCTTTTATTAATTTATAACCAATTCAATTACTTATTTTTTAGTAAAAAAAGAGATAAATTTTAAATTTTTTTTTCAAAAAATTTATTTCTCTCATTTATCAGTTATTCAGTTTTGAGTTCTCTTGTTGTCATTTTCAAGTCTCATATAAAAATCATACCTTAACTTATTTTAAATAAAATTTTAAAAATCTTTTAAGATTTAGTCACCTACCAAATATTTAATAATAATAATAATAAATAATAAATAACAAACGGAAATCTTCCATACGCAGTCATATATTTCATACCTAAATAGTGAATGATGATTTTTACGCTTATAAATATATGTATATTTTTTTTAATTATATACACAATTTTAAATAAAGACCAAAAATTCTCAAGATCTTCTATAAATTTTAATAACATTGATCATTTTAATAATCTGTATAATATATTTTAATTTCATTTTCTGTCATTTTATATTTTAATTTATGTTTCATGTACTGTCCTGTTAAAATAATAATAAAGTGTAAGAAATTATTGAGTGGGGATTAGATAATTTTATATTATGAGTAAGGATTTCGTATTAAATCCATCGTCATCAGTCACCCACAATTTATTTAATCTTATATAGATATTTTGGAAAAAGTGTGCTTTTTGGCATACTATCAAGAAGAATAAATTCGATTTGAGAATCTTTGGATCTGCTATTTGAATTTTGAAATTCCAAAGCCGATAACCGATGTATATATATATAAAGGGTGGGATAAACTCTCTATTATTGATTTATAATATATATGAGACTTAAGTAAAACAATTATACCTTATATACATAAACACAATATACCTACATTATATATCTTTCTATTTTTATTATATAGGAAAATTATTTTCAATTGTATTTATTTATTTTTATTTACCTCATCGGGTAAGAACTATATAAATTCATATTTAAAAAAAATATATATATATTCGAGCTCATTTTATAATTTTCCATTTAAAATAAACTTTAAAATTTTACAAATAATAATTTCTAGAAAAAAAACCCTAGCAGAAATAAATATTTTTTATTTATTTTTTTAATCAGCCATTTTTTACATAACAAATGTTTCATTGACTGTTATATTTTTTGTTAGTTGAGTTAGTTTATCAAAATAATGGTTTGATTTACTCTAAATATTTTTATTATTCAATAAATATGTTTCATGTTTAATTTAATTTTTTTTTTTATTTATATTTTTCAATTGACAAATCAAAATAATTTATTGATATACCAACTGTTATTAAAATAATAAATAATTAAAACATGTGACACATTTATTTAATGATAATTTTAAGAGAATCATAAATATGAGTTTTAAAAATCAAAAAAATTATAAAACGTTTTGATGTGATAGGAAATATTCTTTTTTTTAAAAAAAAATATGATTTATATTAATAAAAATAAATGTTTTAATGTAAAATTATTCTATTTAGGATTCAAATTGTAAAAATATGCGAAGGATATATGCATTAATGTATTATTATCATTGATAAATATATACATATATATAATATCCTAAAAGGACGGTATGGATTAGCAAATTAAAAAATGAATATTAAAGCTAGGGCTAGGGCCATGGTTGAAATACTTAATGAAGTAAAAAAATAATTAATAATAATTTGATTCATTAATTCATGGAAGCAATTTTGATGTATGATATTAAAAATAAATCAAACTTTTTTGAACTACAATTTCTAAAAACCTAAAACTAAATGTTTTGTTATATCGTATTTAATAACATGTGTGGATTATGCACAACATTTACATTATTAAGTTAAAATATAACAGCCCTAGTATGTTATGAATGAATGGAGCTCGATAAAACTTGGATATTAATTAGAGAAATGATAATTTTAATTATATTATAAAATATAATGTTAATTTGAAATTTTTTAAAACATCTTTTAAAATTACAATTGTTTAAATTGAAATATTCATGAGTTATTTAAGTAAAGTGTATGCCCATTTTAGGTCTTGTAATTGATTAATATGAAAATTATCGAATGGTATGTTTTATCCTGTAAAAGAAACTTTTAATGCTTCACTTGAATTCTCAGAGATTACCAAATCATGATCTGATAAAAAAAATTGAAACAAATAATGCAATTGATTAAACTGTATTGTACATAATATATCTCATGTTTATACATAAAATGGAAAAAAATATAAAAAAAAACAGAAAAATAATATGTATATTTGTTCCTTAAGAATATACTTTATATGAATTTGTGCCATTTAAAGAAATATTGGTAAAGTACGATTAAGTTAATAAAATACTTAATCTTGGTTTACCAACTCCTATTTCACAAAAATAACTTGAGTAAATGTAATATAATTATTTACATTCTTATATCTACTGTTATATATCTTTACACATACACATACAAAAATATTTAAATAAATAATATGTATATATTTATTATCCGAATGAAAATTATAGAAGAAATACATATTTTAAAAAAAAAATCAACTTTTTATAAGATGTAATAATTGGAAATATATCTCTTTTAAAAAAAATGTCTATTATTTACTCATAGTTAAGTCGAGCAGTCACCAATTGATGGTTCAGCTAAAAATGTGTAATATAATCAATCTAAATTTGATATAATTTTTTTTATATAAAATTATTTTATTACTTTGTTTTTTAAAATAAGTGAATTTTACATACATTAATTAATTCAATAATATAAATATATTTAATTTTTTACCATAAATTTATATTGATGTTTTGCCAAAGTTAAAATTTCACATTTATTAGTCCATGAGTTCTTAAGTCTGGCGACTCCTGGATACTAGTTAAAGATAAATTTTTATTTGATATCTATTATTTCAAAAATTAATATTATATCATTAATATTAATTCATATCTCTTTACTTTATCAATAAAATAGCTGTGAGGTGAATCGCATAAGGATAAGAAGAAGGATTTAAGAAATTTAACCAGCCTGTATCTTATGGTACATCATTTTCTAGTTAGAAAATATTTAATTTTATAATAGATTAATTTATTTTTAAAATCTAATTTTTACTTCATACTTGTTATTATTTTCTTTTTTTATATAATATAGAAAGAAACATATTTGAATAGAATAATAAAAGATAATGCTATTAAAATAAGTAAATAGGTAATTTAATTTGGTAAGTGGCCTAGCGAATGTTTCTGTCGCCATCTCATCCAATCTACCAATAAATTTTCTATAAAATTTAAAAAAAAAATATTTAATGGTAAACACCTGTTATTATTCAAAAACGATGCAATAGCTTATTGAATTTAAATATAAATATAAGAATATTTATTTATTATTGGAAACCATAAAAAATTATTGAAAATTGTAAAATGAATAGTTTGTTCATTGAACAAAATTATATTTAACATAATTTTAATTAAGAATAAATTAAATAAAAATAAAAATTCATTTATTATAATTACAAATTATGAATAGTAAGTGGATCTAATATAATTGCAATACTTTTAATAAAATATAAAATACATTTTCAAAATTAAAATTTAATTTTCCTAATCATATTGACGTGAAATTTTTTTTATAACATTATCAATATTTATTGCATTTCTTGTTTAATGGTCAAGATTACAAGACCTTAATGTAAATACATTTCACTACCTGTACACCAAGCACATTAAGTCACAGATCAACCAATAAGCTGATAATATTGAATAATGTTGATCTTAATAAAAATATGATTTGTTTTTTCTTAAACATAAGCATGATGTTTTTATAAGTTTAATCTAAAATCTGGCGCCCTTATCACAGTGCCGCTGGAAATGTGCCCCCTAATTGCTTGCTACGCTACTGAATTTAGTACTTTAATTTGAATAGACCGCCAATTTTCAGTCTAAATCCTACTAAAAATCGTAAATAGCGGCACATTCAACGTGGCGATTCCATAATTAACAATTAAATTTTAATGAAAAATAAAAAAAAATATTTATTTGATTTATAAATCTAATTATATATTGTATTTATTTATTTATTAAAGGAAGGATGTTCTTATCAAGATTTATATATTAAGAATTGTTTGTTTTTTTTTAATAATTTTATTTAAAATTAATTTAACATAAAACGTTTTTCATAAAATAGAAAAGTATAATAAAATTTTAAAAATTTAATAAAATATAAATATAGTACATATAAATACAATTCTATAATACATTTGGTCATATGACTAGTTTGTTTTACATATTTATTGATGATGATAAATTTGGAATGTTACAAAATAAATAAAACTTGTAAATAAAAATTATTGACAATCATTTAAGAAATAATTTCATTTTTCCAATGAAAATTTAATGTTTAAGTTTAAACAATTGTTCTAATAGAAATTATAGAATATAATAGGATATTTTTGAGTATTAAAAATTTACCAAAGAATAATTATGGAAAACATAAATTAAGCTTATTCTATTTTAGAATTATCAAATTAAAAATTTGACTAAAGGTGACTAGTCAAAAAATAGTAAAGCAAATGGTTTTTGCATAGCATTTATTTATATACAGTTCGAAGTTATCTATTTCAAAACCCTCGAGAAAATAAATAAAAATTCTTTTAGAAAATTTGAATCATTTCATTTAAAAAATATTATCTGGGTCCTATTCGAACAAGAGAAAGTCCGAAAAATTTAGAAATACGCAATAGAAAGCTAAATGGTGAAGCTATTTCATAAAATCCTGATAAATTAAATCCTTCACTTAATAAAGCTTCTATAGACAAATGAGGAAAGAACATTTGTATTGGTACTAAGTCAATTTTAGTTTTCTGAAAAATTAAAATTAGAAAATTTATTAAAATTAAAATTGTAAATAATAAGTAATAGGTTAATACTATACTTACTGTTATTTTAACATACTCTTGTAAACTATTAACTTTTGATGAAGGTAATGCTAAATATAATTGATAATTATTTCGATCACGTAACCATCGCTTTTCACAAATATCAATCAATGACTCGAGTGTAGTTGTTACATTTAATAGGTCTTCCGATCCTAATTCATAAGTAAAAAATTGTTTGGCAAATTTATATCGTTTATTCGTGGTTTTATCAAAACGAAGAATATTGGAGCTTGGCATGAGAAGAGGTGACAAAGGTACCGGATATAAATAATTGGTTACAAGGTGGATTGTTGTTGATCGTGATTTGATTGAATATTCATGCGACAAATGAGAAACCAATGGGTATACTCCAGCTTGATGAATAAAACCATAAAATATTGTTAAAATTATATTTAATAAATACCTAAAAGAAATTTAAAAATGTTTGAATTATTATAGTTTTAGATATATTTGAAAATTTAATATTGCAGATTTATTTTTCAAATGATGGCACAATTATAGATAATTTCAAGAGGGTATAATTTATTGTAATTTATAAATTTAAAATTTCTTTATATAGAATATATCTTGGATGTAAAATGTAATTACCAAGAACGAATTGCAATTTTCCTATATTTTTCTCCTGAAGATAATGGTCGAATTCTCTGTGCATGAAGAAACACAAGCGGAAGAGTGATCGGAATAAGAAATCGAGGTTCTTGATGAGGGAATATACTTAACAACAAAACAGGAATTGTCATCGAAGCAGTCATAAGACCAATTATGGATTGAATTCTTGGCAATTTGGTCCATTTACCTTTGATACCACTGAAATAATATAGATCATAAATATAATGGATTGGATTAATGTTATATTACATATATGTAATTCTTACTTGTAAATCAATTTTACTAATGATATTATAGCAACCAGAGCTAATACATTGTATAATAAAGTTAAATTGACGACTAGGTGTTGAAATCTTGAATGGAGACCATGCTTAGCCAAATTAGAAGTTCGTGAATTATATCGTAAAAAATTTAGTGGTGTAACAACAAAATTATCAAAAGATATTCGTAGTACTCCGATATCATGACGATTGAGGTAACCATAATAAATACTATCAATTAATATAAGAATAATAATTGCAGGAATTGTACAAAGGGCAAACAGAAAGATGCGAAGATGAAAGGTTCCGAATCCGATCGTTCGAGAACCTAAACCACGATGTAACCAAAAGAAAACAGGGGAAAAGGCAAAAGCGAGGAATGTGGGCCGATTAAAAATGCCAATTATTGTAAGACTTGCAATTGTAAAGGCGTGTGTGAAAGAATGTGATGGCAAGGCATTTCGCAGTCGTGAAAGTCGAACTCTTTCCGAAATTGTTTTGGAACGATCCAATTGATCCGTCAATGTATCACTCTCGTAAACAACCTAGGAATCAAACAATTGACCAAATATTATCAATGAATAAACAAAACGTTTTATGTTTTTTGTTTTAATAAATTGGCTCTAATTTTTTATTTTGGTAAATTTGATCATCACATTAAATTTAATCCACAATTAGTTCCTATTTGTTAGATTTAAATGAATGATTAAAAATTAAAAAAAATACAGAAAGTTGTCAATTTTAATTTTTTATTTAATTTTAAAGTATTAAAATAAATTGTGTTCATTACAAACTTTTCAACTGATTGACATTAAAAGAAATTTAAATTCTATAAGATGGCTTGAATTTTAAAAAGAATAAATAGAATGAATATATTTAGCATTTAAATAAATATAAATAATCATATATTATTATTATTTTTAGATAAATAGACCTGATCTAATATTTAACAAGCAACTTATATTACTTTTAAGTATAATAATACGGTTTTAATCCTATCACCCAAAACTCACATAAAAATTTTCCTTTAATAATAAAATGCTCACTAAAAAAGAACGATTTTTTTGACAACCGTCCTTCCTTTTCATCTCGGTTTCTTCTATTTAACAAAATGAATGAGAACTTTACGTTAACCTTTTTCCTTTTATTTAAGGGAACAAAAAATCCCGGAAATTCTTAAGTTTCCAAGTCTTAATAATCAATTTATCAATTTATTTTTTATAGTAATTTATTTCTTTAATTTTTAATAAAAGTTTACAATATATTTTTTAATAATTTTGATTTGATTGTAATAGATTTATCAGTATTATATTCTCGTAAATTTTATCTTAAATTTCTTAAATGTAAAAATTGGAATACTCATTAATTACTTACTTTATCTGATTGAGACATACATAAAGAAACATAATAAAGAAGAAGGGAAGTCAATGCCATCTCAATACTGTTTGTAAATGTCCGAGTTGCATAAATGAGAACAACATAGGAACTTGCAAATGTCAATAATCTTGTGCGATAATTTTGTCCATAGATGATACTTATTTGAAATAAACACCAATCAGAGATAAAAGAGACAAGACAACTTGAAAGTCGTGGGAGTATTAAAATAAGATAAGTTGTTTTAATATCAATTTCAAACCATAATTTGATAAAAGGTGCAATATTATATAAAAATGTGAGAGGAAGGCCAAATGTTAAATATGGAATTGCAATATTTCGTAATGGAAAAGTGACATTAAATTCCCAAGCACGTTGAATTTCTACATTAAATATATCTCCAGTGATCACTTCGACACTTTGAAAATATTCATCTGGATGAATATAACCCCGCTGAGGAATTAATGTTAATAAAATTCGTAATGAAGCTAATAACCAATAAGTTTTTCCCAATCTTCTATAAATTCGAAAACTATCTTCAATAGCTTCTTTTTTTTCAGATTTTAAACTCTTTTGGAGATTTGGGTCATTAATAAATTCCCAAAAGAAGAACTTCATTGTGATTTAATTTTTTAATTTCTATCTATAACATCTAAAAAGATTAAGAGTCTTATAATTTTAAAAAATATATTAATTATAATGAAAAACTGGAAATGTCATTTTTGATATTAAATTCAAGTGTCAAATTATTAAATTGTCAATAACACAGAGATTGATAAGAGGTAAGGTGATATACATGTTAAAATTACATATTCCATTATTAATTGATTTTTAATTATAATTAAATGTTTATTAATATAATTTATTGTTTTTGTTCATTAATAAATTTGAGTAAAAAATATTGTGTTATATATAATGATATAAATAAATATATATATATATATTTATAATTTAATAATAATATATAATATTTGTATTTAAAATTAAATTAATTTGATAAATAAATTAAGTAATTATTATATAATTATTTTGTTAATTAGATAAAAAAATTTTAATAAAAGTTTTATTTATAAATTTTAAATTACTAACATTTCTCTAGCGGAATAAAAAGGAACTAACATTATTATATCTTTGACAGTTCACCGAAATTCTTCCTGCAATAATCTAGAGAGTCTTTGCCTCCAACTTGGATTTGTCTGCTTTTACACCGTCAATCACCTAATTGTAACGTGGCTTAAAGGACATTGTCCTACTGTTGTCAAAATTATTATTTTGGTGTCAATTAATGCCTCCCAGTTTGCGAAACCTTTTTTAAATATATTTTTTGTGATTGAAAGACTGCAATAATGTCGTCCTCCGGCGATTTCGGCAACCCTTTGCGTAAATTTAAATTGGTATTCCTTGGAGAACAAAGTGGTAAGTCACGCTATCATAAGCGTTTTTCAAATAAATATTTCATATTTTTACTAATAGATTAATAATTTTGCTTCATGCTAAAAATTTAATATATTATTTTTAATTTATATTTTTTTGGAATAACTAATTTTGACAACTCCCTTCATATAAATTCATTTTGACATATTGATTATTATAAATTCATATGTTATTTGATCACTCGTGTTTTATTTTTATAAATTTCTTATTCATTAAAAAAAAATTATTCGATGACTCATAAATAAATATAAAAAAATTATCATGCATATTTTTTTAATCGATAATCTTTAATTCGTAATGAATAATAATCTTATGATTATTTATAATTATTTTAAACTAAAATCACATGTATATTTTATATATTTTTTTCAAAATTAATTAATTTTAATTATTTCTAAAAGTTTAAATATCTTGTAGATTTAAATGCAATCCATAGTTCACTTCCTATTTTGCATGTTAATCCTCCAAAAAGTTCTTTTTAATAATTACTAGAAAAAGGTGAACCCTCCCTATTATCCAGGGTCAGCAGCCTAGGTCACCTTTTTGGACCCTTAGTATATATATATATATATCGATTGGTTTGCTATATTGATCAAAAACTAGGAATTTCAAGTGCATTTTATTAGGATAATAAATTATTCTCTTTTTGTTATTTTTCCAGTTGGAAAAACCTCGCTCATTACTCGCTTCATGTATGATAGTTTTGACAATACATATCAAGTAAGTATAACTAACAAAAATGAAAAAAATTAATAATTATTTATTTTTTGGTTCAATTATTTTTCCGGCATCAAGCATTTGCATTTGATTGTACTGATTGAGATGAATTAGAATTTGCGGGTAGCTTATTCCTAAATAATGGGTTTCTTGGGTGCCAGGGCCCAAGCCCCTATCCCTAGCAAAGCGTTATGGGTCATTCCTGGTGGGTGTCGCCAGCCTTGTATCGATTCCCTCGCCCCAGACATCGTGTCTGCTCAGCTCCTTGCCTCCCTTATACTCCTATTTTGGCGCCAATTGAGCAAAAATTTATTTCTATTCCACGATTGAAGGTGGTGGAAGGGGTGATTATTTTATTTTTAATTTAGAGAATAAATATAATCAATGTTTAAATATTGAAATTAACATTTATGAAATATTATAATCACTAAAACTTACATTCGTTTGACATCTTACTCAAATTATTGCATCAATGAATGTAATAGGAAATTTAAATAAAAAGAAAGTCCGATTAATTAATTTCAAAATAATTAATCATTTTTATTTAATTCCTAAATTTCGAATAATTTTTAGGATGTAAATCAATAAAATTTTCAATTGATCTAAAATAGAAAAATTTTGTATAATTTTCTTGAATTATACATTAAAATTTTTTAGCAATATGAAAATTAAGGAAAATTTACCTATCTTATATGTAATAAACAAATATATTATTATATTAATATAAAAAATTTTATCATTCAGATAATGAATGAAAAATAAAACTATAGCAAGCAAATAATTATCAAATAAATTTTTATATTTTTTTAAAAATTCAATAACTTAAAAATTTAATTAAAAACTTATAGAAAATTATAATTTAATACGTAAAATGTTTTCTAGTGTACCAACAATTTATTTATATTACTCACATCATGTGTAAATTAGATTCTGAAATCATTGCATATTTATTGAATAATTAAATTCTTCTATTATAAATTATATATTTAAATTTTATTAAATTAAATCATATAAAAATTCAAAATATGAAGATGGATTGGAGGAAGTTCTCTAGAGATAAATATAGAAAGATTGGGCCGGCATTTGTAAGATCTCTAGTTTGGGAATCATTATAATTTATTTATTTATTTGTATATAAATTGAAATATATTCATGATTTTTAAATGAGATCAACCCCTTTATTTATTCTAAATATTTAATGCAAACTCTACTATGGACCACTTATATTTAAACTTTGACTTTATAATACCGGGTATAGTTATTTAAAAAAAATGTATTAGTAAAATAAGAATCATTCTTTGATTCAAAATCTACTAAAATTTATCCTATCTTATCTTTCTCTCGCTAATGTAAATAATATATAATTTTTAAATATAGAATATTACAAGACTATTAATTTACTTGAGAATTAATTTAAATAATCATTGGCAGGAATAATTTATTGTGGCTAAAATAGGCGAGAAAAAACTGTCGGGAAGCGACCGGTTCGTAGATATGTTGTGGGAGTTGGGGGAGAGTGGAAATTGGATGAAAGTAGTTCAGGATAGTCGACGTTTGAAAGAGTATGGCTGTTGCCACTAAGAACTTTCGATTTCTGTAAAGATATAAATATTGATAGGAATAATTTATTAATATAAAAATTAATATGTTTGATAAAAAAATAATTAATCATTAATCTAGCAATGACAAATAATAATTATAGCAAATACAAATATAGGTTGCTCTCATTAGATAGAAAACATAAATTTGATAATAAGTCAAATTTATGTGATTGGAGAAAAGACATTGAACTTAGAATAATGAACTTATGGGTTCTAATTCTATTTTAATTAATTTTGAATGTACACACACTATTATTTAAATATACTTTAAAATAGAAAAATTCATATACTGGAATAAGTATTAAATAAATAATGATTAGGACAATATATATAAACGATACTATATCTATTACATTTACTGATTATAATTAAATAGACATAATCTCTTCAAAATCCAAATCAATTTCCTCATTTAAAAAAAATAATATAAATATTAAATAGATTAAAAATTTTAATAACAATTTATTATAAATAAAAACTAATAATTTAAAAATAATTTTATTTCACTCTATTGTATTCTTTAACTTTTTACTTTCAACGTGCATTTAGTAAAATTTAATATTGATCTCAATCTATTTAAACAGCTTCCACTTATATGATCTAATTACGTATTAGTTTTATTTATTCTCATTATTGTCAATATTTTATAATAAAAATAATATATTTTTAATAATTCTATTTTCATTTATTTCCATGAAATGAATCATTGACTATTTTCAGAATATATCTTTATTAACTTTAATAATCCATTCAGCTTATCACGCAACATGTTTGCCTGTAAATTTTTTTAATCGATCATTAATTATTAATTTTACGCTTACAATTGATAATAAATTGATTAACTTGAATTTAAAAAAATAAAATTTGATAATATACCTAATAAAACTATAAAAATTATATTAATAATTTGAATTTGAATTATTTCTTTGTAAAAATTGAACAAAAAAGGATATTCATTGAACGGATACTCTTTCTATTGTTCGCTATGTAAATGTTTTCATGTTAAGAGAATATAATAATATTCAAATATTTAAGATTTACCTCTCATCGGAAGGGTCTGCTATGAAAAAATTTTCGTTAAGGAAATTTATTTTTTCTATAAATAATTTCATGAAAAATTATTTTATAATGTGGATTTCATTTTCTCAGTAATTAACCAGCAAAATGATTTTTAGGTTCATTGAATGCGTGAATGACCATGTAGGCGGTGTTGAACATACACAATTTCCTTTATCATTATAATAGTTTTAACTTATACTTTAATAAAAAAAATTATTCTATTTATGAAAATATAAAGCTAGAGAAATTTTTTTATTTTATTTCATAATTAAAACTTTTAAAAAGCAAAAGTCCTGTTAAGATTATTTTATTATATAATTTATTCTCAAAAAATAAGTTTTTTGTTTTTTATTTTTTTTCAATTCAACTTTGCTGCTTTTTAATGTTTTTGTTTATTCTTTCATTCTTGAAATTATCTCACTTGTCATATAAAATTAATTTTGATTAAAGTTCAACTCTTTTAAGTATGGGTTATTTTTTTCCTCAACTTCATCCCTTCCTTATAAACATGAATTAAGTGTTGACCTCTTAAAATCCATATCAGAAATAAGATAACTCTGGATAGATTTTTGTCCTCCTTTAATCTACCTTTGTTTATCTTGACCTGAACCAAGTACAAAATTTGTAAAAAATAGTTCAAAAATTACTATCATTAAAAAAAAATACTAATTAATAAAAAAAAAGGTTATTATTGAATTTTTTTCAATGTCTTTTTAATTTTTTTTAAGACTATACCCTTTAAAGACATAAAACCAGGAAGAAGCTGACCTATAAAAAAAATTACTAAATAATTTAATGGTTTTTTTTGAAGTTTACTTTATAATATCGTACTATGAGCAAATAAAATTAAAAATATCCCATTATCTTAACAATTTTATAACCATTAAAACAATATAATTAAGGCAATTATCTTCATTGAAAACTTTTTTCTTACTTATTTTTTCTAAATTATAATATTAAATAATAGATCTTATCGTATATAATAGGTAATTAATATGAAATTTTCGAAATTTAAAATGTATCAAAATTAGTACATTTTTATTAAATAACAAATGCAAATTTGATGTTGAAAAATTGTAACAATTTATTTTTCTTCATTTCATTAATTTTAATTGAATGTTTTTTTCATTTTATAATTAAATATTAATATAATTTAATTATAACTTTTTTTTATATTTTAGGCTACTATCGGTATTGATTTTCTTTCTAAAACAATGTATCTAGAAGATCGAACTGTAAGTTAATTAAATAAAAAAGTTGATCACTAAAGGGTATATACATATATATATATAAACTAATATTAAAAATTAATTTTTCAATCAGGTAAGATTACAATTGTGGGATACAGCTGGACAAGAACGGTTCCGAAGTTTAATTCCATCATATATTCGTGATTCAACAGTTGCTGTGGTCGTATATGATATAACTAGTAAGTAGTTAATTGTGTAGATTCTATTAAATAATATTAATTTTATTAAGTTTAAATTACATATATGATTTCATTCTGAAAAGCGATTTGAGAGATTGTTTAAGGATAAGTCTCTGGAAATTCTCAAATAATTTCTTAAAAACAGTTTTAATCCTGTTATTTTTCATCAAAGAGATGAAAATTCTCACCGTCTGTTTGAGGATATTAACCTCTTGCAATTCTATTTATATTATAATTATAAATAAAAAAAAATATTTTTTATTGTTTTTCCTTTCTATTTTTAAATGTACATATTTATGTAGGTTTTTAGGGATTCTCATTTAAAATTATTTTTATCAATTATACATTTGTTGATTCATTTTCCTAATTTTTATTTTACAATTAAGATCCATTATTATGTCATAGTCAGTTTTAATGATGCACGGGAAAATGCTTACCTTAGGAGTTTTTTCCTCTTTATAATAGGACTTAGAGTTTCGAGGAAAAACACGTTTTTTTCGTTCAATACGTTACAGGGTTTAACATAGATCTACTTACTAAAGGGCGTTGACCATGTTAATTTAAATAAAAATAAATGGAAGAGGGATAAATTAATTCATTACTTGATCCACATTAATTCTCTAGAAGGGGCCTGGAATAATTATTTCAATATGAAAATTCATAAATATTCAAGAAGCAATTCTTAAAAAAAAAATTCTATTAATTACGTGTTATAATGTAGAATGATTATTATACTAATATTTGAGAGCAAAATTCCTAATCAGCTAATTTATTAATATTCGACTATAATATATTTATTAAAAACATATTATGATTTTAATAGGCTTTTCATATTAAAGATTGAAATAATTCAACATACAATAATTATATTTTGAGTTTGCATAATGAAAATATACTCAATCCTAAACAAATATATTTTCATTTACAAGTCATTCACAATAATAAATTAATGAAATGATTTATAAATAGCCATTTTTATTAATTTCTTAGACTTTATTAAACTAATTTATTTCTTAACTTTAAGTTCTATCATAATTTAATTTGAATCAAATTGATTTTACTATATAAAACTTTTAACTTTAATGAAATTATCTATACTACTTTATTACATGGGTATTATTAATAAAATTATAATGTAATTAAATTTAAATTCTTATTATAATTAGATTATTGATTGACATAATAGAGATGATATAGAGAGCCGCTCGGAACTCGCAGTATCTTTCCTCTCTCTCTCTCTGTATATATATATATATCTATATATACATATATATAAGTTATTTTCACATTCAATTATGAGATTTTCATCTCGACGTTTGATCAATATTAATAAAATTTAAAAAAGTTTCTTGTGGCACTTTTAATAATATTATTTTTCATATCATATTGATAACAATGTTTATTCTTGAAGCCTTTTTGAGGCATACAGGATCGTTTTTCATTAACACTCGCTAAGCTTGGAAATATGTTAACTGAGTCTTTAATTTGGTCCATTTTCAAGAGACTTTCTTAGGAAGGAATTTTTTGGGATTTTTGGTTGATTGGGTGGGTTATTTTTGACTTCGAGGCTCAAATTTGACAACGAAATGTAATAATAAAAATTTTAAATTTTTCTACTATTTTCTGATACTCAGAATCTTCCACAGTATTTTTATGATTTTATATATAGTATTTGCACATATCGAGAAAACTCCTCAAGATATCTATACGACAATGAATGCAAATAGAATTAATTAATTCTAACAATTACCAAAATTATTTAAATTTATTATTTATAATTTAATAAAATTAAAGAATCCTATAAATTTACATATATAATATTTTTAATATTCATATTTTATTATATATATACACGTGCTCTATAATATATATCTTTAATGCTACGTTATTATGGTGTTGATCTTGAAGTGGATAAATATCAGAAAATGGATCCGAATAAATGTAAAATGTGCAATTCGAATTGGCGATGTAGGAAAGCGAGAATCGGAATATCAATATGTGGAATTGAATATAATAATGAAAAGGAAATAATTCTAGAGCATATTTATAATTAAATTAATTAAACAATCAATTAGTATATATTATACGTTCAATTTATCTAATTAATAAAAATAATGATCTTTTAATTAATTATAATCATAAAATATTAATAATTATTAAGAATGTTCAAAAAACTAAATCTCCACCTATTAATATTGAAAATGACGGGAAATCATTTGATTATTCCCAGATCCCTGAAGGATTTGGGGAAAAAATAGTTATTCGTCTAGATCTGGATTGCGGAGTCTGGTATTCAAGAACTTCTCTCTCAAAGATTCTTTGTCCATTTTATAACGTTTTTCTTAACTTCACTTGGCGTCTGTCTCTCTGTCTGTCTGTTCGCTCTTTTGACAAATTGAAATTCCTTCTCTATTCTCTCTCACTTCTTTTCTCTAAGGAGCAGACCATCTATAAACTCGTAGCTCTATTCAGTTTTGTCAAATTTTGTAAAATATCAACACAGGACATCAAATAGTTAAGCACATTTTTCTAAAGTTGGATCAATAAGCCACCTTGAATCATTGATTTTGATGTCCTTTGATATTTATTGAGACATGTTGATTATTTAATTATGGTTACATTAATTACGGAAAAACAAACTAACAATGATTTTTCTCAAAAATGAGACCTATACAAATCAATTTTTGATTGTAAAATTTCTTAATATGTGAATTTCATAAAAAATATCCTTAGAACTTTTTTCAAGACCTATATTATATAAAAGTTTAGATAAATTTTTTTCTAGTGTAACAAAAGTAGATAGATAAAAGAAACAACTGGTGGTCACCTTATATTCACGAATAGGGTTTCTAAATTGTGTAAATATTTTATTTAGTTGTGTTTCTTTTTTCTCTTTCTTGACAGACGCAAACTCTTTCCATCAAACTTCAAAGTGGATCGATGATGTGCGCACAGAGCGAGGCAGTGATGTCATTATAATGCTCGTAGGGAATAAAACCGATTTAAGCGACAAGCGACAGGTGTCTACGGAAGAAGGTGAAAGAAAAGCGAAAGAACTCAATGTCATGTTCATTGAAACTTCAGCTAAAGCCGGTTACAATGTCAAGCAGGTAAGGAAACTGATCTTATTTTTTTTTTATCTCATGGGAAAATCAAATTCTATAGAATTATTTTTTCTCATAATTATAAATAAAAATTTTCTTAAAAGTTAACTAATCCACTATAAGAATAAAACAAAATGGATGAATCTCTTTTTTAAATAATTATAATCAATTATTATTTATTTGATTAATTATTTATAATCTTAAAATTAAAATTTAACTATATTTCAATTGATTAAAAAATATGTATACATTTATATGATCATCATTGATATTTTTAATTAAAAAATTTTTTGATACAATTTTCAATGTTATTATTTTTGTTTACTATCAATTAATTTTATTTGAGATCACATTTTTTCTTCTAACATTCATTGTACAATGATAGTCCAAAGTAAGATATGGACATCCTTGCCAATTTTGCCTTCACATTTATACCACAATATATATATATATATATATATTTAAAGTTATTGGTTCCATTCCTCTAACTATCCTTATTATCTGCCATCTCCATCCAACTGGCAATCTCTTCCAACTCCCTATCATCTTCTTTTATATTTTCTTCCAACGCGGCCTTAGTCTTCCCACAATATATATATATATATATGATTAGAGGAGGGAGATAAAATTTATAATTATTTTCGTCATAATGATAAGAGGTTAAAAAAGTTTCAACATCATTTATCTAGCATAACAAATATAACAGGCCATATAAAAAATAAAAATAACATTTTGCAATTTCAGCTATTTCGACGGGTTGCTGCAGCTTTACCTGGAATGGATTCTACAGAAAATCGGCCGCCCGAAGACAGTATCCTTTTAATTTTTCAATCTTTTTATATTGCTTGCATGCTTTTATTAATTGCGCACTCATTCGCCCTTTTGCGCTTCCGCACTCTATTTTATTTAATTTATCCATTCATTCATTTTAAAATTTTATTTTCAATCAAAGTGTTTTGTTTTTTTAAAAAAAGCTCGATTATCATCAAATCTATTTTTTGTTATTCAATTTAATTTAATTATTCTCTTAAATAAAAACTTATAATTTTTTTTTTAATTGCTTATATATAAATGCATATGTGCTCTCTAATAGTCAAAGAGAGAAATAATTTTTTTTCTTAAAATGATAAATATGATAAATTAATTTTTATTTTTATTTAATTTATGTTATTTAATTCAATAATTTTTTTTATCATAATTTTTCTTTTTCTTTTTTTATTTCCTTAACGCATGCTTCAGTGCAAGAAGTTGTACTCAAAGACACACCGAACGAGACAAGAAATCCAGAAGGCGGTTGCAATTGCTAGAGTGAAATACATGTATAGATGTGTATTTTGATTCAGGGGACCACAAACTTAAAAAAAAAACAAAACAAATTATTTAATGCAATAATTATGCCGCCCAATTGAAGGGAAAACGTTATTCCTACTTACCCAGTGCATCATTCAGATGACGTTGAATTCCCTTCACGGTTTGCTCTAACCAAAGCCTTAAATAATATTATCGAGGTCATTTTTATTCCTTTTTTTAATGCAAACGTGAAATTTTAGCTTCTTTTTTTAATAAGATCTCTACAATAATTTCGCTATTCTAATATATATTTGATATCTCTATATACAAATACTTATATACTTATATATATATATAATATATATTTAAATTCTTTCTTAAAATTTATGGCATTTAAAATGCTTAATTAATGAATTAATTTTTTAATAGTGCCTTAGTTATTTTTTATTTATAATTATATTTTGTTATTTAACACATTTAAATATTGAAACATTAAATATCATCTCATATTAATTATTCAGGTGCTTGTAATTTATGAATTTAAACTTTGATAATACTATTCTTTAATTTCACTTTATTTTTAATTTAATTTCTATTCTAAATTATACCATCTGGATCAATGATAAATGAAATTGTAAATATTGAAAACAAATTCTTATATTAATTAATATTTAATATAAATATATAATGTAGCTTAGATATAATTAAATCTAATAAATATCGTGTCTCTTTATATTTTGAATTCGTTTTCTGTTCTAGCATGTAATAAATATAAATAAGCATGATCCTTATTGATAAAAATCCTAAATTAAATTTGAAAATCACTTTTCCCATTATTAAAAGATTTTTATTAGCATGCTTTTATTTTATTTCTTTAAATTTTTTTAGGATATATTTTATTTTTGCGTGCTATTGCTACCTTCCATCCTGTAGCTTTAAAATTGCCTATTTTTTTATAAATTATTTTTAAGTTATTTTATGCTCAGCTAAGAGTTTTTTTTAGTACAAATATAATAATAATTAATTTTTAAATTTGTCATTAAATTAAGAAAAATATAACAATTTTTCTTTCTTCTATTTATCTAATAAGATGTGAATTTCATAATTATTAATATTATTTATATTTTTAAAGTTTAATTTTGAATTCAAATATATACAACAAAAATAATTAATACTTAATACATATTTATATAGATTCACTTTTAATTTAAATAAAAATATTAATAAATTATTGATCAATTTTAAGAAACAAAATCTTAAACCTATATATATTATATATAAATATATATATATATATATATTCGTTAAACTAATTTAAATATATTTAAGAACTCATTTTAACATATAGAAACTTCTATAAAAAAGATAATCCACTATTACTTTAACACACATAAATATTTTACTTTTCTCTCATTAAAAAAAGAAAAGAGAAAAGAATATTATATTTATTATATAGTATTGATAGCAATTAATTATATTTTAAAATATTTAATATTTTTTTTCTATATTTTTAAAAATAAGAACTAAACTAAATAACTATATTTAAGTATGGATTTAATTAAGTTATATAATTTATTTTATTATAAAATGCATATAGATTTTTTTGTGTTACTATTAATAATATTATTAAATAGAATTTAATATAAAAAAAACTCTTAAAAAAATTAAGCCTTTAATGATTTTTTTTTGTTTTGTTTCGCTTTTTTTATCTCCTTGTACTGTCACATTCACAGCATTAACATTTTGCTTATTTTTATTTATTTTATTATTTTTTTTTTGTTTTTTTTTTTTTTTGCAATTTCAATTTATTTATTTTTTTATAAAGGTGCTATATTTGTGAGAGGTATTTTGCCCTTAACGAAATCCCTCTCAGCTGTCGATTTGCAGACACAGCCAACACAGAACAGCGATCAACAAGACTCCGAAGGTGGTTGTATGTGCTAGATCAATTAATTCAATTGATCAATACTAATGGCAGTAAATTAACTCAATCGATTATCATCATAAGTACCTTATAAAGAAACGGAATCTTTATTAAACATTCTCTTTATTCCACAAGAGAATATATATAGTATGAAAAGTTGCAGTAATTCGCGAATTTAATATATATAAATATACATTAATATTTATTAATAAATTAACTGAATTTTAACTGAATTATTCGCGAATTTAAGAGACTACATACGCTTGTACAAAACGCTGCACCAACTCCATTCTCTTGTGATTTAAAGATTGCTCCTGCAAATCATTAAATAAAAATAATAAAAAAATTAACATATAGTAAATATTCTTTAAAAAGAATAATATTCGAAATAATACTTTTTGTTAATGAACGAGTGGCTGCTGTTTGGCTGTTCAACGTGCCGTTCGGGACCAGGGAATTTAGAGCCAAATTTGCCTGGAGCATAAAACTCCTAACACAGACAATGAAATAAATCGCTTTACAATTCTAGCTAAAATGAAATCATACGCTTCTATATCGAAGGTTTAATTTATATTAATTAAATATTATTTGATTTAGAACAAACATTTATTGCATCAAATTATTTGATAAATGTGCTTAATAAATAGAACAATTTAAAATTATTATCATCAATTAGTCTAAAATTTACTTATTTTAAGTAAATAAAGACATAAAACCGTATGCAACTTACCTTAATTATATATATTATAAAATAATATTATACATTCTACTATAAAGTTTATTTTAAATGATTGAATTTATTTTACTTGCTTACTTTTTTATTTAAATATCATTACATATTTTATATATATTTATATAGTTTTTTTGTTTTGAATTTATAAGCAAATTTTTTCAACTTGAAAAGATAATTTTATTTTTTCTTTATTTTTTTATAAATGCAGCTAATAAAAATTAATGTTCAATATTTTAATTATTTTAGAGCTTATTTGCTCCATTTCATTATTTGGAAGATTTTTTTTCAAACTTTATTTCCTGGCCGGCATGTCTACATAAAAAGAATATATAAAAAATACTTATATGAATGATGGCTCAATAGTTAAATTAGTTAAAACAGGATTGGGTTGGCCTAATTTATGGATAAAATTAATTTAATCTTTAATTTTATTATATCTCAAATGAAATTTCTAATCTTATTAATTAAAAATAAAAATAATAAATGTCTATTTTAATTACAATTATTTTCAAATTATAATAATTTTGATCGGATATAATTCATAACAAAGAATAATTATATTATAAGAAAAGTTCATTGTTATTGATCTAATGTGATATTGTGATAGAAGATTTTAAATATCATTTCTTAATTTCCAAATATGTATAGAGTATATAAATAGAAATTTTAATTCACTCATCATTTAAAAAGGATGATAACTTTTATTTAACTTTATGATAAGAATGAAAATTATTTTTTCTATGTTTAATTATTAAAAAAAATAAAAATAAATATTTATTAATATAAAAAAAAATCTTCCAAATTAATGAAATATATAAAATTAAAGACTCAGTTCACATATTTCCAAGCTTAGCGAGTGTTAATGAAAAACGATCCTGTATGCCTCAAAAAGGCTTCAAGAATAAACATTGTTATCAATATGATATGAAAAATAATATTATTAAAAGTGCCACAAGAAACTTTTTTAAATTTTATTAATATTGATCAAAGGTGTTTAAACAAATATTAATAATATACCTGTTTTTCTTTTTGTTCTTTTTTTGCTTTTTTTTTATTTGTTTATACTTTTTTAAATATTTGAAATAATAAAAATTTACTAATAATTAAAAAGTAATTAAAATTTTATTAGTTTTTAATTATTCTATTTTTATATATATTTTATTTTTTATCTATTTTATGTATTATATTTAAAAGTTTATTTAACTTACTTTTAAAACAAATAATTAAATGTATCTTTACAGAATTTTATTTTTTGAAGTTTATAATATATAAAATACTATATTAATTTATTTTCTTTTTTTTAAATTATTTGTTTTATGTATTGAAGATGATTTTTGAAATTATGTTTTTTTTCTGCGTGTCTGTGTATTTGTATGGGTATACTTCATTCCCTAATTGAACATTTCATTTTATAGGCTATTCGATGCTAGATTTTTAAAATTTTTTAATAATTAATAAAATAAATCAATAAAATTATAAACTCAAATCTTAAATCCTGAAGGAGTTAATTTCTTCCTTAAAATAAGCATTTATCAATCATTATTTTGATCTAAATTAAATTAGATAACTGATGAATAAATAAAATATAGGCTTTTCATGAATAAAACTATAAAATTAAAGAAATAACAATTGTTTTTTGGAAATTAAAAATTTTGATTATCTAAAGGTCTAAAATAAAGGATATTGATTTTTTAAAGGAAAAAAATATTTAAAACACAGTAAAAAAATGATTTTTATAAATAATTTAATCATGAAAGTGAATTATTTAGATTTCTTATATATTTTGGTAAGTTAATAATTAATAATAAATATATATTTAATAATAATTTTTAGTATTTTATAATTAAATCTAATTTAAGATTAAATTCAAATACAAGGTATATTCTCGAAATATTTAGAGGAAATATATTTAGATTCATCCAAATCTAAAGTATTTTGAATTCTATATTATAATACTAGAATACAATTAAGTACATATGCAGAATCTCTAAAAGTCTTAATTTGATTTCGGGGAAAGAGGGGGGTCTTACTAACCCTATCCCTATGGACTGTTGGGGCTATAGCCCAGCGGTGCCGTATCTTAAGGGACGCTAGGAACGTACAGATGGGGAATTTTTAAATATGCTTAAACTACAAATAAAATGGAAATTAATAATTAATGTGGATTTTTATATAAATTTAACTAAATATATAATTCATTTTTCTTTCTCTTAACATCAATCGTAATTATATTTTAAATAATGATATAAACAGGTTGATATTTCTTCCACTTGTTGTTAATTTAAATTTGTACTTTGGGAAATTTCTCGCTAGATGGTGCTGTATGCTATCAATAAAGAATCGGAGAATAAATCTGACTGATTTCATTTGTCAAATCAAATCTATGTAAATTTTAATAATAACAAGAAAAGTATATATAAATTTAAATATTTAAATGTAAATAATCTCATTACTATTATTAATTATAAGATTAGATTGATATTTTATTTTTGTAATTATATTACTTTAAAATAAATAGGTATCTATCTAGTTATAAATTACTTTATTTTAAACTATCATTAGTTTCATTAATAAAAAAAATAATATTAAATCGATATAAATTGTATATATCATGTTTTTACAAAACTAAATTAATTATTAATATTTTGGAAATTATTTATATTGTAATCATTTATTAATTAATTAATGTGTTATAATGTTTTAGAATCCTTAAATAAAAAATAACATAAATATCATTTTCATTTTTAAGAATGGAAGGTAGTGAGGCGGTTCAAGCTACAAATGATGATGCCAGTGAATGCAAGCGTTGTGCTGTCCACCTTGGCTATTGGGAAGATAATTATATCAATTTATTTATTAGACCTCTACAAAGGAAAGCTCCAGAAATCAATCGTGGCTACTACGCCAGGAGCAAAGGTGTTGGCCTTTTTATTGATAAATTCCTTGAGGTATAATCATTTTATTTTTTGTATCGTTCTTAGTATTGAACAGATAGACGTACTATTAATGCTAGTAGTAGGAAAATCATGTGTTTTTTGTTTGTAATTTTATTATCATTTAAATTTATTTGACTAAATTCTGTATTTTTGTTCCATTATTATCTATTTCAAAAAAATAAATCTTTATAGTAAAGATTAATTAGAATAACAGCAATGGAAATGTGTTATACCTTCTTTAAAATATAATTTAAGTAATATATGAAATATAATGTCCAAATCTGAAGTATTATTATCTGAAATATTATTATTTTATTGGAATTCTTAATTGTTGATTCATATTTTAAATTTTGGGAATTATTTATTATGAATATATCTATCCTTAGATATATAAAATTATTTTTTCAATTCTTATATTAGGTTGTCAAATATCTCCCTTCCGCTTTTTTGCTCTTTATTCAATGCTTTATAAAAAGTGTTACAGTGATCGGATTTAGTTCAGATATGCGCCGTTTTGTTCGATAATCTGTTTCCATCTAGACGGCAACTTCATAATACCTCCCTCGTAGAAGCCCCCCTCCTTATTTGCGAAGAACTCGGACAGACACTTTTCACAAGCCTTTTTTGAGTCTAACTTTACACCATCAAGGGCGTTCGCCATGGACAGGAACAGGTGGTAATTACTTGGCACTATGTCCAGGCTATATGGTGGATGTGATAAATCCTCCCATCTGAGCTCCAGTAGCTTCTGACGAGTCATCAACAGTCTTGCGTTGTCCTGGTGGAACACTACACCCTTCCTTTTGGTCAATTCTGGATGTTTCTGGTCGATCTCCTGCTTCAAGCCGTCCAGTTGTTCGCAGTAGATGGTAGAATTAAGCATCTAGCCATATGGGAACAGCCCAAAGTGGATGATTCCCTTCCAATCCCACCAAACATACAGGAAAACCATGGTCTCGTTTTCACCGGCTCTGAATCGTCGAAACCATTCCTCCGCGGTTCGAATTGATAGAATATCATCCCCCAAAACACCATTAATCTCACGCAACGTTTCTCTAGCGGATTTGCCTTTAACGAAGGGAAACTTTAAAATAACGCGAATTTCGGCTTTAGTGAACTCCATGTTTACTCGTCTATAACTGTTGAACGCAATATCCAAACTAATCATGCATAGCGTCGTTTTGTAGGTTATGTCAAGACCTTTCAAATGATGTATAGTATTACCAGATACGAGCTCTGTAGCGCTTTGTACATAGCCGCGAAAAAGGCGGAAGGGAGATATTTGACAACCTATTATTTATTACATATAATTAAATGATTATTTAGTTTATTTTCATGCTTCATATTCAATTTTATTTTAGCATGCTGGCAGTGAAGGACAAATCATTAATTTAGGCGCTGGGTTTGATACTTTATATTGGAGGCTACGTGATCGACAACAGCCCATAAAAAATTACATTGAAATTGATTTTCCTGCTGTGACTTCTAAAAAATGTTTTATAATTAAAAAAAATAAAACCTTATTAGAAGGAATTAATGTAGAAGGTAATATAAAAGATATTGTTAATCAGTAATTTATAAATTATAGATTTTTTAAGCACTATATTGTAAGATTTAATTTTAAATAAATTAAATTATATTATTTAACTTTAAAATCAATTTGTTTAATAGTCACAATAAAATTGAATTCCGTTTTAGATGGAGAAGTTCGGTTAAGTAGCACCGATCTTCATGCTGCAAATTTTCACATTGCTTCAGCAGATTTAAGTAAATTAAGTCAATTGGAAGCAAAATTACTTGAGTCAGAAGTATCATTTAATGCACCAACATTATTCTTGGCTGAATGCGTTCTAGTCTATATTGGAGTCTCTCAAGTGAATCAATTACTTAAATGGATTGTAGAAAAATTTCCCAATTGCTTTTTTGTTAATTATGAACAGGTAAAAAAATTAATCTTTTTCTTTTTCAGTAATATTTTTATGCTTTTTAATATATATAGATATATTATTTTAATTTTGTAATATATCATTTAATTTTAAAAAAATACTTGCTATTATAAAAAAGGTATTCATAATTTAATATAATATTTTTTATTATATTTGTTATTTTTTGATTTATAATTTATAATTCCTGATTGGATTTATTCTTTTAGATTAATATGGATGATAAATTTGGTGATATAATGTTAAGAAATTTGCGGGCACGAGGTTGTCTTTTGGCTGGAGTTGATGCCTGTCGTAGTTTGGATACTCAAAAACAAAGGTAAACGATTATAATTATTTTTATAATTTTTTTTTTTAATATATTTTTAAATTCAATTTATTCTTAAATTTTCTAAGATTCTTACTCTGAGATAGTTATTTCTTTTTTGATATCCATTTTAATTCATTCATCAATTAATTATGAAATAGCTATCTATTACACAATGAATTTGTAAGATAATTTGTAATTGAGAAAATCCTTTCTAAATAAAATTGTCATAAAAAATATGTATATATATATTAAAATTGAAATTCAAGATTTTTGGATACTGGCTGGAATGGAGCTCAATCATGGGATATGGTACAAGTTTATCAAGAATTACCTGATGCCGATAGACAAAGGATTGAGAAGATTGAATTCTTAGATGAGCAGGAACTTCTTGTACAATTAATGCAACATTATTGTATTGCTGTAGCATGGCATGGAGATATCGTTGCTGGTGCCAAAGATGCAATCGGTGAAAAATGTTAACTATTGTCTTTCAATTCAACCTAGATGTCCTCATCCAGGTTCGCCTTTTGCATTCCTTTCATCACTTCACCCCCACCCCTTCCATCTTTTTTTATTAATTAATTAATATTATATATCTGAATGTAATTATATTAATATGTTATTTGTGTAAATTAAATCTTTATGGAAAGTTACAAGAGTTCTAAAACATTATTTAATATATATCTGTAAGTATTATATATATATATATATATATATATATATATATATAAAGAATTAAAAAATATATAATTTTAATCTATAAAGCATGTCTTTTAATACATAAAAGTTTAATATTTCTAGAAAAATATATTTACATCTATTGAACTCAATTTACAAACAGAAATATTTGTATTTATATAAATATATAAATTCCAAAAATGAGATGATTACAATTTATTTTAATGATGATGAATTTATGTTTAATGTTTTATGATTTAATTTGAATGGATAAATTTTTAAAAAATATATATTTATGATATGAGAATATAAGAAAATAATTTAGAGATTTAGCGGATGTTGTTGAATAAATCCTCCTTTCTTGCAAAGTTCTTTTGAAATGGCAGTCATTTTAGAGAAATTAGCGAGGATATCAGGATTTCTGATAGCGCTAAGATTATATAAAACTCGTTGGTTTGCTTCTGAACACCAAACCTCAACCATCATTTTTTCTTCTGCTGCTGTGTGTAATTTCTTCTCCAAGGATCGAGTAGCACGAGAAAGTATTACTATCATCGAATAAATATCAATCGCACTTGCGGCTAAACGATTTAAGATAAATTGTTGTTCGACAATTCCTTTTCCATATTTAATAAGAACACCTTCCACGGCTTGACCAAAAGCTTCAACACACTAAACAAACATAAAAAACACAATTAATGATAAAATTAATAAAAAAGAGCATATTATTAAAAGAATATCTTTCGAATTATATAAGTCATGAATGATATTGTTGTATATATATATATATTTATTGTTATAAATATCATATTAATATAAAAATAATTATAAAATACCTTTGAAGTTTGGGAGGCAGGTACCGAAAGTGAAGAATCTACATAGGGACTTAATGATGGTGGACTAGATAATCCAACAGAGCGAATTGCACGTTTTGTTGCTTCCCCCATAATAACGCTAAGATTAGCCGCAGGATTTTTAAACGCTTTTTGTAGTTCGCGTAAATGACTTCCGGCAAATTGAATACCTTAAAAAACAGACAATTAGTAAATTGAAATGATACATATGAATAAGTATTTAAATAAGAATTCAATTTTACCTGTAAGTGCTACAAATAACCTAAGAATATCATTAGTGCCTTCAAAAATTCTAAAGATTCGGAGATCTCTCAACATTCTTTCAAGTTCTGCTGAACGCATGAAGCCCATTCCACCAAGAATTTGAATAGCTTCATCGCAAACAAACCAGGCAGCTTCAGAAGCAAATACCTAAATGTAAAAATGATATAAGTATGAATATTTTTTTTTAAATTATAATACCTATATGTTGTTTTTAATGTTATAGATTAATTTTAATTATTGCCATAATTTGATTTATTTGGATTGCAAAATCAATGAAAAAAGTATACGAAAATATTGAATAAATTAACTTAGTTTATGAGCGCAAAAAAGAACTTCCTTACATAGAGGATGGAAAGATGATAATATTATTATTTATAAAATTATTGACAATGTCAAAATATGTGTCAAGAATTTAGTTTTTTATCCTTTAAACTAGCATTTTTTTGTATTCCTATTAAGAAATTATTTCTTAATAATTGCAATTTAAAATAAAAGATTTAAACCTTTGAAATTGCTGCTTCAAGATGATAATCAACTGAACCACTATCCATATTTCCGGAAAGCATATAAGCAATCGATTCATCCACATAATGTAACATTTGCATTCTTGCTAGTTTTTCCTAAAAAAAGATTTTTAAATAAATATTTAAATTAAGACAAAGATAAATAAAATAAATAATTTATGTAAAGAGTATATATTAATAATAAATTTTAAATTTTAATAATTTGTTCAATCTCAAAAAACATTTATTTATTTAGTAATTCTTTCATAATAGTAATAATATATAATTTTTTTTTTTTGTTTTGTATTCTTTATAATTTTTTTAGATAAGATACCATACCATTTTTATTTACATATAATCCTAAATAATACATTCTAATCGTATCGTTTTTAATATATAATTTATCTTACTATAGATAAAACAATAATTTATAGAGAATCTTTAGAATAATTGTTAATATTTGATGACAAACTATAAATATTTATTTTATATTTAATTAAAAAATAAATTTTAGTACCTGAATACTTCCATACTCCTCTAATTTGTGTCCAAATTGAACTCGAGTTGTAGCATGTTCGATAGCTTTTTGCGCTGCTCTACGCATAGTTCCGGCCATTGCAGCCGACATACCAAAACGACCATTATTTAAAATATTCATGGCAACTTTAAAACCTCCACCAACTTCTCCCAAAACATTTTCAACAGGTATTTTAACATCTTCATAATAGACTTCAGTGGTGTTTGAAGCCTTAATTCCCATTTTCTTCTCAGGTGGTCCAGAACTAACTCCACCAAAAGAGCGTTCCACAATAAATGCAGTAACTTTATCTACTTCTTTTCCTAATTAATTATACAAATGAGTAAATATATTAAAATTCTTTCATTTATTTATTATTATAAATTTATTGAAATGTAATATAAACCTGTTTTGGCATCCGTTACGGGGGTTTGAGCGAAGACAGTCATGATTTCAGCAATTCCACCATTACTGATCCATATTTTGCTACCATTTAATATCCAATATTTTCCATCGGGGGATAATACAGCTCTCGATCTAAATTAAAAAAATAATGATACTTAGAATGGAAATTTTTTAGTTTCGAAACAACAGAAAGAAAAATGACACAAAATGAATAATTTACCGGATGGATCCAGCATCACTACCTGAAGATGGTTCAGTTAGACAAAACGCAGCAAATTGACGATCTCGGGTTACACGAGGTAAATATTTTGCTCGTTGTTCAGGTGTACCGAATAATAATATTCCCTAAAAAATTAAATATAAATATATCAAACCTTTTATGATTATGTTTTTCTTAAATATATCTAATACATTGATGTATAATAATAAAAAAGTTTACTATATTATCAGATGTATAGTAATGGAAAAAGTAAAGGCAAATGTCGATCAATTGAGAATAGCCCCCCCTGGCGTTTACATTTTTCCGTCACTGTACAGTACAAGGCTATATATTGATAAGATATTTTGATATGATTATGATAATTCTATATAAATAATATTTAATCATTTTATTTTTGATGAATTTAGTAGATTCGTTATAAATCAATTATTCTTTCAATTTAATCCTAAACAACTTTTATTTTCAAATTAATTTAGTATTTAGAAGAATTTTTATGTCTTTTAATATTTAAAATATAACTGAATGATTTTTATCTTTAATTATTTGGTTTTTTAGTTAATTTCATTTCTTGTAAAAACAAGATTATCACTTTTAAGTAAATATCATGTTTATGTATTGTATACCTTAAATCCAATAGATTGATGAGAACCAAGAGTAATACCAACGGCTAGGTCATGTTGTCCAACAATTTCTACTAATCGTGCATATTGAGTATTCGTAAGGCCCAAACCTCCAAGATCTTCTGGGACTTGGAGACCAAATAAACCAAGTTCCCATAAAGAATTTATCGATTCTTCTGATACTTTTTCCTTTTCATCGTTTTTGGTTGCATCGTTAATTTCCTAGATAAAAAAATTAAAGAATTAATTAATTATAACTAGAAAAATTTTATAATTACGATATAATATTGATTAAGATTATTAAATTAAGACTTTTGGATCATAATAAAAATATTTATTTATTTAATTTAAATAAATAATTTTATTCTGCTGAAGTAGAAAATTTTAGGACGTTATCTTTAACGTGGACAGTAAAGGTGATTGGTTTAACCCCAATCACCTTTACTGTCTACAATGAAGAACAATTACAAAGTTCTCGAAAATATAGTTACTACCAAAATCAATTTAATAACATAATTTTTATTGGTATATTGTTATGCCTTTATAATTAAACTCAGCCGAACAAATATATAATTATATATAATATAAAATAATGTATTTCCAACTCAAACTATTAAACCATAACTATATTCACCTTAAAAAATTTTTCGCACGGATCAATTAACATAGATAATGTTTCTCGTTCTTCTTCTTTAAGTACTTCGGGGTATGGAAATATTTGACTAGTCTGAAGGTGACCACGGAATAAATTCATCATAAACGATTGAGACTCTTTGAGAGGTTTTTTGTTGTTGCTGGCTGCCGCAGCTGCAAGCCATCTAAAATCAATCAAATAAATATTTGCATTTACATTAACTATTTCTTTATTTAATTCATAGGAATTTGTTTAAAAAAAATAAGTTTTAAAAATTACAATAAATATGGTGATTTTAAATAAATTTTAATTGAAATGAAGAAAATTAAAAACGTAAGCTATTTTATTAATTCTTATTCTTATTAATTATATAATGAATGATCCATTAATCAATTTTTATTGATTTTTGTTTATAGGTATTTTCCTTTATTAATAAAAATTTTTTATTTACAATATTAAAAAAAACAATTAACTTTTTCAAGATATTTGGTATTTCTTTCAATCTCTGTACTCTTATAAAATAAAATTCATCCTAAAAACTGCCCCTGTTTATTTAAGATAATATAATTTTAACAGAATATTGGTGCAGATAACATTTATGCATTCATGATGAATTAATTTAGTATATAATGATAATTACTAATAATAGTTATTTACTTACTTTATCGTATATTAAATAAAAAAAAAATTATGGTGAAATTAAATTGTTTAACTAGAACAGTGATTCCCAAAATGGTCTATATCGACCCCCTCCCAAGGGTCTATGATAACTTGCAAGGGATATACGTCAGCGAAAAAAAAATTTGGGGGTCCATGATTGTTACCATATTTCGAAAACACCAAACCGGGACATTTGTAAAAAAATTTACCTTTTTTTTAAGAGCCATATTGAATGAAAAATCGAAAATAAGAGCCAAACTGATTGTAAAAAAACGTTCGTCTGACCTAAATATTTAAAAACCGGGACACAATAGACTGTCCCGAAGACATTTTTCGGAAAAACCGGACAGAGCAACTAAAATCGGAACAATCCCGGAAAACCGGGGCGTTTGCTCACCCTAATGATAGTACCTATTACATTATACCTATTACATTATACTATCTTATAATAAAAAGACATACATTATTTATAAAAGTACCTATGAAGTAAAAAAATTATTATATATGTTTATAAAATTGTGTAAGTTGTAGGATGTAGGCATTCGCTTTGTGGTCGCAATACATTTTGAACTTGCACATAATATACCAGTATCAATTTGTTACAAGCATACCCCCAGTAAAAATTCTTGTCAATTTTTGTCTCAAAGCTTCGCGAACATGCACTGACTTCAATTCGTCACTCTATAAATACGATATGAGACAATTTATTCGTTTCCTAAATCTTGAAAAGGAAAGTACTAAGAAAATATTTTAAAAAAATATAATCTGGTAGTTTAGGACACAAAAACAGACTGGACATCATTAGCCGAGGAGATTTAACATTAAACCTTCAAAAGTGACGCTAATCTTATCTTCTTATGCTAGCAAAAATTGTTTGTTTGTTTGTTTGTATATATGTAAATGGGTTCTCAAAAACCGCTCTACCGATTTTTTTGAAATTCACACCAGAGATAGTATTTATAAAGAAAAATTGAGTTTTATTGATCTCATCTCTGGAAAAATTGATCTTCATTATTTTTTTTAATTTAAATAGATATGACGTCACAGCCACCGCCTGTGAGATATATATCTATTCTTAAAATAAAATTAAAAATATTTATATTATATTCATATTTGTTTTTTATTTCATTAATAGATACATTTAAATTATTTGAAATTGTTTCACAACGTTTAGAAGATATATCTTTATTCGAAATATAGGACAATTAATTTTCATTCATTCATTAATTTATTATACAGCGACTCCGTAAATACAAAATATTATACTATACTAGCTGTTCAATCAGTATATTAGATAAAACATTTATTTGTTTTTGTGTTCTTACTTTTAATATATTTTAATTTAATCTGTAAATTAATTATATATTATTATTGTAAATGTTATATCTATCTATCTCTGTGCTCTTCTAGAAGTGTCCCTTCATACATTTTGAATCCACCCATAATAATATCTTACTTACTTGAAAATGAAAATCCAATTATGAGATCATATTTAAAATTATTAATTCATATAATCTTGAATGTTTTCAGTGTTTTATAAATAATTTAAAAAGGCCAATATTAGAAAAATAAAATTAAATTTATAATAAAATATAAATATAAATATAACATAAAAATAAAAATATAAACATTCAAGATTATATGAATAAACTATTACTATTATTTTTTGTTTCAATATTTTTAATGTTAATACAATAATTTTTATTACATAATCTATAAAATAATTTAATTATTTAAAAAACGGCGGTCTTCAATTACTTTTTTACTCTCTACTGACTGTGAATCCCTTCTCATTTCATAACTGAAAATAGTGTCGAATAAAAATAGACGATATTACTTGGATTAATCTTATTATGCTAGCTAAAATTCTTTGTTTGTATTATTGAGGACCCCAGATCAATTCATTTTAAACAGATTGATGCAACGAGGCAACATTTAATAATTGTGATAAATAATTAAAGAATTGTATATCAATATTTTTTAAAGGGTCGAGCGAGAGCTCGGTGTCCCAGGTATTAATATTACCAGCCAAACCCAATAATAATGAATCATTTTTTTTAACTTAATTACCGAGCTGGGCTCGAGGTCCCGGTACTGTTAATAATTTATTAAAATGAATCAGGTTCATCCTTCTCACTAAAAAGATTTACTTATTGCTTAGTTTATTTTACGTTTATTTTATATATGTTAAGTATATTTTATATAACTGATACAAAATTTTATTTTAAATTCAATTAATAAATGTATAAAACTTAACATGCGTTTTTTCTTTAAGTTTTTAACACTAAACTTCACTACAGTTAGAAATTTACAAAAAATAAATATCAGGTAAGTAGGGGGTCTATTCAAAACCGAAAAACATTTAAAGGGGTCTACGACACCAAAAAGTTCGAGAACCTGTGAACTAGAATATATTATAGCAAATTTGGAAATTTATATTTTAATTAAAATAAAGATAAAATTTGTGAGATCCCTCATCCCCTCTTCTTCCTCTCGAATAAAAAAAAATATTTTCCAATATATATTAAATTATATTTTTATAAAATAATATAATTAAATAAATTGAAATACACATTGATGAAGCTAATGATACATAACTCTCTGTAACCGTAGAATAAGTTTAAATTTATAATTAAAATCACCTTTTGCCCTTAATCTAAATGATGTAATGATTAGATGTCCGAGAAGATAAATATATCGAAATGAATTTTGTAAGAGGAGAATTATATATATATGAGATTGTTAAAGTGTTTTGGACTTTGCTCTTGAAAGGGGTAATGATTTGATTTGTTTGTTTATCCTTTGAATGCAAAATCTTTATTAATGTTAAGAACTTTGGAAAATGAACTGGCCTGAATATTTGACGTAGTTAAATCGTCCGAGTTTATAAGTTTAGATTGGATGTCAGAGGAGTGAGTGCCAAGTGGAAATGGACTGGGATTCAATTCTAATTACAACCAAAATAAAGGAAATCGAAATTTTAATTTTCAATTAAATAAAAAATTATGCTGAATAATTATTATTGATAGATATCGATGATTATTCACTTTGGCATTTTTTTATTTAATATTAAAAATAAATAAGATAATTTTTTTTGTAATTTCAAAGGTTATTTGAATTAGTACAATTGATTTACATTGACTTCGAATAAAAAATTATACGAATATAAAATATATATATAGTTATATTAATTTATTAAATAATATTAAACAATATTCTTTAAAAATAATAAATTTAACCAATTAATTTAAATATATTTAAAAAACAATATATTCCTATAAATATGTGTGTTGAAATATCTTAACTTATAAATTTTTGTAACATGTCCATATAGGTATTTGAAAATATAATTATTTTCAATAAATTATTATTTTTATTTAACTGTTTAAAATTTATTGAATTTTAAGATAGATAAACATTTTAAATAAATTTTTAAAGTGATTTATTAATTTATTATATTTATATAAAAAATAATATCATTAAATCATTTATAATAAATAGAAATGATTAATACATATTATTAATACTCTAATGTGTGAACTATCCTTACGGAGGTTAAATTTTCTGTTATTTTATTGCCTTTTAAATTTATTTTTTTAATTTTAATTATTTAGAGGATATTTATATCAAATATATTCTGTCAGAATCTTATGTGATTAAATTAATTATTCCTATACACTAAATAATTAATAAAATTATATAATCATGTTATAAAGGAAAGAATTTGTAACTAAATTACAATTATAACTGAATATTTTTAAAAACAATTATATTAAAAATAATTAATAGAAATTATACTACCCCAAGGCGGATCTAGAGGGGCCAATTCCTCCTAGTAGACTTAAGTGCAGGTATTATTTTTTTTTTTTCAATTTCATTAATTTCATATTTAACACGATTTCTATATTTAAAGTTCAATCATCAAATTATTATTATTTTATATTAGAATTTTATATTATATTATATGTATTGTTATTGTTATATACAAAAAAAGTGTATATTCTAAAATTTTATTCAGGTTTAATGATATTATATTAAGTTATTGTTCTTTATTTCTTTTATTACGATTAATTAATTTTATTTATTTATTAAAACATACTTAGTGATTTAAATTTGAATATTTCAGTTATTCTTCATAAATAAAATTTGAAAATATGCTAAGTCATTGTTATTATTAATCATAATAACTATTTCTTATTTGTTTTCGAGGAATTATAAGTAAACATTAATAATGTAATATTTATTTTATTATATTTTTTTAGAGATAGACCTTGAATTTTTTATTTTATAAATTAAAAATTAAAAAAAGGGAAAATTTATTATTAATGAATGTTAAAATCTAATTAAATTTAATCGGTTTAAAAAGTTTCAATATTAAAACATATGTTCATCACAATAACTCTATAATTAATCATAATTGAGAATTATATTACTTAGATATATATTTATTTATTTACATATATATATATATATAAATATACCTGTTAAATTAAATGACTATAAATAGTCAGTGGTTGAATATTTATAAAATTTAAAACGCATATGCATTAATAAAATTTATTCTATATTTTATTTTAAAACCCATTTTCTTTACTGCATAACATAAGTTATATAATTATTAAGATTATTGTTTTTTTTTCTAAATGTCAATTTGACGTAATTGCAAAATTAAATGTCTATTACCTTGCATTAATTTTCTTAAGGTTTCTTGTGGGTAAATAAACGATTCGTCCTAATTGAAGCATGGCTCGAATAGATAGTCGAAAGGCACTAAACTAGAATTGAATAGAAAATATAATACTAAATAGATGGGAAGCGAATGTATTCTACTGATAAAGAATACTACTAGCTATGATGTTGGCAGAGCCCATTTTACCCCTCTTTCTCTCTTTCCCCTCCCCCCAATTCCTCTTCCCCTACGCATTTCTTCACTAAATATTCAATGGATAAAAATATTTATCTCAACACGAACACACACAACACACACAACAAATCTATTGTTAGATTCATTTAAAAAGTTTTCTTGTTTCCTTTTTATAAATTAAAAATTAATAAAAATAAAAAAAAATTATTTTGGAATAAAAATAAGATGAATTGCGGGAAATAGAACACTATTAGAAAACAAAAATTTTAAGGTTCTTGATATAAAGCCATTTTTGTAACATGATTAATTAATTTACACCCTTATTTTAATGAGATGACATTAAAATAAATTTGTTAATAAAAGCATAAAAATTAAATTTTTAAGTTAAACGGCATGCTTTTTCATTTAAGAAAAAAAGGTTAAAATAATACCTGAGCTACTTATAAACAATTAAAAATATAAAATTCCTGCTTCCCCTTTAGAATTGAGGTTCCCGAACTTTAACGACCATTGACCGCTAAAAATTGGCTAATTCCTTTATCAAAATGAAAAATTTATCTGTTATATATTTATGTTTCATTTTGTTTATTTAGTTTCTAATGGCAAAAATCAATTTCTACATAACTTAATGAGAAATTGCATATACCATTTATTTCTCTGTTTCATAAAAATAGGATTAATATATCACGCGATATAGACATATAGGTATGTACTAGTTTAGAATATTTTTTTGAAAATATATAAAATTAAAATTTACTAATGTTTAAAAATATTTTTCTTCAAGCTCAGCTAATAATTCAATGAATTGTTTTTGCAAATAATAATCATTGCTTGTAATAAATTTATGATTCAGTAATATTGGAATTTATTGACTCTCCTGATCCGATCGTCTTCCGATTATATTATATTACAAACCTAATTATTAAAAAAAATTTGAATTCAAATGACAAAAGTGAATTCTGATGACAAAAATAATAAAATAAAATATTAATTAATTAATAAGTCAGGAAAGTCTTCGCCAGAGTGATTGCCAACGTCATGAACACCGAAGATGGCAAATAATGAAAAATAATTAATTATTAAATAATGGTCAAGAGATGTGCAAAATAATCAAGATAAAGGATATATCATTTTTGAACTTTGATTACTTATATGATTCATAAATTATAATAATAGAATTGTTTTCTTCTTCTTAGGTCAAATTGAGATTATTTTTATTTATTTTAAAATATTTATATACTTAATGATTATAATATATATTCTTTGTAAGTGGGTAACAATGAACTTAAATATTAAGTACATAATAATATTAAAATAAAAGATTACATGATTTGCGATAAATAAGGAATTATTATAAAATAATATATATATATATATAAAATATGAAGTTGAATTGTTGGATAGTACTATTTAATGTGATAAATATTAAAAAATAAAATAAAAATTCTTCTTTATTAATATTAATTTCTCTTTTAAAGAATTGGTAATTTAATTTTTATCATTTTTTTGAATTTTATTAATTTATTTATTTTTAAAAAAATAGGGTGAATTATATATATCTAGAGTAAGATATAGTAAGTGAAAAAGAAAATTGTTGTAAGTAGGCGTTTGTTAAAGACTGAAAAGCATAGGCATTGGTGATTTAATTTTGCGGGCGGGGCTAAAATTTGTCGTCATATGAATATGGATTGTAGGGTTTTCGGTGAAACCGCCGGGATCAATTCGATAGGCGGATGACGAAACAGCTGCCATCTCTCGGCAGAATTGTACATTTGATGGTTTGTGGCGACTGAGCTAAGAGAGCAGAGCTTGCCCAGCACCAGGTCAGTTCTCTTTGATACCGATGCTTTTCTCTTGTATTGATTGGATTAATTGATTGGAACGTGTGAAACGTGCCGCCGAGGTGGAGACGATGCCTGAATCGGCGGAGCAGGCCTCGGGGACCTCGCTGGCCAGCTCCAATACCGGCAACAAAGACACAAAGGATGCCAAAGAGAAGAAGCTCAGTTCGGGTTCATTAGGTGGAGGAGATGGCGCCAGGCCGAAGGTCGTCACCGTCAAACACCCCGAATCAAATAAACCAAAACCCACTGTCAAGAAGAATAAACCAATATTAGCTGATCTCGATGTAGTCAAGGATTTCCTTCGATGTAAAGAGGATGGGGTAACTAGGCTCGATCTTAGTAAATCGAATATATCTCAATTACCAGCCAGTGTTCGCGATCTAACTCATCTGGTTGAATTTTATTTGTATGGCAACAAATTGGTCACCCTTCCACCCGAGATTGGATGTTTGGTTAATTTACAAACACTTGCATTAAGCGAAAATTCATTGACGTCGTTGCCGGATGCCCTCGCCTCACTGCGCTCGCTCAAAGTCCTCGATCTCCGACATAATAAATTAAGCGAAATTCCTGACGTTGTTTACAAATTGACCAGTCTGACGACCCTTTTTCTACGTTACAATCGAATACGGGTAGTTGGCGATGAGATACGTTATTTAACCAATTTGACAATGCTCTCCCTTCGTGAGAATAAAATTCGTGAGTTGCCAGCTGGAATCGGCAAACTTGTCAATTTAAATACATTTGACGTTTCTCACAATCATCTCGAGCATTTACCTAACGAGATTGGCTATTGCGTTCAGTTGTCCTCGTTAGATTTACAACACAATGAATTACTTGACATCCCCGATTCGATTGGCAATTTACATGCTTTGGTCAGACTTGGTTTACGGTATAATCGCTTAACTGCCATTCCTAAATCATTAGCCAGCTGCGTTCTAATGGAGGAATTTAATTTAGAAGGTAAGCATTCACACTCATCCATCAATACTTCAACTATTTTTCATTTCAATTAGATTGTACTATATAACTTAAAATAAATAGATGCTTCATTATATATATTATCTCAATCTCACTTTTATTGTGTGTGTTTACCAACTCTTAATAATCAACAAAAATTCAAAGAGTATTTTATTTTTTTAAATCAAATTTTTTTAATTATTTAACTATTTTCATATTTAATATTTTTAATATCAATTTTAAATTCAAAATAATACTTAAAATAAGAAAAAAATAGTATTCTCTTCAATAAATATTTAATAATATTAATCTATAAATTAATTAAAAAAAAATTGATCATTAATTTTTAATAAACCTATCTCATTCTATATTAAAGTAGTTTGTTTATTAAATTAATGTCTATTTTTATTTGTCTAGCAAATGCCAATCATTGATTTTTAGTATGAAGTTTCTTATCAGTTTTTTTATTATATATAATTACAATAGAATATAATTAATTAATTTTATTTAATAGTTCTCTTTTTTAAAAATTATATTTATAAAATAATTTATTCGATTTCCAATAATTAATACACACAAAAAATATCTCTAAATTAATTATATCTTTAATTAGTAACAATAGAAATTGAATTAATGAATGAAAAAAACAATAGATTAATAAAACTTATTCGAACAATAGTTTTCATGTTTAATTATTATATTTTATCTACATATTCAATTTATCTTTGTTTCTATAGTTATATTTAAAAGTATTATACCTTATAATCATATAATGTTGAATCATATATAATCACAAATATAAATAATTATCATTTGATAAATTTTATTGGTAAGAAATAATACAATTTTCTTTTTCTTTTTGATATGTAATTTATGATTTATTATTTTTTATATAATTTTCCAATTATTAGGTTTTAGATTTTGAAATCTATATGTGAGCTCTTCTTATTTAAAGACAATTCCTTTATATAACATTACTATTTTATAACGTTTTTCTCAACTTCACTTGGCGTCTGTCTGTCCCGGTGTCTGTTCGCTCTTTTGACAAATTGAAGTCGATTTTTCATCGACTTTTTTGTTATTATAATTTTATACTTATTTAAATCAGCTTATGAGATTTAAAAAAGTATTGCTTCTATTTGAAGTCAAACTTTTTTACAAAAATAATGTAATATTGAAAATACTACTAAGAACCTGATTGTTGAATTAATAAAAAATAAAATTATTATTGGTTCTTTTATAATTTTATAATTGTGAGATTTTAATTAGTTTAATTAATCACATGAAAATGTTTATTTGTAACTTGAGAGAAAGAATACACTACAATTTTCTCTCTCAATTTTATAAAGGAATATATTTTAACTGTAATATACTTCTCAAATATAAAATTCACATGATTAAATATATCAATATTTAAAAAAAATTGGAATAAAAGAATTCATATTACAAGTTATTATATCTTTTTAAAATTTTACTTGAATAAATAATAAATTTCAAGATAAAAAAGATAAAAATGCCTGAGACTTAACCTAAAATAATTTCTTGATTAAATTAGTTGAAAATCATTTTATCATCGGACACAATCTTAAGGTTTAGCTAATCTTATCTTTTAAAGTAATTGAGCTTTCAATATTTTCTTATTTTATTATTAATATTAGCCACATAGAAAATATTAAGGCTCATGGCTGGACTCATATTCTCTCGAAACTCATGACCTACCTGACTTTGGTCCCCTTTAAGCCTGTCATGCCCTTGAGTCAACCATTGACCACCCTTATAGGGGTTTAACATCCAAGCCTCTCTTCATTTTTTTTTCATTCTCATATTTAATATTTAAAAAAAAGAATACTTTTCTAAGACATGAATAAATAATAAACCACTCAAGAGGATGATTAAATGAAATATAACCCTCATCATCAGTATAATAAATAAATATAATCTTTATTATTCAGGAATCCTTTTAGAATGTTAATTCGTCACATGGGACTTAGCAATTCAAAAACTTTTGGGAAGCATCATTTTTTTAGTTAAAAATAAAAAGATATTAAATAAGAAAACTATAGACATTTTTTTATTTTTTAATGTTTTTCATTTAAATTTGTAAAAAGAAGGGCGAGTGATGTTAATTATTTTTTCTATTCTTGTTTTGTTGCTATTCATAATAAAATTTTAATCATCTTCTTATATATAAACAAATGGGTATATGTCTTTTGGATTGAGACAGAATTGTTATGAAAATTACGTATTACGTATTTTTGGAGACGAAGAATCGATCTGGGTAGGACTCGTTGTTAGACGAAATTATTTTAATTAGTTTTTTCTTAATTAAATTAGTTATTAACTGATGTCAAAGGATTTATTAAAATAATCATCATCAAAGGATTGATCAAAATAATGCTATGATTTGTATAAAGTGCTTTACTAATCTGACTTTGAAAAACATGATTATTATTATTATTATTATTATTATATTTATTAATTTGAATATATATCTAGATTTATATATATAACAACAATCTTTAATTTATTTTGGGAAAAATAATTTAAAAAACATTAAATCTTATTTCTACCAAAATATTAAAAATAAAGATTATATTCTAATAATTTAATTAAATTATTTAAAATTTATATCTTTTGGAATAAATTACTAAATTGAAATGATATTTATTTTATTATTAGAAATTGAAAATAAAATTTTATATATACAGGAGGAAACTTCGTAAAATCAACTGGTAGGCAAGAACCAAACATGGTTATCAATTGTGTCCTGGGATAAATTTGGGCTTTTTTCGAATTTCAAGGAATTTCCACTAAACAGTTGTTTATTGAATCTTAAAAAATTTAAAACTAATCCCAGGTTTTGGGAAAATTCATTGTCTATTCTTATCTCAGCAACTTTCCATTGCCCACATCCTGCGGTTTTGCTTACCGAAACCGGCTGTAAATATAAACAGTTCTTTCTTCTACTTATATTTTCATAATCTTGAGATTTAATATTCTACAAGATGAACAGGTATAAACCCATTGTGTTTACCGAAAATAGTATTTCCTCCTTAAGATATATATGATGTCCATAAAATAAGAGAGGAGAAATTCATAATAATCTAACCCAGCCAGTCTATAAAATCACAATATTCTTGGACTAACACGAGAAATTAAAAAAAATATATTTGTTTTCTCATATTAATAAAAGTAAATATAAGTAAAAAATTTTAATTTCAAAACAATTTACAAACAAAATGTTTATTTTTATACTTAATGAGATATACTAATACAGATTTATTAGAGTAGCAGGCAGGTGCCCCAATTTACTAAGTACTTTGGTTTTATAATATTATTAAAAATTAATATAATTATTTCAAAAAGTGGTTTTTATTGAGCTATAGAAACCTTAAATAATTTATTCTTTTGTAAAAATAAAAAATAAAATTAAAAAAGGTTAAAAAATTTAAAATCTATCAAGCCTCTTTCATATCCACCCTAAAATAATTTGACTTTTAAATAATGAAAGTTAATATTATTTCATACATTCTAATTAAATGTTGAATAACAATTATTTTTTTTCTTTTTTATTAAGTTTAAATAAAATCAATCTCTTTCTAATTTTGTGAGTTATCCACACACAATCATTTCTTGAATTTCTTTATACCCTTTTAATTTTTTAAAGTAAAATATTCTCCAAATTTAATCACCAATAAGAATTAAATATAATTATAGAAACTACCAATGGAAGGAGATGGATCGGTCTTAGAGGTGTATTTTATTTACTCATAAACCAAAATCCCTATTCGTATCATATTTCGTATTATATTTATTTTAGGAAGGTCATTATTATAAATTATATTTGTATCTTTTTTTACATTTAACCAATATATGATCCAACCAAATCAACCAATCTGTTTTAATTACCTTTACTGGTTTTTCAAATAATTCAATAAGTTTGAATTTAATTTAATCATTAGAATTTAATTCAATAATCTATAATTTATTTATTAATTATTATTTTCAAAGAGAATTATTCTTTTTTTAAATCATTAGAATTTTTCTGATTGCTATTTATATAAAATAAATAATTAATTTTTCAAAATTTAATATTTTAAATCCAATCTAATCTCAATCAATTTACTATAATTAAGTTTTACCAGAATAAAAAAATTATTTCAAAAAATAATTTTTTAATTAAAAAAAAACTGAATTATAAATAAGTAAATTAATGATACCTTTGTAAATATATAAAAATTAAATTATTTATTTATTTTAATGATTTTTTTTTAGTTTATTTATATAATTAATTTAATTAAATTTAATTAAATAATATAATTTTAAAATTCATATCTATATAATTATTAATTAAATTTTTGTATCAATTAATAGAGATTTGTCTTATATATTTATTGATTCACTATAAATTTACTTTCATTTCATTAATGAATCTAATATCTAATTATTTTAAAACTTTATATTATTTTACATATAAATAATATTTCAACAATTAAATTAAAATTAATTAAATATCAAAAATTATTAATTGATTTAATTTAATAATTAAAAAAAATAATTTATTATTCATTCATTATTTAAAGATTTATCTTGTTCGATCGACGTTAATGCATTTATTATTTCATTTGGTTTGGCTAATAAATATTTAAAAAAAAATACTCTCTGGAGAATAGAATCAATATTAAAAATCAATGGTCATATGCCTATATATAATCTTGAAGTACTAAGCTTATTAATTTCCAATCTTCAGGCTCTTATCTAATTATCCTCTTGAAAGAATATTGTAAATGATGTATTCATAAAATAGTTATTGTGTGTGTATCATATTAAATAATTTTATATTTAATAAAAGATATTTCTTTTCTTTTGTGTCTTATTCAAAATTAATAGCACTTAATTAGTAGATATAATGATTCTAAATAAATAAATAAATTCTACTTCATAGTCAAATCCTATGAACGTATCAAGAGCTGTTGTTGAAATAAGATCTTAGCAATTAAAAAAACTAAAAAATTAAAAAATTTGGAGTATTGGTTCAAAAAGTTTTTTAACATTAAAAATGCCATTTTTTTCTTCTTTATATATATATATATATATATATTTTTGGAATTAAAATAAAAAATTAGATATGATATTTATATTTTTTTTTATTCATTAAGAATTTGTAAACAATACTTTCTTCTAAGATAGAGGAAATGGAGATGTTTCAGTCTCTTAAAAAAATATAATTTACAATCGATATTAAAGTTCATTTTAATTCCGTAAAAAGTTTTATTTGATATACATGTTATTTATTATATTAAAATAACTATATATTACTATAAACAATTTATAATCTTTTTTTATGCATATCGAAAGAATTATTTCCTCTATCATTTTGCGATAATTTTTTTATGAATTATTATACCTCCTTGACAACTAAATTTTTAACATAAGACTTATAAAATATCAATATTATTATTAAATGGAATAATTCAATTAATTTAATTTAATTTAATTTAATTTAATTTTTACTGTTTCGATCGTATCAACACCGTACATCATATACACTGTTTAATAAAAAAATAACAAAAACATCCTTTTGATAAATAAATAAGATTTATTATTCATTTTTATTAAAATAATTTATTTAAATATAATTTTTTTTGTTTTTTTTTTTTTTTTTGTTTTAGGAAATGCCATTTCTCAACTTCCGGAAGGTCTTCTTTCAAGCCTTTCTAATTTGACAAGTATCACCCTCTCCAGAAATAGTTTCTCGTCTTATCCGAGCGGTGGCCCTGCCCAATTTACAAATGTTCATTCAATTAATATGGAACACAATCAGATTGATAAAATTCCATATGGAATTTTTTCTAGAGCAAAAAATCTAGCGAAACTCAATATGAAAGAAAATCAACTGACAGCATTGCCGCTTGATGTAGGAACATGGACCAACATGGTCGAACTTAATCTAGGAACGAATCAGCTGACCAAAATTCCTGACGACATTCAATGTTTGCAAAGTCTCGAAGTTTTAATTTTGAGTAATAATTTACTCAAAAGGGTACCATCCACTCTTGGAAATTTACGAAAACTTCGTGTTCTAGATTTAGAAGAAAATAAAATTGAAAGTTTACCAAACGAGCTTGGTTATTTACGCGATTTACAAAAATTAATTTTACAAAGCAATCAAGTATCAACATTGCCCCGGGCTATTGGCCATATGACAAATTTGGTTTATTTAAGTGTAGGAGAAAATAATTTAAGTTATGTACCAGAAGAAATTGGTACTTTAGAAAATCTAGAATCTCTTTATATAAACGATAATCCTAACCTTCATAATTTACCTTTTGAGCTTGCACTTTGTTCTCATTTGCAAATTATGAGCATTGAAAATTGTCCATTATCACAAATTCCACCGGAAGTGGTTGCAGGTGGACCCTCCCTTGTGATTCATTATCTTAAAATGCAAGGCCCATACCGAGCAATGTAAAAAATAAATCAACCCTTGACTCACTAAATGTGGTTGCGGCTGCCCCGACCGGCTCGAGAGCAGTTTGCAGGTCCGAAAAACTAGCCATTGAAACAAATTCTTAGTGCAAGTTCTTTCTAGCTTTGGTCAAATTAGAATACAAAGGAAACAAAAAACAGATGAAATTAATTTTTGACAAATCCTTTTTCATACCTTCCAGGACTAGATGGTCTACCCTAAAAAAGTGTCAAAAAAACCTCTTAAAAATTGAATTATTGTTATAAATACATCTATTTTTGTCAAAACATAAGTGACATGAAATAATAAATGTCTATAATCAAGATGTTGAAGGGCAGATGATGGATGGATCATTCTCACAAGCTCTTGAGAAAATTTAAAAACAAAATATATATATAAATAAATAGTATGAATATTTATTGTTTAACATATTGAATATTATTAAACATATTTGTACACCGATTTTAATTTTATTACATTCTTGCAAATGTGCCAATAAAAATATAGAAAAGGGTGGGATTCCTTCGAGCCGGTCTTAACTTTCAAACAATATAAACTAAGCTTTGTTCTTTTCAATTCCTCTCTTGTTTGCTGTTGTGTCTGTTACAGTGTGAATTTTGTGCATATTTAGCACATTAAGAAAACTTGATGTTCCATGAAACATTTTAAACATAGTGATATTTGTATAATTCTAAACGTATAATAATATAACTGATCTTTTATAAATATATGTATGTATATATACATACATATATATGCTTTTGAATTTAAAAGTTAAAAATTAGCATTAAATTTTTTATATATTCACAAATTCTTCAGTTTATTTAATATACAAAATTTTTTTAATTAATTATAAATGTTATTATATTATAATATATATATTTCTTTTTTCATAAAACTAATTAATTATTTTTAAATATAAATAAAACGCATAAAAATATGTATTTCTCTTTAAATTTTTAAATCGAATCGAAATAAATGAATATCTTAGAAAAAAGATACTATTAATATTTATTAATAATATATTAATAATCAAAAAAGGTTTTATTTTAAATAATGGAAGGATACAGATAAAAAATGAACTAAGAGCCTTTATTTCGATTTTTATTAAAAATTACAGCTGCATTTGTCTTTTAAGGGTTGCTTGTTGTATACTCTAAACTCTAAATTAATTAGTAATAGAATTATCATTCTAATGATTATAAATTAAACATTCTGATCACCAGAATAGTAAATATTTAATTTTTGCAAAAAAAAACACATTGTATATGGTGTATGTATTTACATTGTATTTTTTTATATTTCTATTCATTAAGCCCTTTCAAATCTCAGTGCGGCTGTAAAGCTTTTAAAATATGTTGTAAACCTTAATTAAGAATTTTGTTAGTATTTCATAGAATATTGGTAATCAATCCGTCTTAATGTTAATTGTTGAATGGTTCATATCTAGAGCACTACTTCAATTTTTCTTCTGATCTTCCAAGACCTTGAATAGAAGCTCTTGATGGTGGCGCTTTCCGACAAGGCAACTCTTTGTGTCTATTTTTATACATCTATTCTACAGGAAGAGAAAATTAATTAGCATCAAGTTATCCCGCCCGAAACCTTTGTATACAATAAATGTAATTAAAATATATTTATATGTAAGATTGTGTATATAATATATAAATATATATAAATGATATATAAGTTTATTTAAAAAAAAATTGAATATATACAAATATATTCGATTTATGGAATCTTTCCACATTTCAGATAAAATTTAGTTAGTTCAACAATTCCACCAGTTGTTCTATAAAAAGCTATTTTATTATATACCTATATTATTATTACATTACAAACATTTAAAATAAATATGTAAATATTTATTTTAATTTTTGGAATGGAAAAAAAAAATTTATACATTTAATTGATAAGCTTCCATAAGAATCAAGAACATGACAATTTTTTAATTATCTAAAAAAGGAGCCGGCAACCTCTGGTCCACGAACCTTATTCTGTTCTCTATAAGTTTTACTGTAGTCTGACAATTTTTAATCATCTAAAAAGGAACTCGAAACCTCTGGCCTGCTGATCTTATGCTATCATTTATTATAAGCAATCTATTTGGTAAAAACTAATGACATTAATCTGAAAAAACACAAACTTTCTATATACACTTATGAATTTTCCCAAGTTTTATAATATATATATTTATATATATATCGTAACAAGTGAATAAACGTTAATGGAAGAGATTAATTCTCAAACACTTATCACCCGATTTTTCCCCTATCCTGTGAGAAAGGAAAGAACGGCATAAAAAAGGCGTGCTCATGGATTTGTTGAACGTATCTAACAAGACGTTGGTATGCCTCGTTTTCATCAGAACCTAATGCATACAAAACCAAAGCACTAATCGCACATTTTTCTCTCAACGTCAACAATCAATTTGCCCGAAACTTTTTCATTAGGGTGTGCAACGGATGGCTTTGGAATGGAAACTGCATAAATCTCTTCAACGATGATGATTTACAGCAACCATGTGAAACAACAATTTTTCATACATATTTTATGTTATGTCTTACACAGTTTGAACCACATACCTGACAAGATTTCCAAATATTGATCTGGCAGGTTTGAGAACAGATCTTTAACCACAATCATTGAAAAAAGGAGTCGGCAACCTCTGGATCGAGGACTTAAGACTGGCCTCTATTATTAAAAAAGTTTTTCTGCGGTTTGTTTGGTAAAAACTAATGAAAATAATCTGAAAATTACAAGCTTGTGAATTCTCCAATGTTTACATATTCAAATTATATATATATTGGAATTAATTCAACAATTACAAATAAATTATTTAAAATTAAACAACTTCAAGAGTGTTATTTATCTTTGAATTAAAATAAATTATTTTAGATTGTATGAATTATTTTTATGTCATGATAATGATATTGACGATTTTATAAAAATGTTAATTAAATTCTCTCTTAAATATATGAAGAATGTCTATTTTATGTCCTAAAATGGTTGCCGGTCCTTGTTTTGAGTTATAAAAATTAAATTAAATGGTTATATTTTTTAAAGTTAAAATTTATCTTAACCTTTAAAATGAGATGATGCCTGACTATAATATTTAATTATATTTTAGACATGTATATACAAATATATATTTATATAAATTATTTTATTTTTATTTAGATGCTTGAAATGAAATATCTTAATGACAAATCTATTTCAAGAGTCATTTCAATTGTTACAACTTTGAACAATAATCAATGTAACCATCTCCCTCTTTAAAAATAATTAATTATACGAAATGATCTAAACATAGTGTGATCATTTAAAAAAAAACATTGTTATCTTATACTTTTTATATTTTATTTTTATTACAGAAATTCCAACTCATTTTAAAATTAATTGATATTTGAATAATATAAAGTGGAATTAATTCAAATCAAATCAAATTATTAAAGTCAGACTATAGTTTCAAATCGGACTACTTCTTTATAATATATTAAAAATTATGATCAATTGAAACTATTGTCCCCACTACATAATTTTAAATTATATTGAAAAACTATGGATAATATAAAGTGGAATTAATTCAACGCAAATAAAATTATTAAAAACGGATAATAGTTTCAAACCGGGCCACTTAATTATAATAAACATTTTATAATAATATTGAAAAGTTAAATAATGTTTATATTAAATATTATGTTGAATTGAAACTGTAGTTTCTACTTGATAATTTTAAATTATATTCAAAATCTATTCCTTATTCAATCCTAATTCCTTTTATAATGGAAAAATAACAAAAATATGAAAACTTTAAAATAAAAAGAAAGCATTTAATTATTCATAAATTAATATGAAAAATGTTTTTAAAAAATAATAGTTACGAAATAAACCCAACGATTGTTTGTTATTTAATAAGAATTTTTATCTTCTAAATATAAATGGTTGAATTTTTGTATATATATATATAAATTTATTTATTTATAAAAATGCCTATTAAATTATCAATCTTAAAAAATTGTTGTGCAATATAATAATTCTGAATTATTGAGCTTATTGAAAACTAGATATTTATATGTCTCCTATAAATTGTATACACTTGTATATAAATGGAATATAAAATAAAAATAAAAATAAATGTCTTAATTATTTTTTTTTTAATATATAAACTTGACTTATGTTATTGCATGTTATTACAATATTAAATTATGCAAAAGTAAAACTTAGTTTGAAGGAATATTATTCGACTGATTAAGTAGAATACATACAGTAGAAACTATAATCTGATTATTGTATTAGACCATGTCAGCATGCCAAGATTATATAATTCTCTGGTTCATTATAAAGTAACATTGCTCAAACAATCATTACCAAGCCACCTTATAAGATAAAAAATTAACCCACTCTAATAAATGAAAATAAATATTAAATTTTTAGCTCAGGATTAGTGATAATAGTTTGATGTAATATATTTTACTACAGAGTTGTGAAAAATGAATTATTTAAAATAGTTTAATTTTTTATCTAAAGAAAAAGAAGTGGGGAGTAATATAAAAAAATTATATATAAGTATATTAATATAGATAGTGGGTAAATAAGGTAAATATTTTAGGGATAACTGCTTTAAAATGGATATTGGTAACATAGACAAATACTTTTCTAATTAATTTAATTAATGAATAAACTAAATGCATCTTTATACTTCATAAGTATTTAAAATAAAATTTTATTATTTAATAATTTCTATGAATAAGAAGAATTAATTAATTTTGTTTTTATAAATATTTATATGTTAAAATTGTATTAAAAAAAAATTTTAATTATATATTGTTTATTATAAATTCAAAATTCCTACCAAAAAGTTAAAAATGAAATTAATATACTGATAAAAAATATTATTTAAAATTGAAATGATATAATAATGAAATTTATCCTAATATTTTTTTAAATAAAAATACGAGTGAATTTATTTCATTTATTAATAATTTTTTTTAAAATTGTAAAAGATAACCTAAATCCGCCTAAATCCGCCTAAATCTAACATGAAATTTAGTAACTTCTCTATGCTTATATATTGAATTTTATATATAATATAATTAAATGATTATTGTATGGTCTGTGATTTTTACTATATAGAGAAATTAAATTTAATAATGATGAAATTTAGAGTGATTAGATTAAAATTAGGGTGTTATTTATCTAATTTCAATTTGCAAAAAATGTTTTTGTCTAATCAATTGTGTAAAAATGATCATATAAATAAATTATCATCAGTTTTAGGTAATTTTTTATAGACTTTTAAATGAATTTATATATTTCTATAATCATTTCTTTTAGAAATAAATCAATCAACGATCAATGAGATGGTATACACTTCTAAGGGACTATTGAATATAAATCCTAAATTAATTGGACATAGTATGGAAGTTCTTTTGGTATAAAGCTGTTAAATGCATATATATATATATATATATATATATATATATATATTAAATTAAATTGATATATATTTAATTATTTTTTAGGACCATAATTTTTCCAAAGAAGAAATTATTGATTATCCAAAGATTTTATTATTAACACCATCAAAAATTGATAATATTATTAACATTTATAAAGAAATTGGAATATCTACAATAACATTATCATTAATAGAAAAGTAATTTTTTTTCTTTTTAAATCATTTTAAAAATTTTACAGAAATTATACTATAAAGAATTAATTTATTATGTGAAATTATATTTATTTATGGCTTATTTATTTCTCATATTTCAGTATTTTAACACTTTTATCTTAAATAACTTTTTAAATATTGAAAATTTTTTTTGAAAAAACATGTAAACTTAATTATCTAATTAAATGTTATTTTATTTTAATATGTTAACAATTTTCATAAACATCACTAAAACATTTGATTTCTTTAAAACTGATCTATTATAATATATATGTATATAAATATTTAAAATCTTTTTTCTTCAGGTTTTTAATTATTTATACTAAGAAAAAATCATTTTGGATAAAATATGGCTATATACCTCAAGATTATAATATCACCAATCATTTATCAAAAAAATTCTCAAAATATGTTGATGTAGTTCCTAAGATTGAACATGATCATTCATCCATTAATGATCTTCATTATAATTTATATATAACTGTAGTAAAGAATTATTTAGAATTTGAAAATTCTGAATCCCTTAACAAAACCTTAAAAATTTATAAGCGAGCTCGCTTCAAGAGCATTAAACTTTTTTTAGATCAAATGGATAGACTAATAAATGATATTGGATTTACAAAAGAAAGGGTAATTTATGCAGTATTATTTTATTATATCAATATTATTTATCATCTAATATAATATAACTAATAATATTAAAAAAATCCCTGTTTATTATAACAAAATAAAAATAATAACACGTTATATGTAATCAAAAATCTTAAAATGATACTTGACATATCTCTAATAAAATAATTTTAAGCAAAAATGATCTCGCATTTGATAATGTGAAAATGATTGAAATAGATTTTTAAAATATAATGCCTGATTAAAAAAACTTTATTTATAAATGTTTTTAGTTTATTTTTAGATAAGAAATAATTATTTTACAACTTTTGTACATCTTAGAAATATTGATAAAATCTTACAAAACAAGCCTAGATTTGGTACTATTCCATCCAAAAATATATTGTATAAATATCCAAGAATTCTTTTGACTACTTATGAAGATTTGGAACTAATTGACTCATATTTTAAGGTATATAAATTTAAATGTTATTTTAAAATAACATACATATTTATAAATTTCATTATTTTAAGGAATTTAAAATTACTGATGAAGCTATTGAAAAATGTATTAATATTTATTCTTTAAATCCTCAAACAATTTATGAAAGATTGAACAAATCTCGAACAATCCCAGAATTTCTAGTTTTGTTTAATCATCCTCGTTTTTTAATTCTAATTTTTTACTTTAAAAGTGCATTGAAACGTCTGGATTATTTTATTCAAAATAATATTAAACATTTTAGCATTAATAATTTATCAGTGACATCTAAATATTTCAAAAGGTAATTTTAGTTTAATAATAGTAAAATTAATATATTATGGTATTATCATATAAATTAGTATGCGTGCGAGTAATTTATATTGGTCTGTTTTATTTCTAGATTTACACTTACAGGTCTTGATAGAACCAAATCTTTTGACATCATTTATTTATTAAAGGATCTTATGGGTCTAGAAGAAGACTACATAAAATTTGAGATCAATCGACAACATAATTGGAATCACGTAACTTTGGCTGATATCAAACTCACATATTTATATCTTACTCACATTGGTTTTACCAAAGAACAAATTTCTAATACATTGCAAATATTATCATACCAAAAGTAAGATCTTTAACTATTATACAAATATATATAAATTAAATAATATTTTTATATTTTTTAGAGAAACTATTAAGCATAATTTAGAAAATTTGGATAAAAATATTGAATTAACACCAGAATTTCTTCACTTATCCCCACAAGAAACTAATAAGTTTATTGAAGATAAAAAGTTACAGTTGTGTCTATATTTTATTGAAAAACATTATCATTTTAATGGTGGTGGTATTTGGGAAAATTTAAAATCATAAATTATATTAAATAATTTAAATAAATTGTTTATTTGTTTATTCAATATAATTTTAAATTTGTATTTTTTTTATTTATATTATTCAAAATGTTCTCATTACCCATCAATTCAAATCATTAACCTATACAAGTTTTTATAACAGTACATTTTCTTATAGGTGCCATTGGAAAGTAAAGAAAATTAAAACTTTAATTTGAAAAAAATAAATTAAGCAGTAATGTTTGAAATTAATTATTATTATATTATTTCTTTTTTTTAAATCATCATTAAAATATATTTGATAAGTATATTGTATATTTCAATATATAATATAAAAAAGTAAAAATTTCCATTTCTAAAAAAACTTAATTATCTGATGACTGTGATGTCAATCAAATTAAAATTATATTTTATTATTAATTTTACAATATTAGCAAAGTAATAATAATTAATTAAATTAATAAATCATTCAGAATGTATTTTGAAATTAAATATAATTATATATTTTATTGATGTTAATTTGGAAAAATGAAATATTAAAATTTTACAATTGATGCTTATAAAGGTATTTAGTCCAGTTTTTTTCATATTGTTTTTGTATGTTTGTGAAGATGATATTAAGATTATTAATTTTTTAAAAAAAATCTTTTTAAATACTTAATATAGGGTATAAGATTAAATAAAATAAAAATTATATAAACATTATATATATTTTTTTTATCCATTTTACTATAGATAAAATTAATTATCAAAAACTAGTTGTAGTCCTGGGGAGACAAACAAAATAATTTTCTAATCTCGCTACAAATTTTATTTATTTAATTATAATATTGTATTTTTGTCTTATATAAAAGTGACCAACCGGCCTCTATGGAGGACAGTCCTCCATTTGTAAGCTCTGTCCTTTTGTAAGTGTCCTCTTAACTGTCCTTTTTGATATCTGTCCCGTTTTTTGAAATATTTAGGACATTTCGTACTTTTTTTCAATTTGACTCTAAGAAAAATTAGCTGGAGTGTCTCCACTCGACTATCTCGCAATTTGAATTGGATTAAATAACATAATATATTATATTTAAATTAAATTTAATTAATTATAAATTATAAATAATAAATATTAAACCAGCCCATGTTTGGCTTTTTGTTGATGGCACCACCTCACGTGTTGGCGCGAGATTTGCAGTGTTAAAAAATTAATTCCGGTACTTTCAGCGATTCAATCAAGCTGAAATTCTATATAAAGCAGTTTTATACAATTATTAATCTTGTGAAAAATTATCAAACATATATCTTTATTTTTACGGTCACTTTAGAGGAAAAAAAATCAAATCGTTGTAGGTAATGACCCTCTTCCGGTTGAGCTACATTTTTCAAAAGTTGATAGAAAACTATGAATTTTGAATAATGTTCATGTACCAAATTTTATCATTCTAGCTCAAACCGTTTTTGCGCAATCTTGTCTACATACATACACAAACACACACACAGACATTTTTCTCAACCTTAGTGAAAATGATTCAGGAACCTTCAAAACGTATAAAAACATCAAAATCTCAACATCGAAAATTTTCGTAATCGCAATACTATCTCTTACGAGATAGTAAAAAAGGTAAAATAATGTCCTGATTTGGTGTTTTCAAAAAATGGTCACCTTATATAAATGTTAATGCAATGATGAAAGATGAAACAATGGGTTAAGAATAAAATTAAATAAAAATAAACAATAAATGTTTAACTATTTTAAGTATGACAATTAAAACATTTATCAAAAAGTAAGAATCAAACAAATTTAAGAGAAAATGGAATGAGGTGCATACCGGTGCATACAAGACCTTTTAAATTGGAAAATATATTTCCCACAATTTCCCAGCTAGAAGATTTGTTCGTCTGTCCAGAGCTGCCATCTACTAATAGTTTATTATAATTAATTTATCTCCACTTCTATAGACAACGATAAAAACAACTGGCAACTGGTAAATCACAATAAAAGACTACGTGACAGCCCAGAAACTCGATGTGTTAAACAAAAGACTTTGGATGATTATACTATACCTACACACACTAATAAATTTCAAACACTCTCAGAACTAACTGACAACCAACCTAACTCTTCTAAAGAAACTATACCAAACAAACCCCTCCTATTTTTATTCCTAACTAGCTGCTCAGAGCGCCTTCGGCGCTCTTCACACCTAGACGGGGGCTCCGCCCCCTGTACCCCCGAGTGGTACATAGTATTTGGTGGTTGAAAGTAGTAAAAGGTTTTCATCCATTTTGTTTCAATCAGTATATTACATAAAACATTCATTTCTTTTTGTGTTCTTATTTAAAAAATATATTTTAATTTAATCACTATATTAATTATATATATTATTATTGTATATGTTATATCTATCTACCTATGTGGCTCAAAGATACTCGAAAGTTCTTAGCCGCAACAACCACATTTCTCCAAGTGTCCCTATCCTGAGCCCTTGTTTCATCTCTCTTACGTCCCTTCCTACGCGTCATTGGTTTTCCAAGCGGACGTTTTCCAATCGGTCTTCCCACCAATATCTTTTTCCTCTCCCATTCTAGCCACGTGCCCTGCCTATCGCAGTTTTTTCCCTTTTATAACCCTAACTATTTCTGAAGATGCAGAGAGGCCATGCAATTTCTTGTTATGCAGTCTCCCCCATACCCGGTGACCTCATCTTTCTTTGGCCAATAAATGCAGGGAAGAATCCTATTCTCAAATACTCTGAATCTACTCCCATCTCCAAGGGTCATAGACCATGCCTCCCACCCATATAATGCAACAGGCAAAATAATCTTTTTATATATTCCCTTTGATAATAATTTTGAAGAGATAAGCCTCTTTATTGCAGATAACAGGCGTTTCCCGATTGCAACCCCGATTTAAATTCTTCTCAAATATTATTATCCTTCGTGATTACATTCAATTTTTCTACATATTCAAATTCTACATTTTGTATCTTAAGATTTTGTATGTTAATACTCTTCCTCTTTGTTACTAAATATTTTTTCTTATCCCTATTAATTTCAAACCTCCATTAAATTTTCCTCGCTATCTGTAATCGCAATTGCCGAATCTCCTATTATATTTAAGTCGTCTGGGTAACCTAATATTTTACAATTGATTTCCGCATCTTATTCTTTCTTTACTACCTTCAAGACAAATTTGAAGATTGATTGGATCTATTGAGTCATGCGTATGTTTTACTAAAGTCTACAAATAATTAGTGAACAGATTGAATATTGAATTCGCGGTTTTTTTCCTAATATCTGTCATAATGAAAATATCTTAATTAATGTTGGTCGATTTGGCCTGAACCCGCAATGATATCTCCTAATATTTCCTCCGCCTATGGTTCTTAAGTATTGTATATGTTATAATAGTGAAATAGAGTATAATATTTCTTGATCATTACATTTTGGTATTTTATTTTCATTGCTAGATTATTATTGAATATTTTTAATTATAATGAAACTTGAGAAAATGCAAAAATAGAGACTTGAGACAATTTATAAAAATTAACGGTATAAAACTATAGATAAATGACCAATATATACATTCATTAATAATATTAATTTAAATTAATTGATTTATTTGTTTTTTTTATTATTAAGTTCATTTATTAATTTTTCTAGATTTTAGTTAATTTCCTCCCTTAAAAGAAACTTATCTAATTCTGTGGTGCTAGGGGATTTGAAAATTATTCTTCGTAATATGAAGATTTCGCTTACAGTTTCTGTCATGTCCGACCTCCATCCAACAGTTATTTTCTGTTAAGTTTTTTGCTTCATTTAATCATGTGATCTATATATTTAATTTTTTTTGATTCATTATAATAAAATTTAAACAAATAAAAATTTTCACTTTGTTAATTTATATAAATTTCAATTTAAACTGATTGTGAGTGATACGCTTAGCCAATACTCTGAATAATTTGTTTACAAAAATATTGAATGTTCTTAGCGAGATTTGATATAATGTTGTCCTAAATCTGAATTAGAAGAAAATTATAAATTGCCTCCTCTTCCAGCCCAATTCATTTACCCACCCATGTTGCATATGGCATCTAAATTTCTTAAAACTCCGTTTTTTTTAATTTAAAATAGGAGAGAAAGAGTTTTAAATTATATTCGAATAGTCTATATATTCTATATATCAGTATTTTTTTTCTGAATTTAATAGCAAGTTGATTTTAAAAATTTTCCATTCTTAATGCATATGATTGATTACATGTGTTAAAATTTAAAAAAATTCAAATATTCTAATTTTTATATTTATATACAATTTAATATTATTTTTTATTAATATCATATCAAAAAAAGAGAATTTATTAAAAATTAAAAATAAAAAAAGAAGCCTATTAATAAAAAATTGAATGGTGATTTAATTAATTTATTAAATTAATTAAAATGAGACCTTTTAGAATAAATTAATTAATTGAAATGATATTTAAATATAAGAATTTAAAAAAATATTATATTCTTTGTTTGGCAATTGTTATTTAATTATGTGCAACATGATTCGACTTGCACAGAGCATCGTTATTTTTTATTAATATCACATAATAAAAATGAATCTTTTAAACATAATAAATAAAAAAGACATTTTAATAAATTTAAAAAATATACCCAATTTAAAAATGTCAAAAATTTAAAACAACTTTATATCATCATATTTTAATTTTTATATAATATATATATATATTTAGTAATTAATAATAGAGTAATTAAATTAAAATAAAAAACAAAGATAATATAATTCAGTCATTTTAATTCAGGTTAAATAATATTTTTTTTTTATTATTCAATGATAAAATTTATATATTATTATATATATATTATAGAAAAGAAGAAATATTCAATTAAATAAAAAATAATTTAAGATAAAAATATGATCTAATAAATATTTTAATTAAATTGAGAACTTTTAGAATAAATTATTTAATTGAATTGATATTTGTATATTAGAATTTAAAATAAAAAGCGAAATATTATAATAATTCTTCGATTGGGAATCGCTATGATAATTCATTGTTTGAAATGATTCCGCTTGGCCGACAGTGAGCCGCGAGCTGCTCTTGAATGAACAACACGGAGAATTATATAAACTTTAAAAAATTAATTTCTGCGGTTATTGATAAGATATTAATAAAATTTATAGCCTATGTTACTCTAGAGGTATATAAGAATATTGTGATGTAATTTCAAAGAAATCGGTTCAGCCAATTCTGAGTCTATAAAATAGTAATTTTCCGGACAGACAGACAGACCGACAGACAGACAGACAGACAGACGTGAAAAATTCTAAAGTCACTTTTGGATTCTAGAGGTCATGAAACGCGAAGATATGCAAAAATTTTTAAATTCTGAGCAATGTGCAGACAAAAACCTTTTTTTATATATATAGATGTCACTAATTATAATGACATGTTGGTGTGTCTTGGCAGGGTAGCCCGAGACGGGTTCGTTTGTAAACTAATAAAAAAAGACGAAGTTAAAATCAATCCTAAAAAACCACTAGACTACACCTCCATAATTAAAATGTTAGATAACAACAAATATGAATACTATACCTTTCAACCCAAATCTGAAAGATATTTTAGAGCTGTTATCAAACAACTACACCACTCGACTGACCTTGTTGACATTAAAAAAGAAATTGAAGACCTTGGTCACTCAGTGGTCAATATCTTTAATATAAGAAAAAAACGACAAAGGACTATATTCTTCTTAGACCTAAAACCAGCATCCAACAACAAAGACATCTATACTACTCAATACCTCTGTCATAGCAGGGTTGTAATTGAGGCACCGCGTGCTCGTAGAGACATCCCTCAATGTACGAGATGTCAGCATTTTGGGCATACCAGGGCATACTGTAAGTTGAGACCACGCTGCGTTAAATGTACTAAAGACCATCTTACATCTGACTGCCAAAAAGACAAGACTTCTCCACCCCAATGCGTACTCTGTGGCGGTGACCATCCAGCCAACTATAAGGGTTGCAAACATTATGTCGAATTACTAAAAAACAAATATCCCACTCTTAGACCTAAACAATTACAGACTGTAACCCCTCCACTACCAACTAGTACAACACATGACAAACGACAAACACTTAACTCCATGTCACAACCAAACATTCGCTACTCTGACGTACTAAAATCTAATAATAACGACAACACCAAATCTCTCCCGACACAAACACAAACACCTATTCTGGAAAGCATGTTGGTTAAACTCATGGATCGCATGGACACTATACTTAACCTTCTGACTACCCTCATTGCGAGAATGCCCAATGGATCGATTGCTTAAAATCTCATTATGGAATGCTAACGGCCTATTGAGGCATTCTTGCGAACTCAAACACTACCTGATAGACAAAGACATTGACATTATGCTAATTGCTGAGACTCATTTCAACCCTCGAAGCTACTTAAAGATTCCCCATTACAACCTATACTTTACCAATCACCCAGACGGTACATCACACGGAGGAACAGCCATTATAATTAAAGACAAAATATCTCATTACCAAAACCCTCCTTTTTACAAAGACTATCTACAAGCAACCTCTTTGACAATTCAAGACAAAAACGGACCTATTACAATTGCTTCTACTTACTGCCCTCCCAAGGATCGAATTTCGTCTGGGGATTTTTGGGATTTTTTCCAGACCCTGGGCTTGAGGTTCCTTGCTGGAGGTGACTATAATGCTAAACATACTGACTGGGGATCTCGACTTAATACTCCTAGAGGTCGAAATCTCGCCAAGACTATTAAAAAATACAACCTAATTACTATCTCAACTGGAAGACCTACGTATTGGCCCTCTGACAGAAACAAAATCCCAGACTTAATTGACTTTTTTGTGGCAAGAGGGGTTAACGGGGAGGGATGCTTAATTGAATCCTGCCTAGATCTTTCCTCTGACCACTCCCCCAGTACAACTTACATTAAACACCTGTGCATCTCTCAAATCAAACTCTCACTACTTGACTAATCATAAAACTGACTGGAATAAATATGCAGAAATACTAAACCAAAGCCTAGACCTAAACTTACCTCTGACATATAGCCTTGACATTGACAAAGCAATCCACCATATAACCAATACTATACAAATGGCAGCACGTCTCTCAACACCAAAAATTACTCCTAAATACTTAAACCAAGACACACCAAAACACATTAAAGACTTAATAACTAAAAAAAATAGGCTTAGACGACAATGGCAGACAAACAGATCCCCACACCTTAAAACGACAATTAATAATTTATCTAAACAAATTGGGAATCTACTCAGAACTGAAAGGAATCAAAGCATTCAAAAGTATCTGAGAGACCTCACCCCTACTCATTCAACTGACTACTCTCTCTGGAAAGCGACAAAGAAACTTAAAAGACCAACTGAAAGAATCCCCCCACTACGTAGACAAAATAATGAATGGGCGAGGAGTGACATCGATAAGGCGAATACATTCGCTAGTCACCTTTCTATGGTTTTTACTCCTCTCCCACCAAAGGACACTCTACCTGACAATAACTTTCAGGCAACACACCAATTCAAAACACACAATTACTCAATGCCATTCCCCAAACTAATACAGACGTCTGAATTAAAAGGCATTATACGACAGACAATCAAAACTAAAAAGGCCCCGGGAAATGCTCTAATCTCAGGTAAAATGTTGAGGAACTTGCCTGATAAGGCAATCCTCTTTCTAACCCTCATATTTAACTCCATCTTTAGAATGGGTCATTTCCCAACCCAGTGGAAAACAGCCTTGGTGAAAATGATCCTCAAGCCTGGGAAACCTCCAGAGGAGTCAAACTCGTATAGACCTATTAGTCTACTCTCTTCCATCTCTAAATTGTTCGAGAGGGTCTTTCTCTCTAGACTCCGTCCCTTTCTAATAGATTTAATCCCAATCCACCAATTCGGCTTTAGAGAGAAGCACGGCACTATTGAGCAAGTACATCGAATTGTTGATGTAATTCACAAAGACCTTGAAAACAAACGATACTGCTCAGCCGTGTTTCTTGATATATCTCAGGCTTTCGATAAGGGTTGGCACGAGGGTCTACTTCGGAAGCTTTATGTCACACTCCCACTAATTTATTACAGGCTGATTCGTTCTTACCTCGATGGCAGAAGCTTTAGAGTTAAGATGAATGACGCCATTAGTGAGGTTTTTCCTGTTAGATCTGGAGTGCCACAGGGTAGTGTTCTGGGGCCTGTTTTGTATTTACTTTTTACAGCTGACTTGCCGACTAACCCAAACATAACCACAGCGACCTTTGCTGACGACACCGCTTTACTCGCTTCACATAAAGACCCAATCGTGGCTTCTGCTATGCTCCAGGAAAGTCTAGACCAATTAAGGCCTTGGCTTGAGAAATGGAGGATAGCAGTTAACGAAGACAAATCTGCACACTTGACTTTTACTTTGAATAGACAGACCTGCCCCGGCGTAAATTTAGAAAAACCCATTCCGACTAAAAGTACTGTAAAGTACCTCGGTATGCACCTTGGCAGACGCCTTACGTGGGAGATGCACATCAAGACAAAAAAGAAACAACTGAGACTTAAACTTAACAAATTATACTGGCTGCTCCGACAAAAATCTCAACTGACGATAGACAATAAACTTCTAATTTATAAAATGATCCTTAAACCCATTTGGACCTATGGCATTCAGATGTGGGGAACCGCTAGCAAATCCAACAGAGACCTGATTCAGCGGTTTCAAAACAAAACCCTTAGACTGATAGTCGGTGCTCCTTGGTATGTCCCTAACATTCTGATTCATAGGGACCTCGGAAAGGATACAGTCGAAATGGAAATTAAAAATTACAGCCTTCGCTACAAAGACAGACTCCTTAAACACCCTAATCCCAAAGCCCGACAACTATTAGACACACAAGGACAACTGAGACGACTCAAAAGACTCAAACCACAGGACTTGACAAGAGACATTAATAAATAGACCCGCGATGGTGCCCTTGCTGGGATTAGCCATCAGATTAATAATTCAGTGACATTCCCTTCTTCCCCTCCTTGACTATTTTCCTACCCACACTTCCAATGACTCACTATCCTTTACCTGCCCTATTATTTCCTTTTACCTCCCTTCCCCATTTATTACTCTTTATTTGTAAACCATGTATTATTGCCCTCGGGCAGATGTACAAAATAAATGGATGCTAAATAAAAAAAAAAAAAAAAAAAATTTCTAAAACAATTAAAAAATTGTCGGTATTTATATTTTAATAATTATTATTATTCCAACTCTTGGTTAATATTTCTTTTTTAAAGTGAACATTTGCTTCTAGGTACCTATAATCTGCAAGATGAATGAATTTTGTCAATTATATTGAAGATGTACGTTTCTTTAATAAAAAAAAACATGGAATAACTAAACTAATTTTTCTTTTAATGTGAATAATAATTTAAAATAAAATATCGTAAGTTGTATTTTGTTCAAATATCCAATCACTTATTTTATTTTATTATTTTATTTCAACAAAGTAAGTTTTATTTAATTATAAGTATAATATGTATCAATTCCTCGAAATGTGTGTGTGTGTGTGTGTGTGTGTGTGTGCAATTTTAGTCTTCTGTTGTTTATATCTATTTTTATACGCTTTTTATTAACTTCAATTTTCTGTCAGTCTGTAATGTTTAAAATTTGTAATTAACTTTTAACACATTTCTAGTTGAGCAATTTCACTCAAATGTTGAAAGTCGATGACACTGCAATAATCAAAAAGAGATATTTTGAATTTTTCAAATTTTGTGAATCTAATTATATTTACTTAAATTAAAAGAACTTAGTGCCGCGTACAATGTTATATTTATATTTAGAATGTTTTTATATTTTATATTTTCTATACAATTTGCTTGTGTTTTGTGATTCCGAAAAGATCAGTTCTTTTGAGTGCCGTATAGTACACGACATCGCTTAATAATCCACTTGCATAATCAATGTCTTCTAGAAAAGGTCTAGAAACTTCCACGAAGAATCTAATATATGTTCAAGAAGTACAGATTTAAATAGTACCGTAAACCGGGGTGAATAGGGACGCAGGGGTGAATAGGGACAAAATCCAGGAAATTTTTTAATTTATCAATAACTTTTCATTCATTAAATATACATTGCTCAACTTAATTTATTCTAATAGAGGGAACTTTTCTGTACATATTAACATATATGAAACATGTTCAACTTGATTTTTTATACTGTTGGTAGACCTTGTTTTTGTTACTTGTTGTAAGCGCCATAAACTTAACCTCAAAAAGTGTTGTCTGCAGCTCTGTGCAGGTTCAAGTGATCATCCTGGAATATTTTTTCTGTATTCCTCTGATTCTGGTGAGTAATAATACATAAAATATTCAAGCCTTGACTAGCATTTAAAGTATGCTAAAAATATTTTCAAAAATTTTGACCATTTTGATGTTGAAATGGGGTGAATTGGGACACTGTCTAAAACCACTGTTTGCCTGTTTTTATAACAGTTTTCAGAATTACTTTGCTCAACTACCACATTACTTATTACTACAATGAATAATCATAAATTTATTCTAGTAAGTTTCTGTATTTCAGTTGGTGCATACCTTCCTAACCTAATTTTTTTTTCAGGTGCACGTTAAAATGGTACGGACCTACAAGAGGGATCCTCGCACCAAACCCCATCTCCAAGTGGATGAAGGAGAAGTCAAAAAGGCTCTGGATGCTGTGAAGAGAGGGATGAGCCTACGAAAAGCCGAGGAAAAATTTGGAATCAGTAAATCGGCCTTACAACGGTATATGAAAAAATCTGAACTTCAAGGTGAACCTGAAATAGTGAAGATAGGTGGTCAAACATCCCTCAGCAAAGACATTGAACATATTTTGGTGAAATCTTTAAAAAAATGTGGTGAATGGGGTTACCCATTAAGCACGTTCGACCTACGTTGCTTTGTCAAGTATTTCCTTGACAGAGAAGGCAAAACAATTAAAAGATTCAAGGACAACATGCCGGGAGCTGATTGGGGGGTTTCATTTTTAAAGAGGCACAAGGATGAACTTTCTCAACGAATGTGTCAAAATATAAAAAGAAATAGGGCTGGTGTTTCGCATCAATCAATAAATGAATATTTCAATGAACTTGAGAAAAACCTGGATGGCATCACTCCAGAAGCAATAATCAACTACGACGAGACGGCTCTTTCGGATGACCCTGGTCGTCGTAAGCTAATATTCAAAAGGGGCTGTAAGTACCCTGAGAGGGTGATGAACCAAAGTAAATCGAATGTGTCTGTAATGTTTGCAGCTACAGCTGCAGGAAAACTATTGCCTCCATATGTCATTTACAAATCCAAACATTTGTATGATTTGTGGTGTGAAGGTGGTCCTGCTGAAGCCCTATACAACAGGACCAAGTCGGGATGGATGGATGGAAACACCTTTCTAGATTGGTTTCAGAGAGTTATTGTTCCCTACTGCCGTCGCATCGATGGAAAAAAAGTGATTATAGGAGATAACTTGAGTTCCCACCTGTCTCCTGAAGTGATCAGGTTATGTGAGCTGAACAACATTGGATTTATTTTTTTACCGGCAAACTCCACTCACTTAACGCAACCGCTGGACATTGCCCTATTTGCACCAATGAAAAAGTGTTGGCGTAAAGTAATGGAACAGGCCAAATTGAAATCAAAGTCCAATGTTTTTGATAAGAGATTCTTTCCAGCACATCTTAAAGATGCAATCCATTTGATGGTGGGTACTCTTGACAAAGACATCAAAGCAGGATTTGATAAAGCTGGAATACAGCCTGTAAACCGAAATAGGGTCCTAGAAATGCTACCATCTGAGGAGGATCAACTAGATGAAGTGGATAATGAAGCATTGATAAACGACAGCTTAGCAGCGTTCCTGAAGGAAATGAGATATCCTGAGCAGATAGAACCAGCAAAGAAGCGGAAGAAGAAGCTGAACATCCCCCCTGGTCGTAGTGTAACATCAAAGGATTTTGAGACAAGTGAAGAAAATTCAAGTGAAGAGGATGATGAACCAGAAGGAATGAACAATGATTCCTCTGACAACTCCATGCCAAGTTTAGGAGTTGTTGAACCAGAAGAACACAATGTGGAGAATGAGGATGTGGAGAATGAGGATGTGGATGATGAGGATGTGGATGTGGAGGATGAAAAGCAAATTGAAGAAGGGAATTGGGTGCAAGTGAATTTTCAATATGATACAGGAGTGAAAACATTCATTGGTAAGGTCATAGAAAAATTGTCCAGTGATAGGTTCATGGGATCATTCCTTCGAGAAAAACCATCAACAAAAATGAAAAATGTTCATGTTTTTCCAGATGTTCCGGACATTACTGAATTTAAAAAAGAACAGGTATCAAAATTTCTAAAAGAGCCTACAAGTAAGAGAGGAAGGTATTTTTTCACTGAAATGTAAAACCTATTTTCTATTTCTATTTCTATTCACTTTAAATTGTTCCTATTTTTTGACGGGTATTTTTCTAATACCCGTATTTTTCCATATAAAAGTTCTTTTTTAGTTTATTTTAAATAAATATGTGCCTAAAATATGTAATTTTATTTTTTAAAAGTCCCTATTCACCCCATAATAGGTCTGAAAAGGGATTTGCATGTTATATAAACTAGTGTCCCTATTCACCCCACTGTTGGGGTGAATAGGGACAGTCATAAAAAAATAAGTATTGAAAAGGGGGGTGAGGGCAATTTTTTTTTTATTATCTCAAAATGTACCTATTCCAAGAGTACAAAACATGGATAGGTCATGAACAGAATAATTTAATTTTTGTGTAAGTTATGAGGAAAAAACGTGAAAAACTGTCCCTATTCACCCCGGTTTACGGTAGTCAATGTTCTACATCTGGCAAAAACCAATAAAATATAAATAACTTTTTAATATACACGCTTTATAATAAAAAATGCCCTATAAAATAGAAAATAAAATATTAATTATATGACATCTTATAATTTTTAATAATAAAAGAAGAAATTAAAATTTAATCATTTCTTAAGCCAGAATATAAGTAGTAAGTAAAGAATTTAATATTTTTTGTTGGGCATAGGTAAAGGATAATATTCAAGGTTTAATTAATATTTCATTTTCTATTTTTTAGGGCATTTTTGATTAAAAAGCGTATATATTAAAAAGTTGTTTTTATTAATTTATCTATCAATAAATCATTATTATTATTCATCTTATTTTATTGAAAAATATAAAAATTGTGCTAGTATCTTTTTGAAACAACGCCGCTCTTCTCCTAGATGGCGTATTAGTAATGAAACAAAACCCAAACTGACAGCTGCTGACAGCCCTGAATATATCTGTCATTGATACATTGATATAATATTTAAAAATTGTATTATATTTTTAATTATGGCAACTCGAAATTTAACAGAAGTATTCTTATTAATGCGAAATAATGCTATGCAATCTAGACATATATATTCTGAACAGGTATTTAATATTTAATATTCTATATAAATTTATTATTAATTTAATATCATGTAAATCAAAAATGACATTTCTATTAGATATTGAATTTAAATATCGGAAAATAAAAATATCATTACCAATATTAAACAATTTTTATTTTTTAACCGGTTTCTCATTTAGAATGTTTCTGATCGAATGTCATTGGTTTCGGGGGATTTGGAATCCGGTATACGTAGCGGTGGAACCTCCTCAAGTGGAGATTCACGATTACCCCCAATTTGGGCAGATGGCATCGAAGAGGTTCATTATGCCATGACTCGATTAAGGGCCAGGATTCAAGATTTAGAAGCCTTACATCAAAAACACTTACTTCGGCCAACATTGGATGATTCAGGAGATGCGGAAGCACAAATTGAAACCCAGTCCCAAGAAATATCCAGGGTATTAATTTTATTCCAAATTCAAAACTTATATTTGAAATCATTTTCAAAAAATACTTATATCAATATCTATTCATGCTATCTCTGTGGCTCATCAGACTCGAAAGTTCTTGGCCGCATCAACCACATTCCTCCAAATGTTGCTATCCTACATTCATCCCCACTCCCTCACATCCCTCATATCAGTATATATTCAAGAATGTTCATATCATTTTTAACATTATTATATAAATAATTAAATAAATTTTAATTTTAAATTGTATCTTGTGCTTTGTTATAGACCTGAAATATCGTATTGTCATATATCATTTTTTCTATTGTATATATTTTACTCACATACAGACAAAAATTCAACTCTAATAAAATTCTTGTCCCTCTAAATGACATCTTATAATTTTTAATAAACAAAGAAGAAATTAAAATTTAATAATTTCTTAAGCCAGAATTGTGAAATGAAGTAGAGTTTGAAAATTATTCAGTACATATTTTTTTCCTTGTTCAATAAATGCTGAGGTTTCCGTCACATTCTTCTTCAAAGACAATAATAGTCATTATATTGTAGTATTCAACTAAATGACATTTTTTATAAAAATTTTCAAATAAAATATTATTTTATCTAAATGAGAGTAAATATGTACTGATAATTTTCAACCTTCTTACTCGGTTTTTCTAATTTGATTAAAGCAATCATTAATTTTTAATTTTCCCTTTTATTATTAAAAATTAAACTCTATTTTTCCTATAATACACAGAAAACCTACAAAATCTATTAATTAACTTTTGTTTCTTTTTTTTAAAATAATTTTGTTTTTTTTAAACAGATGTTTGCTGGAGCTCATAGACTTGTTCAACAAATTAAACAACGATCCAGAGATGGTTCACGACGAGAAAGACAACTTGCTGATAATGTTCTTTCTTCTCTTGTTTCGACATTGACTGATTTATCACATTCGTTTCGAAGAGCTCAAAGCAGCTATCTCAAAAGTATAGAGAAAATAATAAAAAAAAAATCAATTTCTTAATTCTAAAATAAAATTTAATATCTATCTATTCCTTTTTTTACTTTAGGCCTTAATTCACGCGAAGAACGTTCGAAGGAATTTTTTGATACTGATTTACGTGAAAATAATACAACATTTGATTATGCCTGGCAAGAGGATAATATGGAGGATGCCCATTTCGGTGCTTGGGCTGGTGGAGTGACGAATGGCAGCCAACAACTTACTCAACAACAGTTACTGCTATTAGAGGAAGATCATAATGTAATGCTACAAAGAAGGGAGGCTGAAGTCCGGCTAATTGTCAAATCAATTGTAGATTTAAATGAAATATTTAAAGATCTTGCCCATATGGTTGCAGACCAGGTAACATTTTTCTCTTTTATTATTATGATTTATTTAATTATTTCATAAACAAATGAATATTTGATATTAAGAGAGAGATCTAGCATTTAAATATTATATCAGTTTGCTTTAAAATTTAAAATGAAACAAACTTTTATTCGTTTTTAAAGTTGATTTATACAATACTTATTATAGTTTTTTTTAAATCTCTCACTTGAATTTCTTTTTTCTTTTTTAAAACATAAAAAATAAATTTTTTGTATATGATTTTGAAAAAATCTCTTTGATCATTTGTTAGAAAATGATATTCATTATCAAAATTATTTTTTATTTTCCGATTAGGGTACTGTCTTGGACCGAATTGACTACAATCTAGAACAAACCCAATATCAAGTGCATGAAGGTTACAAACAATTACAAAAAGCTGAACGTTATCAACGTAAAAATCGAAAAATGATGTGTATTATGATTCTTGCTGGTATTACTTTATTTTTATTAATTCTTTTAATTATAACCAAATCTTGAATTTTTATTTATATTATTAATTATTTATTAATGACAATATTCACTTTGTCAAATATAATATTAAATTTCTTTAAAATGGAATTTACCAGCATATGGCATATGCAGATGAAAAAATGACTTTCGTTTCTCCTTTAGTGTGGATATATCACTTTGGAACATTGTTTTAATCTTTCCTACTATCTTATTTAATTATAAAACAAAATGAAAAACCGATATATTTATTGCATTAAAATTTTTATTTAATTCTTTTAAATAATGTTAAAAATCAATACTGTTAAAATATATTATTTCTTAATAATAAATAAAGAGAAGCTATTTATTACTTTTTTAATCTGGTCATATTTAATGAAATTTTTAAAAAAATGGACTTTTAATTTTCCTTTATGTATTTTGAAAATATTCTAAATGAAATAGTCTAATTTTATATGACGAATTGATGTTATGAATTCCACTTCCTTGGAATCTAGTCAGTTTGAATTATTTTTCATAATGGATGATATATTTTGTATTATCAATTCTAAAACTTAGGTCATTTTATAAATTATATCTAATTAATTATTTTATTATAAAGGATATATATTTTTTAATTTGCTGAGTGAAGCAAATTGTTTATTTATTAATGAAATAATAATAAAAAATGTTATTTAATAATAATTTTTATATAAAAGTTTATTCAAACCAATTTTATCCATATTACTTTGGCAACAAGATGGAAATTAATTTAAAACTTTGATTTTATTTATTTCTTTTTATATATTTAATAAATAAAACATTATTTTAATAAAAAAGAATCTTATAATGATAAAATTATTTATATTTTGATCCATTTATTGTACTTAATTTAAGTTATTATTGCAATTTATTAATTATAAAAATTTTTATAAATATCAAAGGAAAAAATAAAACAAACAAATGAGTGTGTATATATATGTAGATATTTATTAATTTTTTTTTGTATATTATTTTTTGTACAAACTTGTATCTCATACATTTTTTAATCCATCACAGTTTTATATTTGAATGTTTGTTTTTATTTATTTGTTTTTATTTTCACAACGACTGTAATTATCTCTACAAGTCGAGGATATAATAATATTCTCAGTTTAATTATAACAATATATCATATTATAAATATATATAGTTATATATTTATATACATAATAGAATAAATATGAAAAATGGAATGTTAAAAAAGAATAAATATAGATATTGGTTATTTTATATATATAAAAAGAAAATATTTATATAAATATATAAATATATATTTACAATAACTGTTTAAGTGTAAAAGTAGAAATAAAAATTGTTCTAAAACTCTATATCAAAGATTAAATTAAAATTATAATGAAAGTATAAAAAATAGATCTTTATGTGTTATTTGAATATATATTTTTTAAGTTAAGGCAGCAAACGGCAACCTATATCTTAATGAGAGAAACGCGTATCGCTTTATCCAAAAACATTTACAATATCCAATTTTAATTATATATATTTTTTTTTCTCAGACGGGTTTATGACACTAATAAATATTATTAATTAAAATGTTGATATTTTCTTTTAAATTTATAACTATGTCTAAATTTACAACAAGAATTTATTAATTTTTAAATCCTATAAAATTATTATCAAATTATTTTAAATCACCAAATTTATTATTTATATCATCAACAATATTGTTTATGATTCACTAAACTAAAAGAAATTTAACTACATAAACTAATTCTATAATAGTTATCTTAACAATATTCTTGTTAATATTACCACAATCAGTTTTAAATTTTATTATGTGTTTAGTGAATAATAAATTTATTTAAAGTGATTTAAAATAAAAACTAATTAATAATAATTACAAGTTGTAATGTTTTATTTTCTTATCCAAAATTGTTTTATATTGTCTCTTAGATAGAAAATTTATTAAAACATTAATTCTATTTAATGAAATTTGGATTTATATAATTATACACAAATTTTTTATTTATTTTTTAGTGATATTTTTTTGAGTTATTTACTGTTTCTGATTTTTTTCAGTCTTATACGACAATTCTTAGCCAATACTTTTATTATTAATAAGTATTAAAATAAATATTTATTAAATAAAAGTATATTTTTATGCAACGTAGAAATAAATAAATACTTTAGCATTCTATTCAAATGGATGTTGGACAGTCAAACTATCTTATTTTATAAATACGCTAATCAATATATCTTTTAAAAAATAACAGTCAAGATTAAAAACAATCTTCTATATTTATCTAATTAAAAAATAATTCAAACCAAGTGAATCTCTTTCTTATAGTTAAAACTTTCAATCAATCGTTATTTTTTAATTTAAAAATTACAACTAAGCTCGAATTTTGATCTATATATTTTTTTCTACAGTGAGATGAACAAAATACATATAGATATTAAAATATTTCTTCGATGATTATTCTTAAATAATCTTTTATTCCATAGGAATTTTTAGATTATCTAATGACGTTGTATTACTTGGTCTAAATATATAAAACTCTTATTATATACTTTATTATAAAATCTTTTAAATACTTTAACTAATCACAGCAAAACTTACAAAATAGATATTTATTTTTTTTGTTTTTTTTTTAAAAAGCTTAATTGTATTAGCTTTTTTTTAATGAGAAGTTAATTATATTTATAAATTACATAATATTTTCAGATCTAATGATTAAGTTAAAAAAATGCTCATAGAATACAAAAGTATATACGGTTTATTAAATACTTTTACTTGTGTTCATTTCTTGAATAGGAATTAAATAATTAGGGGGAAGTTATAAAAAATATATTTTATAGGCTATTTTATATAAAATATTGAGGTGAGGTTCCGGTATATTATACAAAAATGTTATTTCATGTCCTTTGTCTATGAATGTCACCTGTAATTGCAATGGCAGCTCCGAGAATGAATCGTACAAAATTATCACCTGCGAGAGGTCCCATAGCATATAAACCAGTGTGCGGTGAATTCATTGCACGATATGTGAAGGGATCTACAAGAACAGGATTGGTTTTGGGATCAAGTGGAAATTCTGGACGTGTTGCTAGTTTATATGGCACAAAAGCCAAATCAGGCTTTGAACCGATAAGCACAGCGGCAAGTGAAACGCGCTCGGAAATTTTCTTTCCATCTGGCCCTTCAAGAAGAACTTTGCGATTTTGATTTAAAGATACCACTTTATGTTGTGGCAATGATCGATAGAAGGGGTAACTAGCACCGCCATCACACATCATTTGATGGACCTATGAAAAACAAAAAACAAATTCTCTTATAATTAGGGCGGTTATTTCCGTTTTGAGATTGTAAAAGTAAATTTAAAATGCACTTTTAAGATAATTTTATTTAAAATTTTTTTTTTTTAAATATATATATATACCAGTGGTGTATTGGGAGGGGAACGCGGGGAACGACGTTCCCTTACCTTTTTTCAGAACTGGAACGCGTTCCAATACTTTTTCATTTCCCGACAACTCCCATTTAAATCTACTGTTAGAATTTCTTTATTTTTGGGTTCGTTAATATTTTGTATAGTAACAATAAGAAAAAATAAAAACATATGGAAAAAAATAGTTTGCTGAAAATAGGACGTTTTTTTTGCTCCCACTATGCGTTTCCTTATTTCTTATTGTACCAATACATCACTGATATATACTCATTAGTTTTTTATTTTCAAAATTCTAGAAGCACAAATGATTGTCTGTTTCCAAGAAATGACGTCAATTCTTTTTTAATTCATTTTCATTTTAATTAAATAAAATAAAAATTTAAACAAAAAAAAAATTTGGGGGAAAGATTTTAAAGTTAATTATAATTTAATTACCTTATGATATTCTGGGTACATATTTTCTGGTAGTTGTTTATCTAATGTACTAGATGCAGATCGAAATACATGTACTATAGGTAACGAATGAAATCTGGTTGTAATTACAGCATCAGCCGCACTCAAACCGGCACCCACTATTAAAATAGGATCACAGTCTGAAACAAATTTCAAATATATTATAATTTTCATTGATCTTTATTTAAATTCTAAAATTATTCAAAGTTAAAAAAACATTTATTAATATTAATTTAGAATTAATATATTATTTCAAATATTTCCGATAAAATCAATACCAAAATTACAATCAATGGTTCTTTTAAACTTTTAAGGATTCTCTTTAATCTTTCAAAGAGTAATCAAATATCTTATCAAATACCTTTAGATAATGTTCCAAGAGCACTTTCTAAATCACCAAGTCGGTGAATCACCCACTCGGGATGATTGGATTCGCCTTCAACGTGCAGCCTATTTGGGGAGTCTGTTGCTCCTGTCGCCAGCACTACGTGTTGGCATGTGTACTGAAATGTCTGTCCTGTCTCCGAATCAAACCCTTCCACAAGCCACTTCTGAGTATTCTGAAAAATAAAAAAAAATATACATACATATTTATATTACAATTAAATAAATAAAAATTGAAATATTTATAATGAAAAGAAGGATATTAAAATTTTCTCATTCATTTTTTTTAATGATGTACAAATACATACACATATAATATATATATTAATTATTATAATTATCCATATAATCTTTGTCATTTATGGTATATATGTAGATATATAAAGCAGCCTAGATCCCTTTATAACTTTATGTATAATATACCCTCCATGTGGCGCTAAGAAGTTAATTCATTTCCGACACTGAATATAAAATTAATAATTCTAGAAATTTCCATACAAAGAATGTTTATAATATTTGAATTGTTATTTTAATTTTTAATATTTAATAATATTAAAAGTAAAATCAATTTCAATTAAATTAAATATTACTCATAATTGATTAATATTTTCTAAAATGATTAATATGATTAATTAATCTGATAAATATTTATGGTAACTCTACTTAAGAGGAAATGAAAAAGCAATATTAAATAAAACAAAATAAACATTTGTTGCAGTAAAGTGTTGCTTCTTCTTCAAGTGCCTTGTCCGGTCTCCCTGACGTCGGCGATCACTCTGGCGAAAACGTCTCTATTTTCCGCCGTGCGGAACAGCTCTCCCACGCTCCTTATGCCGGTCCATTCCCTGATATTCCCTAACCAGGATTGGCGTCTTCTCCCGGGTCCACATCGACCCTCAATTTTCCCTTTGAGGATTAATTGAAGGAGTTGATATTTATTACCTCTCAAGATGTGGCCGAGGTAAGAGATTTTCCGGCATTTGACAGTGTTGAGGAGTTCTCGCTGTGTGTTTGCTCTCCTCAAGACATCCCTGTTGGTAACTCTCTCGACCCAGGGAATTCGCAGCATTCGCCTGAGGATCCACATCTCAAAAGCCTCCAGGCGATTCATCGTACTGACCTTGAGTGTCCATGCTTCCACACCATATAAGAGAATGGACCAAACATAGCATTTGGCCATTCTCTGTCGTAATTTAAGATTTAGGTTGTCATCACAGAAGAAGGATCTCATTTTATTGAAGGTGGACCTCGCAGCCTCAATTCTGGACTTAATTTCGATATCCGGGTCTAGCTGGTCATTTATGATACAACCAAGATATTTAAAAGATCTTACTCGTTCAACTTGTTTGTTATCGAGGTGGAGGGAGGCGTTTCCATGTGGCTGGCGGCTAAAGACCATAAATTTTGTTTTGGCTATATTGATGTTTAAGCCCGCTTTAATTCCAATTTGAGAAATTTTATTTAGAAGTAGTTGAAGGTCTTCAATGTTTTCAGACAGGATCACAGTGTCGTCGGCATATTTAATTGTACTAATTGGTACGCCATTTACTTTCACCCCCATATCCAGTTCTTCCAAGGCCTCCTTAAAAATTCTGTCAGCATAGAGATTAAATAAAAGGGGAGAGAGGATGCATCCTTGACGGACTCCTCTCTGGATCTCAATTCCCGGTGTTGTGGATTTTCCTACTCTGATTACGGCATATTGCCTCCAGTACAGATTTTTTATAATCCTGATATCTTTTTCGTCCACTCCAGCATCGCACAGAAGTTCAATCAGTCTAGTGTGTTTTATTCTGTCAAAGGCTTTTTCGTAGTCAACAAAACATGCAAATACATTTTTGTGTTGGTCACGACATTTTTGAAGCAAAACATTGAAGCCAAATAATGCTTCTCTTGTACCGAAGGCGTTTCTGAATCCAAACTGCGAGTCATCTAAGTCTAACTCACATTTTAATCGGATGCGGGCGTGTATTATTCGAAGAAAGGTCTTTAACATGTGGCTCATAAGACTGATGAGGCGATAGTCACTGCAATTCTTAGGGTATTGTTTCTTTGGGATAGTAACAAATGTTGATTTCAGCCATTCCTCTGGAAGCACACCGCAGTTATAGATATTGTTAAATATTTTCAATACCAGGTCTATATTGTCTTCATTGATGAATTTGATTAATTCCATTGGGATTCCATCTGGTCCCGGCGCTTTCTTGTTCTTAGCAATTGAAATAGCGTGAATTAGCTCTGATTTTATTATTTTTGGTCCTTCAGGATCGCAATCATCAATTTCAACTTCCTCTCTGGAATCTTCAAAAAGTTTTGCTGCGTACAATTGCCAGGCTTTCATGAGTTCAGCTTCGTCCGTTACTAGTTTTTTGGCTTCATTTAGTATTGACATTGGTGGTCGACTCCTGAATTGTCCAGTTATTTCCTTTACCTTTACATGTATATTAAACATGTCATGTTTTGAGACTAATTCTTCTATTTCTTCACACCTTTCTGTCATCCAAATTTGTTTTGCTAATTTAATCCCTTTCCTTATTTTGAATTGCATCTTTTTATATTCCACGATGTTATTTTTGAGAAGTCTCCTTTCTTCCATCAAATCCAAAATCTCGTCCGTCATCCACGACCTCCTCTTCATTGTACGTGTTCTCCTCAAGTGAAGCGAACCAGTCTCCACCAAAGCATTTTTCAGCAGTGCCCACTGAGTATTTATATCGTCAAGATCGTCAATAGATATCCTCATTAATTTGCCATTGAGATCATCAATAACAGCATTCCTAACATCCTCAAATTGTAATCTTGATGTATCAATAATATTAACGTTGCAGTTTTTTCTTTTTACAGACTTCAACGCTAGGCCCATGTCCGCAACCAAAGGGTTGTGATCTGAGCCTATGTCTGCACCAGGGTATGTTGTGACTCTTTTAACACAATTTCGGAAACGTCTGTTTATCAGAATGTAATCAATTTGGTTCCTACTTGGTTCTTGGTTGTCAATAGAGTCTCTGGGTGATTTCCATGTGTAAAGACGTCGCTTTGGAAGTTTAAATAGCGTATTAGTTACTACCATCTCTGTAGTTTGGCAGAAATCATAGAGCCGGTCTCCTCTCTCATTACACTCACCTAAGCCGAAATCGCCGACCAAATCCCCCCGTCTACCCTGACCGATTTTAGCATTAAAGTCTCCAAGTATCAAGTTTATGGTATTCTTCTTGAGAGAGTTTAGAGTGTTTTCTAAAGTGTTGTAGAATTTTTCCACTTCCTCATCGTATTTACTATCAGATGTAGGTGCGTAGACTTGTAAGATATTTATGTCAAATGGCTGTCCATGAATCTGTAGCAGCATCACTCTATCCGATATGGGCACAAAGTTCTTAACGTACCTCGTGAACTCCGAGTCAACTAGAATTCCGACACCGTTTCGATGAAACCTATCTCCACTCTCACTTCCTGAGTAATAGAGTGTTCCTCCTTCCTGAGAACAAACACCGACACCAGGCCATCTGAGTTCGCTGATTCCCATGAACTTAACTTTAAGTCTTCTCATTTCTTTGATAGCGTTGTTTAATTTTCCGGCCATGAAGAGACTTCTGACATTCCATGTACACACTCGCAATCTGGTTTTCACTATTCTGAGCCGGGAGATTCTTCGCACCCCTTGCCCATTTAAGGGCTGCCCGGGACTGGGGGCCATTTGTATTTTGTTTCTCGTCATAGTGAATTTCCTGGGGATGGTATACCGAAGTGGTTTCCCGTTGCCTTCTTCGGTTTGATTCTCAGCCGCCCCTAACCTGGAGTACAGACGCTGTTCGTAGCCGCCCCTAACCTGGAGAACAGACGCTACTGGGTTTCGCCATAACTGGCTTAAGAGAAGAGAAAGTAAATAGTAAGAAATGAAAGACCCCTAGCCCTCGGACACCTAATAGCGTCGGGGTCGGAAGAAACAAGAGTTGGCCAAGAGAGGCCAGATAGGAAAGATAAAAGTAAGATATCTAGTATAAGTAAGTGGAAGCAATACTAGATATGGCTTGGGACCTCATGGATGCCAATCCATATGCTCATAAGCTATGAGCCCCTCAAGGGAATATGTAAGATCACCCAGTGTTGCTATTCGGCCGAATTAGTTAATTGTTTTTTTTTTTTTTTTGTTTCTTATTTTTTATTTGAGGAATATATTGATATTTTTGAACGTTTCGAACAAATTGATACACAAATCAGGCACAAATGACGCAAAATAAAAAGGATATGGAAACGTACAACAAAAATTTTTTCAAAATTTGTATATGTTAAACTGAAATTTAGGTTCGTAATTAAAATAAGTCTGTAAATTTTTGTTGATGATATTGTGAATTGCTTCTCTTTTTTCTTTTCTTTATACACATACACGCTTCTAGTTTATGAGATGAAAAGGATATAAGTTTTCATATAAACCCCATATTTTATTTACGTATCATGTTTTATTATTTAACTACCAGAGGGCTCCACTAATTTTCTGTTTTTTTATAAGTTGGGTTTGCAAATAAGAAGATTAAGAAATTACTTAAATAATTTTTCTACAATAAAATAACGTGATGTCATTATTAAATACTATGTATTACTTTGGGGTTATTTTTTTTTTTATCTCGGGCAATGACTTATTATAGATTAACATATAAACAAGCAGGTATTATTCTATTATTATCTTCATTTTATAATAATAGTAATAAAAAAAGATTCGATAATGTATTAACTGACGTCATTAGAGTGACGTCATATTGTCTAAATCAATGAATATAAAAAATAAAATCCAACTTAGTGATACATCAGAGAATCGATAATTATTCATCTGGAAGACGGTAGAAATTATTTACATCTTTGAACATTTCAACAATATTTGGAAATGATTAGTTTTCGTTATTTGATGTTTGGTTGTGATTAATTTGATGAACACCAATGTAGGTGATTATAACAAAAAAGAAAAGAATGTTAATTGATTTTATGAAGAAAAGAATTCTAAATATTTGTATTATAATTAAATTAGTTTTTATTATTAATTAAAATAATATAGTAACTAAAGTAATATATATTTATATATATATATTTCATTAGTAAAGGAAAAATTTTCCTATTAATTATAAATTTAATAGATTCGAAAATCTGATAAGATATATAAAATTTTTCTATATTAAATTTTAAGTGTCAATAAGGTCTGCAGCTAGTCATGAGAGATTCAAGAAGGGCATTTTCTTTAGGGATTCAAAAAAGATTTATTCTATTTATTCTATTTTACTATATGAAGAAATTAAATCAGTTTTTTTAATTTATTGAACAATACAATTTTGAATAATCGTTGATCATTTCGCTCTTGTCATTTAATAACAATTTTATGATGAGTACTTCATCTAATTTCTTGGAAAATCTTCATTAAATTTTGTTATTTATGAACCAAGTAAATTATTATCATTTATATTTGTTGATAAATTGTTTGCATAAATAAGGGGTGATTTTCCACTCCCTGCCTTTTCATCAAAATAACAGTTGATTAGAGATCAGGGGAGCGGATGTTTATTTGATAACCAAAAATAATGAAGAGAGAAATCTTAAATGAAAGAGATAAAATGTCAATACTTATTCTTATCTTTTTACTATCTCGCCAGAGATAGTATTGCGATATTGAAAATTTTCGATGTCGAGATATTGATATTTTTATACGTTTTGAAGGTCCCTGAGTCATTTTCACTAAGATTGAGAAAAATGTCTGTGTGTCTGTGTGTGTGTGTGTTTATGTGTATGTATGTATGTAGACAAGATTATGCAAAAACAGTTTCAGTTAGAATAATGAAATTTGGTACATGGTCATTATTCAAAATTCGTAGTTTTCTATCAATTTTTGAGAAATGTAGCTCAATCGGAAGAGGACCATTACCTAACACGTTTTGAATTTTTTTCCTCTAAACTGATCGTAAAAATATAAATATATGTTTTTTTAATTTTTCACACGATGAAAAATTGTACAAAATTGCTATATATAGAATTTCAGCTTGATTGAATCACTGAAAGTACCGGAATTAATTTTTTAACACGTTGACTAACAATCACGTGACGTATAAATAATATTTATTAATTTTAATTTATAATTTAATTAATTAAATTTAATTTAAATATAATATATGTTAATCAACAATTCAAATTTAAGAGATAGTCGAGTGAAGACATTCAAGATTTTTTATTTTATTTTTAAAAATAAGCAATGAACTCCATTTCTAATATTACTCGTATATTATTATTATTAAATATAATTTCCATTTTAACTTTTAAACTTGATTTTTATTAGAGCGTTACACCCTTGTCCCCAATCGCATTTACATCATCCCAATTATTTAACTCTTTTTTTTAGTACTCTATTATGGTTTATTTTAAAATAGCTTAACTCAGGAATAAATATATATCTTGGACTTTTCCACAAAGTAACCACAAGGGAGGTAATATGTTTCGTTTATTAAATAAACAATTCTCTATACTCTACAGCTGATGTTTGAACTTATACGAGACGAATGATGAGTTTATAAACTTTAAATTTAGCCATTTAATTCTAAATATTATTTAAAAGTTCTTTTTTTAATCGATTTAATTTTAATTTTTAAAAAAATATTTTGATGATTCTTACCGATTTTTCATTCTCCAAGGGCCGGACTGAAGTAACTTGTGTGCCATTACGGAAATGCCTGGTCAATCCCATCGTGTGCACATAATCGGCATAGTATCGGGCGACCTGTGCAACCGATGCTCTCGATTCTCTTGTAGGTGAGGTGGTTGTGTTTGTGGTCGCCGATCCAGGTGATTGACCTTCTATGTCGATCATCCCGTGATAGTGATGATGCGGATGCAGGTGGTGATAATGATGATAATGATGATGATTGTGATGTCGCTGGCTTGCCTCCCATTGGCGAAATTGCATTCCCGGTAACTCCATCCAATTGGCAAGGCTGATTGTGAGGACATTTCCATCCATTGCCTGTATAATGAGAGAATAAAATTGACGTATTAATTAAAAATATCCAAAGCGTAGGAGTAGTAGTAATTCAGGAGAATTTTCATACATTTGCTTTAGAAAATAATCATAAATATGAGCTGTGGCCAGGCACAGAACTGACCGACGATTTGAAATAAATTAATTCCCAAACATCTTTAAATATATATAAATAAAGTATAAAAAAATATTTTTAAAACTTGAATTAAAATGATTAAATTATATTATCTTGGTTTTTTTAGTTTAATTACTCAATTATTAATTACTACTATATTTTAAGTGAACTTTTTTCCGACAATGAATATAAAATTAATACTTTGTAAACTACCACTTCCGGTTTCAGGATAAACACCAAAAGTTGATGAAATCATGCTAGTGAAGCATTATGTAAACATACCGAATTTTACCAAAATCCGTTGAACCGTTCAAGCTATACACATCTATACGGACACACAATGGACAGACGGACGGACGGTCGGACAGATATCATTCTAAAAATACTTTTTTAGGTTAAGAAAATGCATGATTCGTGGAGATATGTAAAAATCTCTACATGGGAGATTTGGTGTGAAAACAATACCTCTCTTACTATCGTCAGTCGGTAAAAATAGAATATAAAATTCTCTTCAGTTTAACAGATAAGCTGATTTTCTAATTTGCAACCTTGAATTAATCTTTCCAGAAATCTAACACGATATTGATAAAAACGTTTATCTTTAATATATAATATTTTATTGCATATAAATAGGGGAATAAAATTACAATCAAAATCATTCGTTTAAACTTTTATTTTATTTTGTAAAACTAAATCTAAAATTAAAAGAAAAAAATAAACATTTAATAATTGATTTATTAAGTTTACATAAAAATAACTTCTGTTGAGTGCTTAAACAAACATATAAATAAATCATTTTGAATGGGTTTATATTCAAATTATCCTTACATTATATTATTACTAGCTGCTCAGAGCGCCTTCGGCGCTCTTCACACCTAGACGGGGGCTCCGCCCCCTGTACCCCCGAGTGGTACATAGTATTTGGTGGTTGAAAGTAGTAAAAGGTTTTCATCCATTTTGTTTCAATCAGTATATTACATAAAACATTCATTTCTTTTTGTGTTCTTATTTAAAAAATATATTTTAATTTAATCACTATATTAATTATATATATTATTATTGTATATGTTATATCTATCTACCTATGTGGCTCAAAGATACTCGAAAGTTCTTAGCCGCAACAACCACATTTCTCCAAGTGTCCCTATCCTGAGCCCTTGTTCCATCTCTCTTACGTCCCTTCCTACGCGTCATTGGTTTTCCAAGCGGACGTTTTCCAATCGGTCTTCCCACCAATATCTTTTTCCTCTCCCATTCTAGCCACGTGCCCTGCCTATCGCAGCTTTTTCCCTTTTATAACCCTAACTATTTCTGAAGATGCAGAGAGACCATGCAATTTCTTGTTATGCTGTCTCCCCCATTCCCCGGTGACCTCATCTTTCTTTGGCCAATAAATGCAGGGAAGAATCCTATTCTCAAACACTCTGAATCTACTCTCATCTCCCAGGGTCATAGACCATGCCTCCCACCCATATAATGCAACAGGCAAAATAATTTTTTTATATATTTCCTTTGATAATAATTTTGAAGAGATAAGCCTCTTTATTGCAAGATAACAGGCGTTTCCCGATTGCAACCCCGATTTAAATTCTTCTCAAATATTATTATCCTTCGTGATTACATTCAATTTTTCTACATATTCAAATTCTACATTTTGTATCTTAAGATTTTGTATGTCAATACTCTTCCTCTTTGTTACTAAATATTTTTTCTTATCACTATTAATTTCAAACCTCCATTAATTTTTCCTCGCTATCTGCAATTGCAATTTCCTAATCTCCTATTATATTTAAGTCGTCTGGGTAACCTAACATTTTACAATTGATTTCTTCATCTTATTTTTTCTTTACTACCTTCAAGACAAATTTGAAGATCAAAATTTGAAAAAGTTTATGCTGATCTATATTGAGTCATGTGTATGTTTTACTAAAGTCTACAAATAATTAGTGAACAGAAATATTGAATTCGCAGTTTTTTTCCTAATATCTGTCATAATGAAAATATCTTAATTAATGTTGATCGATTTGGCCTTAACCCGCAATGATATCTCCTAATATTTCCACCGCCTATGGTTCTTAAGTATTGTATATGTTATTATAGTGAAATAGAGTATAATATTTCTTGATCATTACATTTTGATATTTTATTTTCATTGCTAGATTATTATTGAATATTTTTAATTATAATGAAACTTGGGAAAATGCAAAAATAGAGACTTGAGACAATTTTTAAAAAAAAACGGTATAAAACTATAGATAAATTACCAATATATACATTCATTAATAGTATTAATTTAAATTAATTGATTTATTTGTTTTTTTATTATTAAGTTCATTTATTAATTTTTTTAGATCATAGTTATTTTCCTCCCTTAAAATAAACTTATCTAATTCTGGTGGTGCTAGGGGATTTGAAAATTATTCGTCGCAATATGAAGATTTCGCTTACAGCTTCTGTCATGTCCGACCTCCATCCAACAGTTATTTTCTGTCAAATTTTTTGCTTCTCTTAATCATGTGATCTATATATTTAATTTTTTTTGATTCATTATAATAAAATTTATACAAATAAAAATTTTTACTTTGTTAATTTATATAAATTTCAATATAAACTGATTGTGAGTGATACGCTTAGCCAATACTCTGAATAATTTGTGTACAAAAATATTGAATGTTCTTAGCGAGATTTGATATAATGTTGTACGATTTGTCCTAAATCTGAATTAGAAGAAAATTATAAATTGCCTCCTTTTCCAGCTCAATTCATTTACCCACCCATGTTGCATATGGCATCTAAATTTCTTAAAACTCCGTTTTTTTAATTTAAAATAGAAGGAGAGAAAGAGTTTTAAATTATATTCGAATAGTCTATATATTCTATATATCAGTATTTTTTTTCTGAATTTAATAGCAAGTTGATTTTAAAAATTTTCCATTCTTAATGCATATGATTGATTACATGTGTTAAAATTTAAAAAAATTCAAATATTCTAATTTTTATATTTATATACAATTTAATATTATTTTTTATTAATATCATATCAAAAAAAAGAGAATTTATTAAAATTAAAAATAAAAAAAGAAGCCTATTAATAAAAAATTGAATGGTGATTTAAATATTTTATTAAATTAATTAAAATGAGACCTTTTAGAATAAATTATTTAATTGAAATGATATTTAAATATAAGAATTTAAAAAAATATTATATTCTTTGTTTGGCAATTGTTATTTAATTATGTGCAACATGATTCGACTTGCACAGAGCATCGTTATTTTTTATTAATATCACATAATAAAAATGAATCTTTTAAACATAATAAATAAAAAAGACATTTTAATAAATTTAAAAAATATACCCAATTTAAAAATGTCAAAAATTTAAAACAACTTTATATCATCATATTTTAATTTTTATATAATATATATATATATATATAGTTAATTAATAATAGAGTAATTAAATTAAAATAAAAAACAAAGATAATATAATTCAGTCATTTTAATTCAGGTTAAATAATATTTTTTTTTATTATTCAATGATAAAATTTATATATTATTATATATATATTATAGAAAAGAAGAAATATTCAATTAAATAAAAAATAATTTAAGATAAAAATATGATCTAATAAATATTTTAATTAAATTGAGAACTTTTAGAATAAATTATTTAATTGAATTGATATTTGTATATTAGAATTTAAAATAAAAAGGGAAATATTATAATAATTCTTCGATTGGGAATCTCTATGATAATTCATTGTTTGAAATGATTCCGCTAGGCCGACAGTGAGCCGCGAGCTGCTCTTGAATGAACAACACGGAGAATTATATAAACTTTAAAAAATTAATTTCTGCGGTTATTGATAAGATATTAATAAAATTTATAGCCTATGTTACTCTAGAGGTATATAAGAATATTGTGATGTAATTTCAAAGAAATCGGTTCAGCCAATTCTGAGTCTATAAAATAGTAATTTTCCGGACAGACAGACAGACAGACAGACAGACAGACAGACGTGAAAAATTCTAAAGTCACTTTTGGATTCTAGAGGTCATGAAACGCGAAGATATGCAAAAATTTTTAAATTCTGAGCAATGTGCAGACAAAAACCTTTTTTTATATATATAGATATTATTTATAAAAAAAATAAAATAGTGCTAATTTAATTTATAATAAATTTAAAAATAAAATAAATCCCGACGTAAGAAATCTGTATATTATATAACATTAGGACGTGGGTACTGAAGAAATGATTTGGATTATAAAATTTCAGCTCAGTGGGAGTGGGTAGACCATTACTTTAATTAAGTTTTAGATAATTTCTTAGTTTATATTTATTTTTTTGTTACGTTTTTTTTCCTTTCCTCATTAAACTTATATGTTAAAGTTTTTTTTTCTTCATGATTTTTCCACTATTTAAATATTTACAGCAAAAATTTTTTTAATGGGTTATTCTATCTCATTAGCAGATGGAGATTTATTTGATATACCTATCTTAAAATTAAAAATAATCTCTGACTTTGGACATCCTATTAAAGGTCAGCGCATATCTAGTCGGGTGCCACTTAAGCAGGGCAAAGGTGTTCTATGATCAGTAAAACGAATCCTCTCAACCTTTATCTTGATATTCTTGACCCAAGGCGCTAGTTTTTATTTCAAATAGCTTCTCAATTTTGATCCCGAAAGGATGGATTTCGTCCTATAGACCCCATCTAAAGAAATTCCTTTGCCAGTCCCGAGACTTTATTTAACCCGGACCTCGAGGTTGGGAGTCAAGCGTGGCGTCTTTATATTATTATTATATATGTTATTAATTATTATATATGTAATATATTGTAATAAAATAAACTATATTATCTGGTTTGAAATTTTATTAGAAATTAAATTAACTTAGATATGTTTAAATTTATATAAATATAGATAATATCTGTGTGTAAAAATTGTTAAAATATTTTCAAAGTATCTATGGAATTTAATAAATTTCGATGAATCATTTTGGGTATGTTGTTTATCTTACGGAACTGAGTAATGACTCAAATTAGGTTTAAAAATCAAAAAATATTGCCGTGATTTAAAAAAAAATCAAATAAAGCTACAGTTAATAATACAGTTAATAATAGTTAATTTAATACACTTAAATTTCAAAAAATACTTCTAAGATTTTTAGAATTTAAAAAAAAAACGTAAAAATATCTATATATTTTTAAATGAAAATTTGAAAAAAACTTACAAGAAGGAATGTAGGAGCTCAAGTACATTATTTTTATAATTTAAAGAGGATGAATGTTTAGTAAGACAGGTTTTTTGGTTCCTATATAATATTTTAAATTAATAATATATTTAATTTGTTTTTATTTATTACTATCTCGTAAGAGATAGTATTGCGATTACGAAAATTTTCGATGTTGAGGTTTTGATGTTTTTATACGTTTTGAAGGTTCCTGAATCATTTTCACTAAGGTTGAGAAAAATGTCTGTGTGTGTATGTATGTAGACAAGATTACGCAAAAACGGTTTGAGCTAGAATCATGAAATTTGGTACATGGACATTATTCAAAATTCATAGTTTTCTATCAACTTTTGAGAAATGTAGCTCAACCGGAAGAGGTCATTACTTACAACGTTTTGATTTTTTTCCTCTAAAGTGACCGTAAAAATAAAGATATATGTTTGATAATTTTTCACATGATTAATAATTGTATAAAACTGCTATATATAGAATTTCAGCTTGATTGAATCGCTGAAAGTACCAGAATTAATTTTTTAACACAGCAAATCTCACGCGCCAACATGTGCCATGGTGCCATCAATAAAAAGCCAAACATGCGCTGGTTTAATATTTATAATTTATAATTAATTAAATTTAATTTAAATATAATATATTATATTATTTAATCCAATTCAAATTACGAGATAGTCGAGTGGAGACACTCCAGCTTATTTTATTTTAATTTATTTGAATAATTATTTAATTTTTCAATATAAATTGAAAAATTATATCTAAAATTGTTATCATTATTTAATATTTTTAATAGTTTATATAAGTCTATGAATATTATATTAAATTGAAAATTTCACTTTTAATTTTGTTAATACTTATTCTATATTCTATATAATTATCATTAATAAAAAGTTTTTTTTAAATAATAAAAATATATTAAATTAAGTTATTCTAATGAATTTTATTTGTTTATTATTTGTTTCTTTGTAAGAACTTGTATAGTATTAACTGTTTTGGTTTTTTTAAATGCCTGATTATCATGTTGTCTACCTTCCAGGCGTTTCCATTGTTCTTTGAAAAATTTGAGATATTTAAAAATATTACTATTATATTGTATTCTGAAATAATTTTGATATAAACCTTAAATCTAATTTTAAGTATATTTATACTGAATTTAGATGAAAATACATCGTTATTTGAGAAACTTCTAAGTATTCCTTTTTTATTGATAATTTATTGGCCTTTATTTAATTTAATTTCATATATATATTCAATAATTGATTTATAAGAAACCAGAAATACAATCAATTTTTAAATATCTAATGTTCGGTTTATTCATTTTTTAGTTATCCTTATTTGAAAGATATATTTTTACTATCTCGCCAAATTTTCGATGTCGAGATTTTGATGTTTTTATACGTTTTTAAGGTTCCTGAATCATTTTCAGGTTGAGAAAAATATCTCTGTGTGTGTGTGTCTATGTAGACAAGATTACGGAAAAACGGTTTGAGTTAGAATAATGAAATTTGGTACACGGTCATTATTCAAAATTCGTAGTTTTTTATGAACTTTTGAGTAATGTAGCTCAATCAACCTACCACGTTTTCATTTTTTTTCCTCTAAACTGACCGTAAAAATATAGATATATGTTTTTTTAGTTTTTCAAATGATTAAAAATTGTATAAAACTGCTGTATATAGAATTTCAGCTTAATTGAATCGCTGAAAGTACCGGGATTAATATTTTAACGCTGCAAATTGCGCGCCATCTTCAAAGAGCAAAACACGCGCTGGTTTAATAAATATTATTTATTAATTTTATTAATTAATTAAATTTAATTTAAATATATAATATATGTTAATTAATCCAATTCAAACGTAAATAAATAAAATTTATTATTATAATTAATTCAAATAGAGTGGAGACACTCCACATTTTTTAGTTAAAATATACCTATATTTTATTTTAATATTATCCTCTATTACCATTAATGATAATTCTAATGAGTCCCTTCATTCCTTAGCTACTATTATTATTATAATTAATTCTAAATTAAATGAAAAAATAATCATAGAATAATAAAATTAAACAAAACTTAATCAATAATATTAATAGGTTCAATTCTTATTTATGCTTACTTGCCAAGCGCCGCCAGGAGGACCTTTCCCCAAAACCACATGTTCTACAAATTGGTGGGGTTGGTATCGCCATTCCAGAAGAGATGGCAATTCTACACCCAAATCGGCACACGGATGGGTCAATTGGTCTAAAAGAACCGCAACTGGATTAGAAGAGCGGCCCTCTAAGCCCTGAAAATTAAAAGAAAAATAATTAAATAATTTAAATATTAAATTTATTATTATTATTTATAGAAAATTCAAAATCTATTTTTTACAAACTAAAGATTTATTTAAATATTTTTTTAGTTAAAAATTCATTAATATGAACATTAGATGTATCATAATATTTATCAATTGTTGAAAATATATAAAAATATGTATTTAAATCTTTTGATAATAATTTAATAGTATTTTATAAAAAATTATTAAAATAAATTATAACAAAACAACAAGAAAAAGAGATGTTTTTTAATAAAAAAAAAACTTGAACTATGTCCATTTATATTATCTTTTTTTAGTAAATATTTATATTTAGAATGATAAATTTGTTGTTTATATTAAAATATATAAAGTGTTTATTTAATGAGTTAGAGACTAAGTATCGAGTATTTCCTTGATAAATTTCTAAGATAAATTTCTTTATTTTTGACATATTAATTTGATATGTCGAAGTAATGTATGCAAAATTTTGTTATTGAATGCTAAATTTAGTTAACTGTTATCTAGAATTAAATACAAAAATTCTAGGATTTCAACTTTTCAGTTTTGATTCAGTCAAAAAAAAATTTATAATGAAAGAAAATTTTCAGTGGCAGGCCTCTTAAACTTGAAGAATAATGAATTTCGAATAATATTATAATAGAACAAAGAAACGAAGTTTATTTATAGTTTTTACAATAACTTTTTTTAATTATTATTATTATATTGTTATTACTTATGTTATTTATATCATATTTTGATTTCAAAGAATCAAGCCTTTCTAGATACTAATTATAATCATAATTCTCCACTGATAAAAGCACTACATTATATATTACTTTAATATTATTATTTATTATTATATATTACTTAAAATAATGAAAAGTTGAGATATACTAACATTAGCAAGGAACTGTAGATCTTGTTCAACAATGGAACTTCCTGGTTTTTCGTTTTGTGCTGTGTGCAAACGGGCAGAAAGCATTTCGTCGGCGTGTTCTTGCCCAGTGTAATAAGGCCAGTATCCTGAAAGTAGGGCGGAAAGGGCGATCCCTGAGGGGCCATTTCCAATAACGACCACCGGGTAATATTCGGGCTCATGAAGAAACTCTTCGGAACCAAGACTACTGTTTGAAGTATGTAGATCACGCATCTGAAACATAAAATTTAATAAATCTATTAAACCAAATGGATATTCAACATAAATAATTAGGAGAACGTATTATTTATAATGCCGTTATTAAAAGTAAATATAGGAAATATAAATTAGAATACAGTTTATTACCTAATCGGATATATTTGTATGTATAAACAAATTTTATTGATTAACATGAACTTACATTAAGACATGAAAATCACTAAAAAAGGTATTAATCAAATGAAAATAATCAATAATAAATATTGATAGCAAATTGAATATTGATTAATTAATATGATCAATAAGTGAAAAAGGTTGATAAAATTTATTCAGGTCCAGTCTCGATGATAAAGATAACATTCAATTTATCAAATAATATACGTGGAGCTATATTATTTGCATAATTTATATTTTAGATGACGACATAATATAATTGAATTGTAATGAACAATTTCGAAATATAATACAATTTAAAAATATAAATAAATAAAAATATTATTACAAAATGTTTGTTTGGATAAAATTGATAGATTTTTTTTTATATTTTATAATATATTTTTCTAAATATCAAAAAAATGAAAATTTAATTATAATAAAAGAAAAAAAAATTAATTCTAAATTAATTGTGACCTATTCAATTTTTTTTGTCATTTTTTTGGATTTTTTTAAATTATTTATTTATTCATAATTTGTTTCTTCTTTTTTTTTATATATATTAAAATATTCCATTCCAAGATTAAATTCATTCTTAAAAAAGAAATAACTCGTGAATAAAAACATTGGAATTTGGAATTTAATGTGAGATTCTTGTTTCATTCATATATTCATTCCGTATTAATTTTTTTTTTGTATTTGTGACCATAAATATTCAAATATAAAATAAAATATTAACTCATGAAAAATAAGAATTAAACTAAATAAACGAATTAATATTATTATTAATAAGAATTGTAAAATAATTTTCATTAAAAATTTTCTTATGAGGAGATCTAATAGCTAATTATTCTAGGACAGTGATTCTCAACCTTTTTTTTTACCGCGGCACACTTTTAACGGTTTAAAAATTTGGCGGCACACAAAGAAAAAGATAAGTGTAAAGTTTACCATATTGAAAAAAGTGGTCCCAAAAATGGTTTACCTTTTTTTTAGAACCATATTGAAAAAATTTAGAAAGTCGGAAATGTTTAAGAGCCTAGTCCCAAAATCATTTTACCTTTTTTTTTAGTGTATGTATTTAATACAAATAATTATGTAATAATAATAATTCATGTAATTAGCTAACAGCTTTACCAATCAATCTTTATGGAGGTTTTTATTTTTCAATTAATTTTAAGATATAATAATAATAACAGTGATATATAAGGATTATTTATATTTATAATATTACTTTAAGAGCCATTGAATCATACCCTAATATTTAAAAATGAAGTAAACTTAATTTAAAGAATCAAAATTAAAAGAAATCCAGATAAATAAATATATAAAATTTTAAGAATAAAATTAAATATGGTTAATTAAATGCTTGTTTTCATTATTTAATTATACATATATATATTTATTTATTTTGAAATTTTAAATTTTATTTATTTTTTATGATTTTATGTGCTTACCTTCTAATTTGAAATTTTGATTTCAATATACAATTATATCTTCTATATTATTTCTTAAATAAAATTTGAATTGTAGTGATTTTAATTAAGATAAATTGACTAACTCAATTATTTAAAAATCGATCCTTGAATTTAAAAATGATTTTAATTTTGAACTAATCCCTTGTTCAATGCTCTAAAAATCTTTTTTATTTGGAATAAAGTCAAATATAATGAAGTAAATAAATATTTTAAAATATCATCAAAAATAAAAAAATATTTATTTAAATTAGATATTCCGATATTTCATAAAGAAAACTGTATATTATTTTATATAATCCTATATAAATATTAAATCACTAGTCTACTTCGATTGATTCCGATAAACTGAAATTATTGATTAAATTTATTATCATTTATATACTTTTCAATCAAATACATATATACTAATACTAGAAAATGTCTCATCGGTGCTTATGTTCAATTTTTGATGATTCATTTTACATAAGTTTTATATATGCATAGACATATTATCTCTAATTATTTTATCTTATCTTTTCCAATTTAATTGTGAACTGGGTGCATAATATGTTATTTTTGCGCATCGGTCATCCTATCAATTAATAGTCAGATTGTTTTTTATTTTATTTTTATTTTTTTTTATTTTATATCGTTGCATGCGATCATAACCTTGAATAAAAAAAAGTATTGGACCGCCTCTCTAATACTTTTATAATTGCAGTAAAATTTTACTATGGGAATTTTCTTATGTAACCTGTTCTACTATACTAATAAATACTTTTTGTCATATTTAGTAAATTCTATTTTCGTAAATTTCCCAGAATATATTTTCCATAAATAATAAACTATCAAGATTTATTTGGCAATGAATAAAAATTAATTTTTGTCAATAAATTTGTTCATTTTTATCCTTGTTAAAGAACTTGAAAATTTTTGCTAATAATAATAATAATAATAATAATCTTATACAAAATATATTAATACATAAGATTTGCGGAATTTATATTTGTTTCATAAATCGCGTACCTTATAGTATTTTTTATTGATATTTATAAATTAAATAAATTTTATATACATATTTTAATTGATATATCATATATTTTATTTTAAACTAAATTTTCAAAGTTATCATATATATATTGAATACTCACATTTTCAATTGTGAAATCTTATTTTTTATATTAGTATTTTATACTTAATAATTATATTTTTAGAAACGGTTCGATTATATTTATTCATATTACTAGCTGCTCAGAGCTCCTTCGTCGCTCTTCACATCTAGACGGGGGCTCCGCCCCCTGTACCCCCGAGTGGTACATAGTATTTGGTTGAAAGTAGTAAAAGGTTTTCATCCATTTTGTTTCAAACAATGTATAACATAAAACATTCATTTCTTATTGTGTGATTATTTAAAATATATTTTAATTTATTTAGTAAATTAATTATATATATTATTATTGAATATGTTATATCTATCTACTCGAAAGTTCTTGGCAGCTACAACCACATTTCTACAAGTGTCCCCGGTGACCTCATCTTTCTTTGGCCAATAAATGCTGGAAAGAATAATCTGAATCTACTCTCATCTCCCAGGGTCATAGACCATGCGTGGCTCAACGGTACTCGAAAGTTCTTGGCAGCTACAACCACATTTCTCCAAGTGTCCTTATCCTGAGCCTCTGTTCCATCTCTCGTACGTCATTCCCTGATGTACTCATCTTTCTTTGGCCCATAAATGCTGGGGAGAATCCTATTCTCTGAATCCACTCTCATCTCCAAAGATCATAGACCATGTCTAACACTCATATAATACAACAGACAAAATAATTGTTTTATATATTTTAATTTTCATTCCCTTTTATAATAATTTTGATGAGATAAGCCTCTTTACTGCATGATAACAGGCGTTTTCCGATTGCAACTTCGATTTCAATTCTTCTCAAATATTATTATCCTTCGTGATTACATTCAATTTTTCTACATATTCAAATTCTACATTTTGTATGTTAATACTGCTCCTGTTTGTTTCTAAATATATTTATTTATCATTATTAATTTCAAACCTCATCTCTTTTCCTACCTCGATTAATTTTTCCTCGCTATCTGTAATTGCAATTGCCGAATCTCCTATTATATTTAAGTCGTCTGGGTCACCTAATATTTTACAATTGATTTCCACATCTTACTCTTTCTTTACTACCTTCAAGATAAATTTTAAGATAAAAATTTGAAAAAAGTTTATCCGGATCTATTGAGTCATGCGTAGGTTTTACTAAAGTCTACAAATAATTAGTGAACAGAGATATTGAATTCGCGGTTTTTTAATATCTGTCATAATGAAAATATCTTAATTAATGTTGATCGATTTGGCATGAACCCGCAATGATATCGTCTAATATTTCCTCCGCCTATAGTTTATAAGTATTGTATATGTTATAATAGAGTATAATATTTCTTGATCATTTCATTTCGATATTTTAATTTCATTGTTTGATTTTTATTGAATATTTTTAATTATAATAAAATTAGAGAAAATGCAAAGTTAGAGACTTGAGACAATTTATAAAAATTAATTTATAAAAATTAACGGTATAAAAGTATTGATAAAACTAAAGATAAATTAACAATATATACATTCATTAATAGTATTAATTTAAATTAATGGATTTATTTGATTTTTTATTATTAAGTTCATTTATTAATTTTTTTAGATCATAGTTAATTCCCTCCCTTAAAATAAAAGAAGTACCTATTCAAATATGGAAAGAATAAATACAAAATAATTTAAGTTAAATATGATTTAAATATTTTATTATATTAATTAAAATGAGAACTTTTAGAATAAATTATTTAATTGAAATGATATTTGAATATTAGAATTTAAAATAAAAAGTTAAAATTTATAATAATTCTTTGATTGCTAGTTATATACATTGTGTAAAATGAGTCCGCCAGTCAGTGGGCCACGCCTGGCTCTTGAATGAACAACACGGAGAACTATATATAAACTTTAAATCTCTCTCTCTCCCGCTCACACACACTCTCACCTCTCTCCTCATCCCCTCCACCTCTCATTTCTTAGTTATTTCAATTTCCACAAATTGTCTAATTTTTAAAATATTCACTAATTTACTTTCTATTTTTATTCTTTAATCCTTAAATAATATATTTTCTATTTTATGTTAAAATGTAAATAACTTACATTTTAACATATTAAACTATGACAGCAAAAAAGTAAACGAATTACATACATACATACAAACAGTCTCCTTTATATATATATAGATTACCGACCGACGATAGTAAGGGAGGTATTGTTTTCACACCAAATTTCACATGTGGAGATTTTTACATATCTCCACGAATCATGCATTTTCTTAACAGAAAAAAGTATTTTTAGCATGATGTCTGTCCGTCCGTCTGTCCGTCTGTCCGTCCGTCTGTCCGTCCGTATAGATGTGTACAGCCTGAACGGCTCAACCGATTTTGATGAAATTTGGTATATTTACTTAATGCATCAGTGGGATGAATTGATCAACTTTTGGTGCAAATCCGGAAACCGGAAGTGGTAGTATTAGCGATCGACGATAGTAAGGGAAGGGTTATTTTCACACCAAATTTCACATGAGGAGATTTTTTTATATATAACCACGAATCCTGCACTTTGTATTGGTTTTATCCTCGGGAAAATCATATTTATTAGTTTTTTCTTGATTTAAAATTATATGACGTCATCCAGCCATTCAAGACATCACAGCCTGGTCTTGCATATATATTATAAATAAAATAAAATTAAAAATATTTATATTTATTATTTATGTATCCATATCTGTTTTTTATTACATTAATAGATATATTAAAATTATTTGAAATTGTTTCTCTAGCTGGAAATTAATTTACTTCAAACCGTCGGTCGGTTCGGACCTGGCCACAGGTCAACTTATTTATGTACTATAATTAAAACTGTTATATAACATTTTACTTTTGCAAAATAATAAAAAAATATATAAATAAATAAAATAAATCATGCGATGGTAGGTATACGAGGAGAAGAATAAATTTATTTTTGTTCTGATTGTAACAAATAAAAAACTATAGTTGACACCTTTATTCAGCAATAAAATAAATACCTACATTAATTGCTTGTATATTTAAGAAATTGTTACAATTTATTTAGTTTCTAAAATCGTACTTTTTATTCTCTTTCAAATATAATTAATAAATGTTTATAAATATATTTTTGTTATTAAATTAAAAAATACAATTTTTCATTAAGATGACAAAAATGAAGATTAAGATTTTTTTTTTAAAGATCAAATTGTTAAGTGGTACGATTTCAGTAAGTAACTTTCTCTTTATAATTTAAAAAATTTAAAAGCAATTAAAGATAATAAATAAATATTATTAGAGATTCTATTTATAAATAATTTATTTGGAGTCAACATTGCTAATTTATGCGTAAATAATTTATTTTACTTATTTGTATTTTAATAAAATGAAATTATTAACATCAATAAATGTTATCAAAAAATCTGGAGTGTCTCCACTCGACTATCTCGCAATTTGAATTGGAATAAATAACATATATTACATTTAAATTAAATTTAATTAATTAATCAAATTAATAAATAATATTTATTAAACCAGCGCGAGTGGGCTCTTTGTTGATGGCACCACGTCAGGTGCTGGCGTGTGGTTTGCGGTATTAAAAAATTAATTCCGGTACTTTCAGCGATTCAATCAAGTTGAAATTCTATATATAGAATTTTTATACAATTTTTAATCATGTGAAAAACTATCAAACATATATCTATATTTTTACGGTCAGTTTAGAGGAAAAAAAAAAAGAAAACGTGGTAGGAGGACCCTCTTCTGATTGAGCTACATTTCTCAAAAGTTGATAGAAAACTACGAATTTTGAATAATGACCGTGTACCAAATTTCATTATTCTAACTCAAATCGTTTATGCGTAATCTTGTCTACATACACATACACTCACACACCTATATACATTTTTCTCAACCTTAGTGAAAATGTCTCATGGAACTTCAAAACGTAGAAAAACATGAAAATCTCGACATGGAAAATTTTGGTGATCGCAATACTATCTCTCGCAAGAATATTAAGGGGTATTTTGAAATATTATCCATATGTTCTAATTATAATACATTTAATCCTGTTTAAAGAATTAATTATTTAGGAAATTCTATTTGATTGAAATTTTTCTGCACATGGAATTGAAATGCAATTCTTCTTGCGTATACAATATATGTAATTGTTATATTATGTATGTGTCCAATTTTCTCGGACTTACATTAGTGAAGTATGCTGGCCTTGAAAGGAAAGTTGGAAACAGGCCTTCATGTTACTATTCTAGTATTTTCTAAGTTAATCGGATTCAAAGAGGAACTTTTTATTTTGATATATTTATTATCAATAAACAGATTTTGATAAAAGGTCAAGGAAGGAGAATCCATTAATAGGACTATAACTCTATATTTTATAAATAAGCTACTTATATTTATTTTTCTTTTCATTAAGCAATATAAATAAGATTATTCATACATAATATGTAACATCCGGCATTTAAAAAAAATTAATTATTAAAAATATATTCCTAGACAAACTTTTTAATTAATTTAATAGAATGTTTTTAAGCTATAATTATTTTTAAATAGGCAAAGGCCGCGATTAAGACATAAAAAAATTAAGAAAGTTTTTTATGAATTAATTGGTTTAAATTCATTTTTTTACAGACCGACGATAGTAAGGGAGGTATTGTTTTCACACCAAATTTCACATGTGGAGATTTTTACATATCTCTACGAATCTTAACAGAAAAAAGTATTTTTAGCATGATGTCTGTCCGTTCGTCCGTCTGTCCGTCTGTCCGTCCGTATAGATGTGTACAGCTTGAACGGCTCAACAAATTTTGATGAAATTTGGTATATTTACTTAATGCATCAGTATGATGAATTGATCAACTTTTGGTGCAAATCCGGAAACCGGAAGTGGTAGTATTAGCGATCGACGATAGGAAGGGAAGGGTTATTTTCACACCAAAGGAGATTTTTTTATATATCACCACAAATCATGCACTTTGTATTAGTTTTATCCTGGGGAAAATCATATTTATTAGTTTTTTCTTGATTTAAAATTATATTATCCAGCCATTCATGACGTCACAGCCTCGTCTTACATATATATTATAAATAAAATAAAATTAAAAATATTTATGTTATATTCATATCTGATTTTTATTACATTAATAGATATCTTAAAATTATTTGAAATTGTTTCTGTAGCTGGAAATTAATTTACTTCAAACCGTCGGTCGGTTCGGACCTGGCCACAGGTCAACTTATTATATATAAGTTAAATATGAAAATGTGAGTTACAATCAGCAATTTATTTTCTGAGAATTATTTTCTTTTAAACTCTAAATCGGGTTGTTATACATCGGTATTTTTATATATACATATAATAAATAATACTAGTTTTTACAATACAATTCATTAAAAAAATAATAATTGCAAAATATTATGAAATTAAAAAAAAAATTCAATTCCTTTATTAGTTACTGTAGTATTCATGCAATTATCTACTAGAATAAAATTATTATAATTTAAAAAAAATACTAAAATTTATTGATTAACAAATCTAATTACTCAATTACTAATTAAACAGAATTATTTATTTATTTTTTATTTTGATTATTTATTTTAACTCTTCATCTATTGATTTATTTGAATAAAAGATTAATGATATTTAAGGTAGGTAGTGAAATCTTTTGAGGGGGTTTGGATGTTATAATAAATCATAATGAATACAAATATCAAAGTTCATTTCTATTGTGAATTCATAGCTTAAATAATAGGATATTTGTTTAGTATTTTATCATTAAAAAGGTTTTTTTTGTCAATGTCCTATAGGACAGGTCAAGGTCTAGGGCTTAATACGATTAACTTCCAAAAGGCTTTTCTAATCAGATAAAATAACAATGTTTTTTTTTATAAGTTCAATCTAATATATGATATGTATACACACAAGAGAGGGGGACGTTTCATTAGCAATTTACTCACTCACCCTTTTATATCATTATATAAATTATAATTGATGACGGATTTGAACTTGAAAGTTTAAATCATTAATTTTCAAATGATATTAAAACAAGCAATTCCAACTTAAGATAATATAACTAAAAGTGTTTGAATATTTTTTTCAATATCACATAGTTCGAATAACAAATAATATAGAAAATGTTATTAGCTAAAAGATATAATAATATTTCCAATGTCCCTAATCTAAATATTATTACTAATAATAACATTAACGATTTAGTAATTATCATGAGCTTTTAAAAATAAAATTAGAGAAAAGGTTTCTTTAATATAGTGTATCAACAAAATCAGATAAATTAAAAAAAATTAATAAGATCTTTAAAGGAAATTAATAAATGTTTTTAATTAATTAATTAACTACCTTATATCTTTATACTTTGAAAACTAGACTAGATTTTATAAGGAAAGACGATAGTTAAAAAAAATTATATGCAGAGAACAGCCGCAACAGTTCTTTTTAGAAGTGGTCCATGATTAACTTTTTCTGAATTTAATTTGGATTTTTAAAATCGAAATTAACTGTTATTCACTCAGATGTTTTGGTTTTTAATAGTTTAATAATAAAATGATTATGGCAGTAAGTGAAAATATTGTCGCTTTTCTTTATTTTCTAATTTATAGTACTATTAACACACTTCAAACGATTACAAGAACTTCAGAAGGATCTTATTTACAATTTACAAGCAATTTAAAAACTTCTAAAGAATGCTTTTTAAAATTATAGATGATACTGTAGGAATTTGAAACTGGTTATTTGAACTAAATATTAACTAAATATAGGTATAATTAAATATACTAATTTATTTATAAACAAATTAACATTATAAATTTTGTGAAATAAAGTTTATGTAGAATTCTTCTGATCAGGGTAGTTGACACATTCATATAATGAATTTTTAATAATATTTCATTATATCACAAAACTTATAATATTTAGAAACAATTGAATAGTAAAACATGTTTAATAGATAATTAATTTAATAATTTTATAATCAATTTTCAGTTAACATCCTAAAACGATATAATTAATAATTATAGAAATTACTAAATATTGTGAAATAAATAGTTAGTATATATTCACTGACCAATATTATCATATTTAATAACAATTTTAAAAAGAATAATTTAAATAAAAATAAGAATTCATTTATTTTAATTAGAAATTAAAAATAGTGAGTCGATAAAATAATAATTGCAATACTTTAGGTATATATTTATATGGATTCTATAATTTTTTAAAATTAAAAATAAAATGTATTTTCTAAAATAATATTAAATTTTCCTTGACTTATTGTTAGTCAATAATTTGTTTTTTATAAAAAATTCATTCAGATTAATTTTAATTAATATAAAGTGCAAATAAATATAAAATTGCAAAATAGTTGAATTATTTAATTTTTTTTAAGGATATATTATATAATATGACTATAATTGAATATAAAATATATTTATTTATTAGAGAAGACATTTAAATTAAATATCTAACTTTTTATTGTTCACCATATTAAGTGAAAACCTTAATAATTTTATAATATTATAATTATGATTTGGAATTAATTTGAAAAATAAATCGATTTACATCATAACAAATTAATTAGATTTTTTACTAAATTTTAATATTTTAATATATATATATATGTATATATTATATGTTGAAATAAAAATCACAAATATATTAAATCTTTTATTTTCTATAATTTTATAATAATTTAATAGTATAGTTAAATTCTAATATCTAATATTAATTTAAATTATATTTAATTATAGGTAGATATATGGATAAAGAATGAATTATGTGTGAAATTAAAATATTCATCAAAAATATTTATTGAATTAATTTGAAATGATTTATTATGTAATAATATTAATAATTTATTATTTAATTATTTTCCAATATTATATTGATAATATTAAAATAAGAATATTATTATAAATAGAACAGTAAAAAAACGGGTATCTTCAGAATAAGTGGTGTACTAAAAATATTTTGCTTTCGACAAGCGATAAGCCTATTTCTTCGAAAACTATAAAATAAAAATAAAAGGAAATATTTTTTTCATTTAGTTTATACTTTGCAAAGTGAATAAGACAACATGCCAGGCTCTGAGTAAGTAATTAATAACTATTTTAATAATTCTTTTTAATTATTTATTAATATTAATTATAATAATAATAATAACTATTGTTTTCTAAACTATTCTGTATATATATACATATAATTTTATTGTATTACAAATGCTTTTACCATTCAATCAATATTTTAAAATCGAATAGCTACGCATGTATTTAATTAATTATTATGATTAATTTAATTGAATTGTTAACAATTTTATTATTATTAATGATAATTTCTCTCAATTCTTAAATATATATATATAATATTATATCTTATATAATTTACTCTTTATATTGTTTTTATATTTATTTATATTTTTTTTTATTGAGTTAAAATGTAAAAGATTTTTCCAATAGAAATTTACTATATGATTTTTCAATTAATTCTAATTAATATTATAATCTTTAACAAGAACATTTTTTAAAATTTTTCTATATTATCTCAATGTCTTCTAAAGCCCTCTATTATGAAATTTACATGTACCTTTCATTTCTTGATTTTCATTCATACCATTGAAATGTTAAAATAATCCGATATTTATTTTTTAATCAACGCAATTATGATAATTATACACATTATATTTTTATTTTTAATTTCATATTTAGATTTATAATCATAATCAATGATTTAGCAATCAAATTACATAAATTTAATAGGATATTAAAGTGAAAAAAATACTCCACTCTGGCAAATCTAAAATTCATTTCATATATTAAAATTTAATTTTATAAGTTTTTTCTCTTATAACTATACATATTAGTTTTATTGTATTATAATTTTATTTTTGTTGGAGATAGGGAGCTTGTTTCAAATATATCGGTTACCTTATATCAGACAGAGAAAGAGAAATACAAGGGTAGGTCAATTGGACATGACTATTTAACATAGAATATAAGTCAATAGTTTTTCATTTTCCTAAACAATTATTACTTCACAATCCTTTACCAAAATATTTATCAATAAATAAATAAACTTTGTTATGTTTTGTTTATTCATTAACACATATTTGAAAATTTCATTTCAATTTTCATAAAATTCATTTTACCCCAAACCTTAAAATTTTAAAAATATTGAATAATATTGAATTTAAATATAAATTTATCTATATTTATTATTTGTTGAAAATAATGAAAAAATTATTGAGATTACTGAATATATTGCGCAATACTTTGTTCATTAAACATTATCATATTTAATATTAATTAATATTTAATTTTATTAAGAATAAATTAAATAAAAATAAGAATTAATTTATTTTAATTTAAAATTCAAAATAGTGAGTACATTATAATATAGTTTTAATATTTTAAATAAAACGCAATTCCAAGTTGTTACAAATTAAATAATTAGTAAATTTAATTTTAAATTTTTAAATAATTAATAAGAATTTTACAACACGTGGTGCTCTATGCAACGAACCAGAAAAATATTTGGTTTCTTGATCTCAAATTTTTTTTTATCTTAAGTTATAAAACTTTTAAAAATTTTTTCTAAAATCTACTACCCCTATCACATTGAAGCTCGGGGCAAGTACTCCCCTGTCAATACTACTGATAATTTATATATGCCCTGAGGTCACTTTTATAATTTCAATATTTATAATTATAATTTAAAGCAATATAATTAAAATATCAATAAATACCTGTAATATATATGAATGAATAATTAATTGATAATGATAGAATCTATGAGCATGAGTTAGTCTAATGAATTTCAAAAAATAAATTCTATACATTTGAAATAATCAACGAATAAAATCAAATGCTCTCATATATTTAGTATACCTACTTTCAATTTACAATCCAAATAAATAATATTATATATTGGTAGTTGATTGATAGGAAGATAGAAGAGGGTCAATAATAAAATGAAGTTGAAGAAGACTAATAGAGATTAGGGCTTACAATACCGGGATCCCGGACGATTTTTGTCCGGTATTAAAAACCGGTATTTATGTAAAAATACGGGTATTTTGGTATTACGAATTTACGAATTTACAAAATGTGTATGATTTTTTAATGACAATAGTGCCGACAAGTGTAAAATCAGAAAGAGCTTTTTCGGCCGTTGGTTATATTTGTACGAAAATTCGGTCCTCGTTTGATGATGAAACGCTTGATTCGTTGTGTTTTTTAAGAGCAAACTTTAATAAACAAAACGCAAGTTATTAATATTAAATACTTTCAATTTATATTTTTATATTTTTTACTTCTTTAATTATATTTATTTAATTCTTTAATTATATAATACCATACGAGCCTATTATATGTAAAATGAAACATAGAATTTAATATTTACTTTATTTTACTTGCACGTATTTTTGTATCTATCTACTCCTACTCTCGATGTAATAAAATAAATAATATCTACTCATTTCAGAACAATATTTATTGGATTTCATATATTATTTGTTAAAAAGTCAATATAACAACTGAGGTAAGTAGAAATATAGCTAGTAAATTTATTATTAATAATACCGGTATTAATACCGGTATCCCGGTATTTCAAATTTCAAATACCAAATACCGGTATTCAGATTTTAGTTCGGTATTGTAAGCCCTAATAGAGATGTCTGTAAAACTTAAATTTATAAGAATTTAAACCTATATTTATTATAATGGTTTCAAAAAATTCAAGAAATGATAATTCATAGTATTATTAATAGAATTGCATAATATGGTATGACTCAAAATGTATAAATTAATTCTATCACGAATGTGATTTGAAGTGTGTAACAATATCAATCAGCATGACATGCAAAAAATTAAATTATTTGAATGATTTTATTGGATAATCAGAAATTAGAATAATTTAGATTATTTAGTTTATTTATATATTAGATATTATTATTATGTTATCGTATCAAAATTAATCTCAAGCTATGTATAATATGTAATAAAAATTCTCTTATAAAACGATAGAATGAAATCTTATACTTGTACATATAACAAATATTAAAAATATGAAGTAATAATATAACAATTATTAAATTCATTCTAACAATATTCAAATAACCTGTATAACATTTAATTATATATATGTATATAAATTATATAATATATATACAAAATAACTTTTTGTTTCATTTGAATAATATTAAATTCAGATAAATTAATTTTTCATAATCACTTTTATTAAAATCTCTAATTTATAATAATTTTCTAAAGTCATTTCCTTTCAATTATTTGGAAAATGATTCAATAATAAATATTATAATTAAGTTTATTTAATATTTGCAGTATAATATTATTTTTATATACTTAAATAATCATTAATAAATTATAATATATGCATATTTTAAATACTAAAATTATTTAATATATAATATTTAAAAAAATAAGCTCAAGTACTCCACTCGACTACCTCGCAATTTGAATTGGAATAAATAACATATATTACATTTAAATTAAATTTAATTAATTATAAAATAAAATTAATAAATAATATTTAAAAACCAGCGCATGTTTGGTTCTTTGTTGATGGCACCACATCACGTGTTGGCGCGTGATTTGCAGTGTTAAAAAATTAATTCCGGTACTTTCAGCGATTCAATCAAGCTGAAATTCTATATATAGCAGTTTGATACAATTTTTAATCATGTGAAAAACTATCAAGCTTATATCTTTAATTTTACGGTCACTTTAGAGGAAAAAAATCAAAATGTTGTAGGTAATGACCCTCTTCCGGTTAAGCTACATTTCTCAAAAGTTGATAGAAAACAAAGAATTTTGAATAATGCCCGAATAGCAAATTTCATGATTCACACACACACACACACACATTTTTCTCATCCTTAGTGAAAATGACTCAGGGACCTTCAAAACGTATACGTATAAAAACGTCAAAATCTCGACATCGAAAGTTTTCGTGATCGCAATACTAGTAATTTTACTAATAGTAAAAATCAGTGTATTTGGACTGTAAGTCGATATAAATTTATTTTCTTTAAAAATTTAAACATATGATATTGATATTATATAATGTAAAAATTTCTCATATTTTTTAATGATAATTTTGAAGGGTGTGAGCTTTATTCTTATTTGAAAATATAAACGTATCTTATATATATATATATAAAAAAGGATGAAATTATAGGGGAAATGGTGAGAATTGCAAAAAATACATTGATCATATTTAGAGTCATATAACCTTTGACGGGATTTCAAATACTAGAGGGTATGAGAAATTTATTTAAAGGGAAACGCGAAGTGTGGAATGAAATGGTGGATTGACCAAAGAGACATTGAGCAAAAAAATACAATGATAGGTAAAGAGGATCTTAAAGAAGAACGTAGTTAGACGAAGAATAGATGCAAAAAAACTTTCATTTTCTGTATCCTCGCAGAGATAGATTCTATTTTAATAACTTTGTACAAAGATTTGTTTTGATATTATCTTTTCCTTATTTCAGATATATTATATTAACCCCAAGGCTTCCTATTTCCTTATCAATCCGGAAATATAAGTTTATTCAAGGATACTCTTTAATATATATATATATATATATATATTTATATATATACATTTATTGAAATGAAAGAAATTATTTTTTATGATTGAAATAATCAACATTTTAAGAATTGAAATCACAGAATAATAAAATTTTCTCAAAGTGAAAAATTAATAATTTTAATTTCTTTTCATTGATCTATTTAAGGATACCTAGAATCAAAAAAAAAAAAAAAAAAATGAAAAAATAAAATAAATATTAAAAATATATGAGAGAAATTATTAAAATTGAAATTAATATATTCAACTAGGTAATAAAAATATAATACAATAATAAATTCTACGGAAAAATAAAATAAATACTATTTATCTTAAGTACAGTGATCAATAAAATTAGTTTCTCTGGTTGTGAGACAAGCATATTCCAGTCTTTGGAAAAAAAAAAAAAACTGGTTGCCTATAGATCAGGCGCCATAAAGACCACTGTCCAGTTAATTATTTGTAACAATATTTAATAATCATTTGAGTTAAGAATTAGAAAAACAATTTTTTCTATTTTAAATGCATTATTTGTAAATTAAAAATAAAATCAAAATCAATTATTTGGAAATTTTGAAAATGGCTAAATCAGTGTTATAGTAAATATTATGATATTATCGTATAAATTATCAGTGATTAATATCTTACACTCAATTGAAATATGGACTACGATTTCTAGTAAATATTATAATTTATTAATTTGTTTGTTAAAAATGAATTGATTTAATTATTAATAAAATTTTCTAATTTCCGAAGGTGGTAATTTATGTTTCGCTTTTTATATAATAAATCTAAAAGAATAATAAAGAAATAGATAAACTACTAAGCTATTTGTAAAACAAGAGTCAAGGTTAGAAATATAACCCATTTTGATTAAAATTTAATAATCTATACAATAGTTTCTAAACTTTTTGATTATCAAAGGATCGATGAATCCTCTTAATAATTTATAAATCGATGAAATATTAATAGTATTTAAATTACGCATCTTTTTCTTCTCTTTCTCTTCTTTAATAATGGACGAAAATTGTTTAAAGAATATTATATTAAGGAAAACACGCAATCGACTAGATCAAGGTAGGAAATAGTATATTTCTAATAAGAATTAAATAATAATGAATGGGTATAGTAACTATATGAAAATAATATTTTTAGAATCAATGAACATAGTTTCGTGACATAGTAAATATATTGACTGACGTTCCCCAAAATAGAAATTTGTAACGTAGTAAATTTAATTATTTTTAAACTTGTCATTGAATAAAGTTTTAATTCTTAAATCATTATGTGTGTACCTTAAAGATAAATAATACTTTGTTTAGTTTATTTATTTGATTTTTTTTTATAGAATTTCAACGTTAATAAGATGATAACCAGGCATTTAGAGACAATCAAATATACATTTGAGTCAGGTATGTTAATTATTGTCTATTATTATCCTCTGCCGAAAACCAGCCTGGTAATAAATCCTAAACTCAAGATTTATTCATATTCATATAATTTTCTAAAATATTTGATAGTTAAAAGAATATGGTAATGACAAGGATTTACAAAATGGTTTATTGGATGAAATAAAAATATGGGTATTTTATACTTTATGTCTATAAGATAGAAAGAGAGAGAATGTATTTGTGATATTTATTCTCTAAATATATATCTTTTATAATTTTAATATATATAATATAATTCATTAGAACAGCGATTCCCAAACTTTTTTTCAAAATTGTTACAAAAAAAAGGTCAGATGATTTTGTGGGCAAACATTTTCGATTATTTTTAAATTTTTTTCAATATTGTTCCTATAAAAAAGGTCAGATGATTTGGCGATGCTCTGAAACATTTCCGATGGAGGGAAGAAAAGTTTTCCAATTTTTCAAGAGAGTAAAAATTTATATAAAAATCGGGTGTATTAAGGGAGTCTCGGAAAAAATCCGATTATTTAGGGAGCCGCAAATCAGAAAAGTTTGGGAACCTCTGCATTAGAAAATAGATTATGAATGAAAGATAATAGTAAAAAAAAACAAAATATTAAAAAAAATAATCAATCAATACAAAATTTACATACGTATAACAAGTTAATAAGAATATCTAATTTTAATTTTTAGCTAATCATTTATCATGATCTAATATAATATATTCTTAAATTATATTACTTAATTTTTATTGAAAAAATAAAATTAAAAGTCAAAAAAAACTTTATCTAAAAAAGTTTTTTTATTATTGATTAATGAAATCATTGTGTAAATAAGCATATGTTTACTTTCAGCTTAAACATAAATATAATAATAAAATAAAAATTTTGTAGTGATTGATATTGAACTTCAGAAAAAATTTAAATTTTGTTAATACGAAATCGCACGATGGCAAAATTATTGTAATGAACATGCTATATCAAAATTACTTTTCCATATTATAAATTAACTATGCATTGTGTAAATTAATTAATTATTTTAAACTTTTAATTTGAAGGAAAATTAATAATAATAGAATATTCAATTTGTTATTATCTATTATGTCAATTATTTATTAGAATAATTAACTTCATGCTTGTTATAAATATGTTATATTAAAAAAATTGATATTTTTTATCCATTATGGATAATAGGATTAATAAAAATAAACTTTTCAAGATCTTATAAAAGTTGAATAAAACTGAGAACATTATAATATTAAACTCAAAAAGCAGAGATAAGAATAAATTAATATGAAAGTATAGAAAAAAAGTTAAAATAATTCTAAAATTAGATGTTAAATAAATTTGAATTTTCTTTTTCGTTTAAATTCCATTAAAAAAGAAATTGAATTATTTTTATTTTAAATCAATAATAAATAACAACGAAGAGGCGTATTCTACTCTTTATTCTCTCAACAATCTCATTGTGAAATTTAAATTTGAAAAAGAATATGAAATAAGAGAAAGAAAATCATAATTGAATATTTTTCCAATGGACTAAAAAGAATAATATAATTTTTCTATAGGCCTGATAAAATTTATGGATGAATTGCTTCATATTCAACGAAAAACCTTAGGCGCATTTAGTTTTATTTATTCATATGAAAAATCTAGTCAAATTTTTGCAATAATAAAAATTTTATTAAACACATAAACATAAACTGACAAGTTTTTTTATCATGCAATAAAATTGATAGGTTAAGAGCTAAGAAATTATTTTTTATTATTTTTCAGTGTAAATATACTCATATCAAAGTATGTATAAAAATTTAAAATAATTTTTATTAAATTTATATATTATCAATCAAATTCAAATATATTAAAAGAAATAGTTATCCTGAAATCAATATTTATGCTACAGAATCCGTTGAAAAAAATTAATCGGAGCAATACAAAAGGAGTTAGTTACTAAAGGTAATTAATCGCTAATTATATTAAAATTCATTAATTCCATACCTTCTAGGGATCAATTGAAATATCTTTAAAAATTTTCAAAAGTCTATCTCAATAAAAAGTCGATGAAAAATCGATTTCAATTTGTCAAAAGAGTGAACAGATACCGGGACAGACAAACACCAAGTGAAGTTGAGAAAAACGTTATAAAAAGTCTTTTATTAAACTGAATAATAATTATTTTACCAGTTTGTATATGATAATTTTTAAATAATTAAATTATATATATATCAAATAGAAGATACGAAAAATAATAAAATAATTAATTTCACATTAAAGATTCGAAAAACTTTATTAATCAATCTTCTTGCTTTTGATTTATGAACTATATTTAAAATAATACCATGATATATGAATTTATCTAGATTTATATTAAAGATGTATGGTGTTAATTTAAAATGTCTCATATTTGATAGGCCTCATGTGGATAAGTATGTGTATAACATATAGTATATATATATATATATATAAATATAGAGTTCGTTGACTGATGATAAATAATGGAGAAGGCGAGGTACCTGATAGGTTAGACAATTTAATTTAATTATAATCGAATTGATTTTCACTTAATCTTTTTCAAGGTTTAACTTTTTTTAGAATATTTATTATCTGTTACCATTCCTTAATAATATATCCTAATTAATATTCCCTGGATAAGTAAAACATACAAAAATTTAATATAATTAATATTTCTTATTTTTTTTGCAAGGCATTTAGAAAGTGAGTTTTATTTCAAACCCGACTAATTTATTTATTATTTTCTTGATAACATTATATTTATTAATAAATTAAAAAAAAGTTTTTAATTTAAAGTAAAAAAGTTATATTTGTCATATATGGAGAAAATATTTCATGAGACCCTGTAAATAAATGATCATTTTTTATTTTTTTGTTTTAATTTTATATTTTATTTCCAAGTATCTTTTGTAAATATCCTCAAATTGATAATTTCTAAAGATAATAAAATAATTTGATTTAATTTGTTTTAGATTTTTTCACTTGTTTAGAAATCAAATTCTTTAAAAGGATTATATATGTAAATATATAATAATATAACAAAAGATTTGTCAATTGTAATTTATAAGAAATGTAATTATATATTAGAAGATAATAATTATACTCAATCTGCCTAATAATTAATTTTATTTTTTGGAATAAAATAAATTTTAATGTTTCCGTTTTAAAGTGAGTATTAATGTTTCAATTATTAATCATGTTTGAATTAAATATTTAAAAATTATACAATAAATAGGATGAACAAATAAACTATGGTACTTATTTAGCTGAACAATTTACTATTTTAAGTGCTCAAGGGGTTTACTCAACAAAAACACACTAGCATCTTCAAGATGACATGAAAGCCTGTTTGAAATCAATTTAAAGAGAGGAGTTTTCATTCATTTTATAAAAATGTTTTATTTTATAAAAATAATTAACCTTATTTGTATTTTTTACAAGATACAACCTCATACATTTCATTTTTCAAAAAATTAATAATAATTCTATCATAATCTTCAATTAATTTTAAATCATGCTATTACTTGCAAATGTTTAAATAAACTTTCATTAAAGTTTCGTTAATTATTATTAATATCATTATTAATATAAGGAACAACATTCCATTCAGATTAATAATAAAGGTTTTTTTTCCTTTCAATCTTATGGTTGAAATTATGATTCTTATTTATTTTCAATAGCAAAAACTATCATGATATGCGCATTTTGTCATCAGATAAATTGAAAATGAATTTTAGATTACCAACAAACGAGAAGGTTGAGTGAAATAAAGGGTGGGAGCTAGGGAATAGATTATTTCGAGATGACAGTATGTAAATGTCAAAGAAGAGGTGGTGTGTAACCTTCAGTCAGGATGACGACCCCATGGTTCAAAGCTAGTTTTATTAAACCCGGTCATCTATCATAAATATCGTGTCTGTGTGAATCGAACTCCATTAAGGATTGATTGACAGATATGACACATGTGAATAGAAAAAAAAATATACTTTCATGTTCAAATATTTATTTATCAATATTTATCTATACTCATTAATTAATTAATCATTAAATATACAAATATTCTATTTACATTTCCTACTTATTTTAAAATAAATAATACTAGCAGAACTAGTATGCAATTTTAATATTTATAATCTTTATTAATATATTTTATATCTATCGATGTGGCACTATGTCGCTACTAAAGTGCTTGACAGAAATAAACCCACTCTTTCAAATAACTCTATCTTAAGCTATCTTATTCAAAATTCCCTCCATCTTTATATTGTCAAACCGTCGAGGTCTTATAAGTCTACCAACTAGTCATTTTCCAATTGCTGTCCCTATAAACCATGAATAGGGCTTACAATACCAAACTAAAATCTGAATAGCGGTATTAGAAATTTGAAATATCGGGATACCGGTATTAATACCGGTATTATTAATAATAAATTTACTAGCTATATTTCTACTTACCTCAGTTGTTATATTGACTTTTTAACAAATAATATATGATTTCCAATAAATATTGTTCTGAAATGAGTAGATATTATTTATTTTATTACATAGAGAGTAGGAGTAGATAGATACAAAAAATCGTGCAAGTAAAATAAAGTAAATATTAAATTCTATGTTACATTTTACATATAATAGGCTCGTATGGTATTATATAATTAAAGAAGTTAAAAATATAAAAATATAAATTGTGAAAGTATTTAATAATAATAACTTGCGTTTTGTTTATTAAAGTTTGCTCTTAAAAAACACAACGAATCAAGCGTTTTATCATCAAGCGAGGACCGAAGTTTCGTACAAATATAACCAGCGGCCGAAAAAGCTCTTTCTGATTCTACACTTGTCGGCACTATTGTCATTAAAAAATCATACACATTTTGTAAATTCGTAAATTCGTGACGCCAAAATACCGGTATTTTTACATAAATACCGGTTTTTAATACCGGACAAAAATTGTCCGGGATCCCGGTATTCGGGATCCCGAGATCCCGGTATTATAAGCCCTAACCATGAACGTTCCATTTGTTTTTGTGGCACCAAAAAAGTAGGGAGAAATTCTTGTCGTCCATTTTGGATGTAAAAAAACATTGAATTTTTTAAAAGACATAATACATTTTTGTTTCCAATTTTCTCGTATGTTTGAAAGTTTTTCTTAGTTATTTCTTCTTTATTTTATAGTTTAATTAATATATTTAATGATTATAAATAGTTTTTAATAATTTAATTTGTATTTAATATTAAATTATTTTTTTATTAGATTCTAACTGGATTCTAAGTCCAGGTTAGGATATATAGACAGGTAATAAATAGTTATTATTTTATTTTAGTTTTTAAAAATAATTAGCATGTCAAGTTGTGCATATGGAAGCATGAACCGACGTGGAAATAAAAAGACAGCTAGGTGAAGAAGAATCTGGGAAAAAAATTTCTTGCCACAGGTATGTATTTTGAATTTCTTTGAGTAAATTTCAAAACGGTATGTATAAAATTTTAGAAAATTTTCTAGGTAGTTATGTTTCTGAATACTTACAGGAGGTATTTGATAAGTAATCAAAAAAAATTTTTTTTATTATTAAGCTAATTTTATCTGAAAGGATAAAAAGCTACCTAGAAAATTTTCTTAATTATAATAAATTCTGGTAGTACCTCAATATCTCTTGTTAAATAAAAAATTGAGGAATAGAATAGAAATTTTGAATATTTCACCACATCTTTAATTTAATTTAATTTAATTTTTTTATACATATATGCATATTAAAACGGCCTACAGTTCAAATAAAATAAATAAAGTTTTTTCTTCATGAGGAAATTTTTGCTCATATAATTTCCACAAAAAAGGCCCGAAATTTGATGATATATTAACATTAAACTCAATGGAAAATATAATGTTTTTTTACATCCAAAATTGCAGCTGTGATGTCAGATAGGCGACAAATTTTGTTCTCTATGTTCCCTCCCTACCTCCCTGTAATAAACAAATTTATTGCAAATCTTTTTTGAATTATTCTAACTATATCCTCCGCACATCATAATCAATTATTAGACTTATTTATAAAAGTTTGAAAGACTATAGAAGATAACATATGATAACATATGATATATATTGATCGAATTTAATTTCACTATTTAAACCAGTGATTCCCAAAGTTGTCTATATCGACCCTGAGGGGTCTATGACAACCTGGAAGGGGGCTAGGTCAGCGAAAAAAAATTTGCGGGTTCATAAAATGAAAATGGGGTCCATGATAGTACCTATTTACTTACAATATACTCTATCTTATAATATCTTATAATATAAACACCTATGAAGTAAAAGATGTATTATATATGTTGATAAAATTGTGTAAGTTGTAGGATATAGGCATTCGCTTTGTGGTCGCAATACATTTTAAACTTGTAAAAACCTGCACCAGTATCATCTTGTTATAAGCATACCCGCAATTCTTGTCAATTTTTGTCTCAAAGCCTCACGAACTTGCACTGACTTGTTCAATTCGTCACTCTATAAGACATTATTCGTTTCCTAAATCTTGAAAGTGCTAAGAAAATATTTAAAAATAAGTTGACCTGTGGCCAGGTCCGAACCGACCGACGGTTTGAAGTAAATTAATTTCCAGCTACAGAAACAATTTCAAATAATTTTAATATATCTATTAATGTAATAAAAAACAGATATGGATATAATATAAATATTTTTAATTTTATTTTATTTAGAATATATATGTAAGACGAGGCTCTGACGTCATAAATGGCTGGATGACGTCATATAATTTTAAATCAAGAAAAAACTAATAAATATGATTTTTCTCGAGGATAAAACCAATACAAAGAGCATGATTCGTGGTGATATGTAAAAAATCTCCTCATGTCAAATTTGGTGTGAAAATAACCCTTCCCTTCCTATCGTCGATCGCTAATACTACCACTTCCGGTTTCCGGATTTGCACCAAAAGTTGATCAATTCATCCCACTGATGCATTAAGTAAATATACCAAATTTCATCAAAATCCGTTAAGCCGTTCAGGCTGTACACATCTATACGGACGGACAAACATCATGCTAAAAATACTTTTTTCTGTTAAGAAAATGCATGATTCGTGGAGATATGTAAAAATCTCCACATGTGAAATTTGGTGTGAAAACAATACCTCCCTTACTATCGTCGGTCGGTAAAAATATAAACTGGTAGTTTATGACAAAAAAACAGACTGGACATCGTTAACAGAAGATACTTAAGATTAAACCTTGCAAAATTGACTTCAAATGTTGTTAATTTATTAAAGCAACAGGTTCATTCTGCCCACTAAAAACATTTTTTACACTAAACTTCTCTACAATTAGAAATTTACAAAAATCATTATCAGTAGGGTGACCATATTTTGAAAACACCAAACCGAGACAAACGGTTTACCCTTTTATTTAAAACCAAATTGAAAAAATTTAGAAAAATAGTCGGAAATGTCCAAAATGTTTAAAACCGGGACAATAGACTGTGACTCCGGGACAGAGGACCTAAAAACGGGACAATCCCGGAAAACCGGGACGTTTGGTCACCCTAAATATCAGGTAAGTAGGGGGTCTACCCAAAACCGAAAAACATGGCAAGGGGTCTACGACACAAAAAAGTTTGAGAACCTCTGATTTAAATAATACCTTCCCTTCCTATCGTCGGTCGGTAAAAAAATGAATTAAAAATTAAAATTAACACTTATAGTTACGTTCAAATTAATAAATTATCTCTCTTAGCAATATGCATGTATGCATTCTTCATTTTAATAAAACTGATCACTGTTCATCCTTCAATTCAAGCCTATTTAATAATTATAAAATGTTTTTTATAACATCCGGGGAATCGCAATTTATAATATAATTCCTTATTATGCAAGCACCATAATTTCCTCTAAATTTATACCATAACATTTTAATCAAATTAATGATAAAAATATAACTTATTTAAAAAAACTAATTTCTGAAAATAGTCTTTGTAAACTTAAAAGACCTTGAAAATTAACTTTTGTTGAAATCATAAGAGATAAAATTTGTGCGTGGATTACAGTGTTTAAATATATATATATATATATATATATATATATAACCATGTATATTCACTATTATAATATACATATACGTAAATGACAATAAAAACTTGTTTAATTATTACATACATTGCTTTAAATTTAAAGGACAAGAGAGATCTTAATGATTGCAATTATCTTTAATTTGTCTTATGCAAATGATACACTAAAGAATTTAAATACTAGAATTATATTATATTTTGAAATAGAAATATATAAAACAAAAAAATAAATTATATTATATAACAATTAAATTACCTGTTTATTATATCAATATAAAAATTTAAAAAAATAACATGTATTTGTATACAAAAGTTTTTAATTAGAATTAATTAACTAATTCATTTTAAATTAACTTAAGTTATATATTTACTGTTGTTTATATAAAACTCTGTTCTCCAAACATATTTACAATAAAGTTATACCTTAATTAGATAATAGTAATAATATTTTCAATTTCTAGATTAAAAAATTGGATATTATACTTGTCTATATCAAAGAAATAAATATAAAATTAACTAATACAATATTTCATCTTATTTATGAATTTATTTTTAAAACTCTTTGTGGTTTCCCAAAATACTTTTAAGAAATTAATTTATTTATACAAAAAAAGTTATAGTATAATACATAATGCAAGTCCTGCTTGTATAATATTTTTTAATGAATAAAATCCTTTTTAGTATAGATAATACTTAGCTATTTAAAAATTTAATTAAATTTAAAGGTTTTTAATTATATATAATTTTTTTTCATTATATTTATCTTCATTTTCAACGAATATGTGTTGATCATGATTAATAATGAAGACAAATTGACAACAACGAAATAAATTAAAAATAAAAATTAAAGAGTATAGGGCAAAGAATATTTAAATAATTATTAATCTTCTTTGCAAAGTTCAATATTTTTATATTCCTTTGAAAGTAGTTCTTAGTCGAATTCTTTGAAATAATCATAATTTCATTAAATTTATTTATTTAATTTTAATAGGAAAAGTATTCATCAATGACATTTTTATGAAAATCTGAAATCAATTCAATGTTTCAATTTAAATTCTTTTTATGTTAAAACTCATTCATTAAATAATAATAAAAATGTATTTACGATTACAAGCCATTTATGATAATCACCGGGAAATTCCCAATCGAAAATTAAAATGAATGGGAGGGTTTGATGGACAATTGAAAATGTGCATGTGGTTGGTCATTGCACTTAGGGAGAAGGTCAAGTCCAAGGACTCCTATTTTCATCCCACGTCAATGTAGTGAAACATTTAATGCCCCAGTTTTCAACACATGCAGTTCACAAACTAGTTTCACAAATAAGTGAAACACTTATTTTTTGTTTTTAAAAAAAGACAAAAAAAAACTCATTTAATTTAAATCAATATTATATATTTTCTCTTTATTTATGTTAATGTATTTAAAATGACCTCTATTAAAATGTACATATAAATATTTAAAAATGTACTTTCTTTAATCAATCATTTCTTATCAATATTATTTACTGAACAAATTAATTTGCAAATAAAAAGATCTTAAAACTATTTAATTATAAATTTAGAATCTTATTGATTGCAGTATTTAAAAAAAAAATTAATGATTTTAATATGTTTTCATTTCTTGTCAACATAATTATTTTTTTTATTATTTTATAATATTTCAAATAATTTTTACACCTTTAATAAAATATAAAAGAATTAATCTTAACAGGCTTCCTCGAATATTAAGAAATGTAAAAGGAATTATATTTATGAAATTGATTTTCAAGGCGATTAAAAGGAAGTTGCAAAAGAATTTTATTGAAAATATAATCAACGTAAATGCAGTTCCTTATATCTATAAAAAAAAAATAAAAAATATACCAAGGATATATCTATTGATTGTAAAATATATTCGAATGGTTTTTTTATTTTTATTTTTTATTATTAATAAGGAATCAATTTTTCAAAGGTTTATTCTCTTTTTCTTGTTCTCTCCTCCAATCTCTCCTTTTATTATATTAGGATTTGAATTTTATGAAATATGTGATTAAATAATTTGTATTTACTTTAATTTATAGTAAATTAATAAGAATCTCAGAAATTATTAATATTTTGTTGAGAGGTCAGATCTACCTAGGGTTGCCAACTGCTCTCTTTTGGGAAGGACAGTCCTTTTTTAACATCTTATTGTCCTTGTCCTTTCTTAAACTGGGGAAGGACGCCTTTCGTCCTTTTTACTATCTCGCCAGAGATAGTATTGCGATCATGAAAATTTTCGATGTTGAGATTTTGATGTTTTTATACGTTTTGAAGGTTCCTGAATCATTTTCACTAAGGTTGAGAAAAATGTCTGTGTGTGTGTATGTGTGTGTGTATGTGTGTATGTGTGTATGTGTGTATGTATGTAGGCAAGATTACGCAAAAACGGTTTGAGCTAGAATGATGAAATTTGGTACATGGACATTATTCAAAATTCATAGTTTTCTATCAACTTTTGAGAAATGTAGCTCAACCGGAAGAGGGTCATTACCTACAACGTTTTGATTTTTTTTCCTCTAAAGTGACCGTAAAAATAAAGATATATGTTTGATAATTTTTCACATGATTAATAATTATATAAAACTGCTATATATAGAATTTCAGCTTGATTGATTCGCTGAAATTACCAGAATTAATTTTTTAACACTGAAAATCTCACGCGTCAACACGTGACGTGGTGCCATCAACAAAAAGCCAAACATGCGCTGGTTTAATATTTATTATTTATTATTTATAATTTATAATTAATTAAATTTAATTTAAATATAATATATTATGTTATTTAATCCAATTCAAATTGCGAGATAGTCGAGTGGAGACACTCCAGCTAATTTTCAAATATTGTTTATACTACATTAATTTAGTCATATTTTCAATATGGTTCTAAAAAAGGTAAAATGGCTCGAGCTGCCCTAATTGTAAATGTATCTAATTTTTTAAGGATGTCCTTTTTTGTTTGATTTAATAATAATTTCAATCGAAAAATTCAATTCAATGATAATACAAATTATATTAATCAGTTTGAAATATTTAATTTATGTGATGAATAAAAATTATTAAGGGAGTGGTCATTTACTGAAACAAATATCACATTTTTTTCAGAAGTGGGTGACCCTAAAAAATAGGATTGAAATTTTTTTTACTAAAATCGTTTTTTTTTAAATAAATGTGATGTATACTAATTTTTTGTTTGTTTTAAATGTTTAGAATAATTTTATTCAGTAGTGGACCACGTGGCCAAATACTGAGACAACACATGGTCAATCACTAAATATTTACAACTTAAATTATATTTTCATCAGATTCCTTTAGATTTAGATAACTAAATATTATGCCGATAATAAATTGTGTACGTAGGTTAATTCCCAATTTATAAACATTATTAAATTTATAGTTTTATTTTATGAAATTAAATCAACAACAATTATATTATATTTAAACATCTTATTACTGATAATAATAAATTTAATAAAAGATATTTATTATTATATTAATATGAATGATTATAATTATATTAAATTAATATTACTAAAATTTCCAATATATTTTTACTATCTCGTAAGAGATAGTATTGCGATCACGAAAATTTTCGATGTTGAGATTTTGATGTTTTTATACGTTTTGAAGGTTCCTGAATCATTTTTACTAAGGTTGAGAAAAATGTCTGTGTGTGTGTATGTATGTAGACAAGATTACGCAAAAACGGTTTGAGCTAGAATCATGAAATTTGGTACATGGACATTATTCAAAATTCATAGTTTTCTATCAACTTTTGAGAAATGTAACTCAACCGGAAGAGGGTCATTACTTACAACGATTTGATTTTTTTTCCTCTAAAGTGACCGTAAAAATAAATATATATGTTTGATAATTTTTCACATGATTAATAATTGTATAAAACTGCTATATATAGAATTTCAGTTTGATTGAATCGCTGAAAGTACCAGAATTAATTTTTTAGCACTGCAAATCTCACGCGCCAACACGTGCCATGGTGCCATCAATAATAAGCGGGAGTGCCCTCCCCTAGACTTTCCCGCATATAAATAGGTATAAAGAGTTGTGAATGAATATTTAGAATGTGTAAACTTGTTATTGATAAAGAGCCAGTTCGTATTAGTTTATTGGTGTCAAATTTGATATTTGGTAACATTTATATATATAGAATAAAGTGCTACTTCCGGTTAACTGATATTTTAAATGTAAAAAGCCAAACATGCGCTGGTTTAATATTTATTACTTATAATTTATAATTAATTAAATTTAATTTAAATATAATATATTATGTTATTTAATCCAATTCAAATTGCGAGATAGTCGAGTGGAGACACTCCAGCTAATTTAAATTATATTAATGTCTCATTATCTTTCTCTTTTCGAGTGCATTAACTGACCATCTTTCTTGTTTAAAAACTGCGTGTTTAAATGGATAAGAATTGTAAATATAAAGAAACAAACTGTAAATATAAAGAATAATTAAAATAAATTATAAAAAATATTAATAAAACCAATCCTTAGTGCATTTTATTCCATTTATTTATTTTAAACCCATTTTAGTTTCATGATCCATTACTGGATCAAAAAGTGGCCAACTACTATAACTTTCGATTTTCAGATGGCTCACTACTAGAACAAAAGATAGGTTTTGAAAAAAATAAAAAAAATATTATATATACATTAACCGAATTTTTGTATTGTAGTGATAATTAAAAATAGTTGTACAATATGTGTGTGTGTGTGTGTTAGCACTTGTTTTGTTGTTATTCTCACTTTTATTACAAAATAATAGTATTTTTTAATGAAATGGTCCACCGTTGGTACTTTTACCTTAATACTTGTATGAGATATTGTTGTACAATGTTTGTCGATTCACTAGAATGATAAAAAAGAAATAAAAAAGAGATTATCTCTCTCTTCGTATTGGCAATCGTCATGGGAATCAAGAATGAACTTGCACGATTCTTTTTTTATAAAAACATCTATCTATTCTATAGGTTAGATGATTTTTTCATACAAGTTATTATTCATATTATTATTTTTTTTTTATTATTATTATTAATAATGTTAATTCAACTTACATTTTCTAGTGTATCATCATTGTCATTGCATAACAAGCAAGTTTGCCCAATAAAAAAAATAAAAAATAAAATAGTTAAAAGGAATGTGTGCGATTTTTCATAATTATGTGTATTATAATATAAACTAACAATCAGAACATAGTTATTAATGAGAGGCGTGAGCATTTTTTAGGAAATTTTTTTAACTTTACAGTCCATTTAAAAAAAAGTCTAAAAAATTTTATTTGACCTTCAGGTATTTTAAAAAACATTTTATCCAAAATTAATAAGACAATAGTATATAATTATCTTACAAGGAAAACTAATAAAAAAAATAATTATTTTGGATTACAATAATTAATTTGGAAGTAAGTTTCAGTTCAATTTATCTAATAATATTTAATTGAAATAAGAGAATAATAATAATTTATATTATTTCCCAATAAATATTATCATTTATTTTACTGAATTATATAAAAATTATAACAACTAAATTAACTCATTGCCAAATAAATTGCATTAAATTAATCAATTCCAAACATTTGATAATCAACTTTGATAAATATAAATTATCAATCATATTCAAATAAATATTGTAAAAAATATATATGTATAAATAAAAAGTTTATCTAAGATAATTACATTTTCAACAATTTCAATAACTAATTTAAATTATTATAATGAGTCATGAGCCACTTTTATTGATTATTATTTAAATATAATTTCTTATTAAAATGAAATGAATTAAAAATTGTGAAATAAATATTACTTATAGTATTAAGTAAATATCCATCACTCGTGAATCAATTTATTTATCTTAACCCAAAACAAAAATTTTGAAGACAATAAAAAAAACCCACTGGAATTGGATTAATTAACACATATATTATATTTAATTTAAATTGAATTAATTATAAATTATAAATTAAAATTAATAAATAATATTTATTAAACCAGCGCGTGTTTGGCTCTTTGTTGATGGCACAACGTCACTTGCTGGCGCGTGATTGGCAGTCAACGCGTTACAAAATTAATTCTGGTACTTTCAGCGATTCAATCAAGCTGAAATTGTATGTAGCAGTTTTATACAATTTTTAAACAAGAGAAAAACTATCAAACTTATATCATTGGCGAGATAGTAAAAATAATTTTGAAATGTAGTCTTATTAAAAATTTTATTACATTCATTCATTGTTGTTTTTTCAGAATTTTTCTAATATAATTAATTCATTTTATTTAGAAATTCAGAAAAAATATAATATTTACATTTGACACAAAATTTATCTAAGAATTAATAATATTTAAATATTTTGTTATCATTGATAGATAAATATTAAATTAAATAATAAAGATATTATTACTATTATTCATGAACTTGAACGATTATATTGAGTCAATGATAGGAAAATTTTTATAGTGTAATTAAAATTGGATTATCTTTTATGATTTTTATATAGAGAACTAATATAGATAGAGACAGAGAGAGAGAGGAAGAAAGAGAAAAAAACAACTCATGATAACCAAGTAATAAGCTAAAAATGTTTGGGTTATAGAATAGATCTTTGGTCTTTGTCTTCTTTTTTTAATTAATGTATTTCATTCAAATTTGATGTTGATAATATTTATAAGCTTGTGCAATAGTTTTTATGATTTATTTAAATTTTTGAAAATATTCCAAAGTATAGTCATTATCAATATATATATATATAAAATACTAACCATTTGAACCACCTGAAGGCAACTGATAATCGCCCTTTGGAATAATACTTGATAAAATTAATAATCACTTTTTAAACGTGATAATTTCGATCTTTTTTAGAACACAGTATATAAATTTTTAAATAAAAACTTATTTTCTGATTTTATTAAAAATTTATAAAACCAGGTGAAATTAGTTTGGTTAGTTTATTTTATAAAATAGAAATCTAAATAAAAATCATAATTTTCAATATAGAAAATATTTCAAACTTCAGTTAATTAATTCCTTTCAATGTAAATAGAATGTAACTATATAAATATACTATATATGTAGCACGTTAGAATTTTATTTTTTAGTAAATATATATTTATATATATATTTAAGATTGTAATCATGGAAAGAATTTTAATATTAAACAAAATTAAACATTCATATCAATATATATATATATATATATATATATTATCCATTTTTTAAAATAAATTTGAAATTTAAAATTGAATTAAATTCATTTAAAATTTATAATGATAATAATAAATATAATACTATAATTGAATATTTCATCATTTTTAGACTGATGATATCACATAAAACAGACAGAGATTGACAAAGAATAGTATATATATATCACAGAGCATCCATACATAATATATATATATAATATTATAGACCCAGAAACCCAAAAATTCCCTTCTCTCTAAAATCTCTTGATATTGACACAGAAATGTCGAGGCCCAAATGTCACACAAACAAATGAAAATAACTCGGAAATAATTTTCCTAAAGCCTAAACGAACAATTATATATATATATATATATATATATATATATATTAAATTACACAAAAATCATTCATATTAATACTTTAAAAAAATAAAATATAATTGAAGTGATAATATAGGTTTATTATACAAATATTTTTCCCACCTGATAACATAAAATAAATTATTAGTTTTTATATCAGTTAAAATTTTAAAAAATGAATTCGTTCATTCTAAATATAATTTTAGGTAAACAAGTCCAAATTAAGAGACAAAATATTGTGAAATTATCTTTCCCTTCGCTTGTTCTTCCGAAGAAAATGAATTTATTTATTTATAACCATCCTATCTTTGTTCCTATCTCATGAATGAATAATAGTATAATGAATAGCGAATCATAAATATATTTATATTCTAAGGTAAATATCAAGATAAAACTTATTCTATTTTATTATTTAATAAGTGTGTCTTTTTGAGATTGTAAATTTAAAATGTAAAGAATTAAGAAAATATTAAGATAAAATTCAAATCATAAATTATCTTATTTTTAGCAATTTAGATGAAAATTTTCCATGTTTTGGCAGAGATAACTAAATAAGTCCTTAATAGATTAACGAAAGTTTAAGAGATAACCTTACCAATTATATATATTTTTATATATTTTTTTAAGATTTGAACCTACGATTGCCGGAAATGGAAAAGGAATTTTCCATATATTAATAAATTTTTCTATTTACTTAACAAATATATTATTATTATTATAACGCATCAAATTATTAGAAAAATTTTCATCAGTAGTATCCTTCAGTGTAAATTCAATTTCTATTCAATTTCATTGATATAAAAGAGATCCAATTAATTGGCATATTGTAGCTTTCTTAACTGTGGCACAGTCAAACATTAAAATTCAAATTGATAAAAAGAACTAAGCTTTAAGACCTTCTCTAAGAAATAATTTAAATAATAAGAAAAACAACGAAATTATATATTCTAATATAAAGATTAACAATAATAAAGCTCAGACACTCAGAGGACTTAAGCTACCTACATCATTTATTTTTTTACCGACCGACGATAGTAAGGGAGGTATTGTTTTCACACCAAATTTCACATGTGGAGATTTTTACATATCTCCACGAATCATGCATTTTCTTAACAGAAAAAAGTATTTTTAGCATGATGTCTGTCCGTCCGTCTGTCCGTCTGTCCGTCCGTCCGTCCGTATAGATGTGTACAGCCTGAACGGCTCAACCGATTTTGATGAAATTTGGTATATTTACTTAATGCATCAGTGGGATGAATTGATCAACTTTTCGTATATATCCGGAAACCGGAAGTGGTAGTATTACCGATCGACGATAGGAAGGGAAGGGTTATTTTCACACCAAATTTCACATGAGAAGATTTTTTACATATCATCACGAATCATTCACTTTGCATTGGTTTTATACTCGAGAAAAATCATCTTTATTAGTTTTTTCTTAATTAAAATTATATGACGTCATCCAGCCATTCATGACGTCACAGCCTTGTCTTATATATATATTATAAATAAAATAAAATTAAAAATATTGTTCTATCCATATCTGTTTTTTATTACATTAATAGATATATTAAAATATTTGAAATTGTTTATGTAGCTGAAAATTAATTTATTTCAAACCGTCGGTCGGTTCGGACCTGGCTACAGGTCAACTTATTAAAATTTATTTATATGTACCATTAATTTTAAATTAAAAAATAAATATTTAAAAACAAACATTTTATTATTTTAAAAATCAAAAAAATAAGATTAAAAAATATATAATAATAATAATAATAAATATATAAAATTTTGAATAAATTTACAAGTAAAAAGTTTTAAATACTACGAAAATGTTTTTTTTAGTGCAATCACATTTAAAAGCATAGATCATTATTGAACCAAATATGTTTTAAGAAAAATATCTCAGGATAGGGATGGTTGAAGGAACGCCGTAAAATAAAAAAAAACTACCTATAGATTTAATATTAATTTATGTTTTGTCAAAAGGATGCCTTTCAATAATCGTGCTGGAATTTTCCAAGAAGTTCAAAAATATTTAATTAAATTTGAAATTAATTTTTTTAAAATTATTTTCAATTTATTATCATCTGAAATAAAAAAGTTTATTATAAACCTAAATAAATGCTTTTATCAATATAATAATAAAATAATTGTTATTATTATTTTATTAATAAGTAATATATTTTGCTTTTAAATTTATATATATATTATAAATATACTATAACATTTTATTTTTTTTCAACCAATTTAGAGTTTGCTTTATTCTAAAAAAAATTAAAATTTATCATTATTCACAAAATTCTTGTTGTGGTGTCAAGGTCTTACTTAAATTCACTTATTTATGTTATTATAATTCTACATGAGTAATAAATGCGAATTTTGGATTTTTTAGAATAATGCTGAGTTAATCAAACAATACAATACGAGGAAAGAAATATTTTACAATTAACATAGAAATTTCAAAAATAACAACGTAATCAATAATATTTATGTTTTATATACAACCATATATTATTTATTTCATCCTTAGAAAAAATTCAATAATTTTAAAGATAATTTATTAAAATAAAATATTTATTATTTTTGTTAAAAAATTGATGTTAAGAAAATTATTGAATATGAGATAGTTGTTATTATTTGTAACAATAATAATGTTTAATAATTTTGTTAAATATCCAATCAAAATTAAAATTCTCTTATTAATTATTAATTTTAATGACTGATAATAATCGTTTTAATGGAAATAACATTAAATGATTTGAATTATAACTATAGTAATAACTAATATTGAGATATTCCTTAGAAAAGTAATTCTTAAAGAATAATTGAATATTTTTACCGATTTTTATGTTCATATCTATTTATCATTAACGAACTGATGAAATGAATTTATCGTTAATAAAAATTAAATGAAAAATTACTTAAATATTTTTAAAAATTATCCATTTATAAATGAATGTTTAATAGGAGGGATGGGCAAGAAGGAAATTGAGACTTATTTTTCCTATAATACATACACTTCATAAATATATATATATATATACGAGGTGTGTCTTAAAAAGTTCGGTGAATGGTATGATAAAAACATAAAAAGAGAATGTTAATTGTAAATACCTTTATATTAACCTTCAAAATACTCTCTAATTGCAAAAACCCACTTCTGACAACGTTCGTATAACGCTTGAAAACTGTTGGAGAAGTCTTGATGTGGAATCGTTCTCATAGTAGCCGTCAGAACGTTCAAGCCGGTAATCCACAAGCAAGACACCAGAAAACACTGAACGTGTACGAGAGATGCTAACAAAAGATCGACGATTGACTCTACGACTAATAGCCGAGACACAGTGTTTTTTGGTGTCCTGCTTGTCGGATTGCTTGCCTAAACGTTGTGAGGGCTATTCTGAGAACGATTCAACATCAAGAGTCCTCCAACAGTTTTCAAGCGTTATACGAACGTTGTCAGAAGTGGGTTGTGGCCAGTGGAGAGTATTTTGAAGGTTAATAAAGAGGTATTTACAATAAACATTCTCTTTTTATGTTTTTATCATACTTTACTTTACTTTTTAGACACACCTCGTATATATATATATATTACGAATGTAAGTTTAAATTATTATGCTTATATATTCTACATCTAAGTGCTACATAAAGTATATATATATATATATTATATTGATGAATTATTGTTAAAATTTTACCTAGTATTGGTGTAACCATTCTTTACATTATTCATTATCCATTATACTAAAATTAAAAACAAATAATTGGTTTTATCCCAAAGTGTACTACCTGATCTTATAAAGATCTTATTAATCTGATAAATATAAAAATTTAAATAAATGAATTACAATTTACTTGGAATTGTTTCTTCAACAAAAGAAAATGATCATGATAAGTTATTAAAAGTAAAGTGATAAAAATATTAGAAATTAATATTTTGTAATTTTGTTTACAACAAAGATTATTTTAATATTCTTTATTTCTAATTATTTTACCATTGATAAGCATAACAAAATTCCTAAAATAATATAATAATAATAAACCCAGGTTACATGGATTAAATAAAACAAATTAATATTAAACATAATATATTATATAAATTAAAGTTTAACTTTGCATATTTTGCGTCCTTAGGAGAATCAGTTCAACCTGTCCCAAGGTGTATCCTAAACACACTTTAAAACTTTAGAATGGCATGCTTTTATTCATAACACCAGACCAATTACTATTCATTAGTTTTAGACAAAATACTTTATATTTGATTATAGCACCTTTTATTTTAAAATATTTCCATTAAAAATTCACTTTAATACTTAAAGAATTTTATATGAAAGTTAGTAGGCATGTTCTAAAAATAAAAATCTTAATAAACTTTTTTAATTAATAAAGCTTTTTCAATTGAACCAAAAACATATCTGATAATTTAATTGTGAAGCCCTTTCCATAAATCTGCAAGATCTAAGAGTTAATTTAAAATATAGGACAATATCTATATATGTATTAAAAAGAGAGAGAATAAAAATAATTATTCTACACTTTTATAAAAAAAGATTGATTCTGTAGTCAAAAGGAGTGTAGTTAAAAAAATACATATAACAGAAAATCAGTCATAGTCAACATATAACAACAAAATATTCGTTAGAAAAGTTTAAACAAAGTCAGTTAAGAAAAATACTGAATTGATAATATTATAATATAAATATAAAAATTTTTTATAAAATAACGTTTTTCCAATGGACTAAAAAGAATAAAATAATTTTTCTTAAGCCTGACAAAGTTTATGGATGAATTGTTTCATATTCAACGAAAAACATTGGGCGAATTTCGTTTAATTTATTTATATGAACAATCAAGTCAAATTTTCGTAATAATAAAAATTTTATTAAACACATAAACCAGTGGCGCAACCAGGATTTGAACCTGGGGGGGGTTTTGACTAACCGCTCCACCTTCCTATGGCGCCCCCCCCCCCCGGGCTCTCTCAAAGACAAATTTTCATTAAGATTTTTTTTATATTAAATATTTAAAAAAGTTTTGTAAATGAAACACTGATTTTACAAAATCTGACAAAAAAATTTAATTTTGTATTTTATTTACTCGTATTCACAGTTTTAGAAAGAAAATATTTTTTTCCAGCTATAAGTAAATTATTTTAGCTTTCCTCATGAAATAAGGATAGCTTATACGATGATCGGCAAATTTTGAAAATTTTTGCTCCGAGATTCTTCGAGATTTTCACTTTTCAGACGGTTCTGAATCCAAAACTGCAAAAAAAAATTTTTGAACCGGCTCGTTACCGAGATTACCTCTAAACAAAATGAGATATTGTCTTGAAATTTGATATTTAGATGTTTTTTTTTGGGAATGATGGGCGGGGATTGGATTGTTGTTGGACAAGATCGGACCATAAGTATGGGTAGTTTATAGATGTGTCAATTATTGATTTTCTCAATAAATACCGATTTTTATGAGAATTATCATACTATACTGCAGAAGAGATTTGCACCGTTTACGGGAGTGGTGCTTCGACTATTAGGACCGGCCGCAATTGGTTTAAGAAATTTAGAGCTGGCCGCCCAGCAACGACGGATATTATCAAGACTGCTTGCTGAAAATCCGCGATACAGTGTGCGCGAGATAGCGGGTGAAACTAACATTCCCAAAACAACGGTACATAAGCATTTAATCAAAATGGGATATGCGAATCGATATGAACTTTGGGTTCCACACCAATTGACGGAGACCGGCCTTATAAAGCGCGTTCCTACGTGCGATTTGCTTCTACAGCGACACAAAAGAAATCATTTCTTAAAGAGTCTTGTCACTGGAGACGAGACTTGGATTTTGTATCAAAATGTGGATCGAAAACGGATTTGGTCTAAAGAAAATAGACCTTCAACTGTTGCGAAGAAGGTTCTTTTGTGCATTTGATGGGACTGGAAGGGTGTACTGTAGTACGAGCTCCTTCCTGAAGGTGATATGATCAATGCTGACAAATATTGCAATCAACTGAATTAACTAAAAACCGCCATAGCAGAAAAACGGCCAGAATTGGCGAACCGAAGAGGTGTAGTATTCCATCAGGGCAACGCAAAGCCGTTTATTGCGTTGATCGTAAGGCAAAAATTATTACAGTTTGATTGGGACGTTCAACCTCATCCTCCATACTCCCCATACCTTCCTCCATCTGATTATTACTCTTGTTCCTCTCCATAAAAAACTCTCTCCGTGGTAAATCTTTCAAATCCATAATCGAAATAAAAACGCACCTAAATGAATATTTTGAAAGTAAGCCTCAACTATTTTGGAAAGAGGGCATAGGCTTCCTGGGAGATGGAAGAAGGTTATAGAACAGAATGGTTCATACATAACATAAAAAATCAACCTTAAACAACAAATATCGTGTATTCATTTCGCATCAAAAAAAAGCGAAGAAACTTATGGGACACCCCAAGTACTATAAGATTTCGAAAGCTTTTCGTCCGCCCGTAGTGGCAGGATATTTTGAAAGAAATCATATAAAAATCCCTAAGAAAAAATCCCTAAATGCAAATATCCCTAAAAGAATAAATCCATAAATAAAAATTTCCCTAATTTTTTTTTTACTTATTTAATAATGAATAGCCAAAGAGACTTGAATGAGGTAGTTATACATCATGCTTGGTGTCATCACATCTGTTCCATCTGGTTTTTTAGCGTCTCATTTTTCATTGTTTGCCTTCATTATGGTCAGAAGCTCATCATGCGAGTCGCGGAATCGTTTCCTTGGTGGATCAGGCTTCTTACCACGAACATCACGACAGATTTCCAAAGAGATAAGGTTATGCTCAATAAGGATTTGCTTAAACAAGTCCCATACTGATACGTCTTGTAACCTCCTAAGCGTGAACAAAGAGCATTGTTGTAACCTTCCAATGCATTGTTTGTTCGAGGCAAACCCATCAAAGTGGCATCGTAGATGTTCCAATGTTCCAATGTCGAATTCGGGGTCATAAAAGCCAGCCACAAATTGTTCACCTAGCCAAGTGCGCTCGAAGAAAAAAGATCACGAAGTTTTTCCCTGTTGGTCGTCCAGCTAATGCTTGGTAGGCTACAATGGCTTTTGATGGTGGTACCAAAACCAAAACTGCAAGAGTTCGTAAATGAGTGGAGTTGTCAGGATTATCTATATCATTATAGAGCTTCAAAACTTCTGGCATTGATTTGATGTTTCTATAAATGCATTGAGCAAAATGAAAAAGTCAACCTCTGATGATAGTAAATTTCACAAATTGCGTTGTATATTCCCTGGTGAAATATAAGGTGCAAATGGTGTATTTTGTATTTGGAATCATTAAGCTATTAAAACGTATAATAATAAACGAAATTTGAGTAAATTCCCTTTATTTTACATTCGAATTTGACACCCCTATTTTTTTGGAAAAATCACGTGTGTGGGCCCTATGTATGTATTTTTTGACCTATTTTTCCCTACTTTCGGTCCAGGCTCGATTACCTCCTTGGGAGGTCGTGTTTCAGGCAACTGGGTGTCATGCTCACCTTGTAATTTAATTTTCTTAATCACAATTAAAATTAATACAAAAATGAAAAATTTTGTTTTTAGTGATTTTTTCTTTTAGGGATTTTTTCAGTCAGGGATATTTTTATTTAGGGATTTTCGGTTTTAAGGATTTTTCTTTTTAGGGATATTTGGTTTTAGGGATTTTTGACTTTTATGGATTTTTTCCTTTAGGGTTTTTTACCCGTTTTCATTTTGAAAAAATTAGTCTTCGCTTCATAATTTTTATGATATTAGCAATTCATGTATTATTAATAAAAAATATTTAGAATTTGAGTAATATTTTTATTTATTTTATATTTAAATAATAGTCAAATTGGAAAAATAAACTTACTTATTATACACTAAGTTATACTTTAAGAATTTTTTTTTTCTTTTCTATTTGTAATATAGTACATAATATACAGCAATTTATATTTTTTTATCTCCTGGGGGGGGTTTTAACCCCCAAAACCCCCCCCTGGTTGCGCCACTGACATAAACTGACAAATTTTTTTATCATGATATAAAATTGATAGTTTAAGAGCTAAGAAATTAATCTTTTATTAATTTTCACTGTAATATACTTATATCAAATTATGTATCAAAATTTAAATGAATTTTTATTAAATTTACATATTATCAATCAAATCCAAAATGGTTGATTATATTTGAAGAAATAGTGTTTCTTGTTAATTAAGTGTTTTAGTGTATATATATGACATATAGCTCTATAAAGGAAGTTAATTGCGTAGAACTAAATGCGCCCAACGTTTTTCGTTGAATATGAAGCAATTCATCCACTTTATCAGGCCTATAGAAAAATTATTTTATTCTTTTTAGTCCATTGGAAAAACGTTATTTTACAAAAAATTTTTATATTTATATTATTTTATTCTTTTTAGTGCAATTTTAATATGATAAATATATTAAGGGAATTTTTATTAAAAGACGACATTGTTTGTATAAAATCTATATATTTAATACGATAGTGTCCGTCTGTACGCAAAAAACTCCAGAGCCTAAACTACAAGGAGTAAGGTAACCAAATTTTCCTTAGGTGAAGGGTACCTCAAATGATGAAAAATAAAAAAGAAATTAGAATCTTAGGTAACTCCTGAGCTGAGCTGCGGGTGTTCCATTTTCCAGAAATATATATAAAGGAGAGTGTTTGTATGTATGTAATTTGTTACTTTTTTGCTGTCATAGAAACAGATATATATATAACTAGCTGCTCAGAGCTCCTTCGTCGCTCTTCACATCTAGACGGGGGCTCCGCCCCCTGTACCCCCTGGTTGAAAGTAGTAAAAGGTTTTCATCCATTTTGTTTCAAACAATGTATAACATAAAACATTCATTTCTTATTGTGTGATTATTTAAAATATATTTTAATTTATTTAGTAAATTAATTATATATATTATTATTGAATATGTTATATCTATCTACTCGAAAGTTCTTGGCAGCTACAACCACATTTCTCCAAGTGTCCCCGGTGACCTCATCTTTCTTTGGCCAATAAATGCTGGAAAGAATAATCTGAATCTACTCTCATCTCCCAGGTTCATAGACCATGCGTGGCTCAACGGTACTCGAAAGTTCTTGGCAGCTACAACCACATTTCTCCAAGTGTCCTTATCCTGAGCCTCTGTTCCATCTTTCGTACGTCATTCCCTGATGTACTCATCTTTCTTTGGCCCATAAATGCTGGGGAGAATCCTATATTCTCAAATACTCTGAATCCACTCTCATCTCCTAAGATCATAGACCATGTCTCACACTCATATAATACAACAGACAAAATAATTGTTTTATATATTTTAATTTTCATTCCCTTTTATAATAATTTTGATGAGATAAGCCTCTTTACTGCATGATAACAGGCGTTTCCCGATTGATACCTCGATTTAAATTCTTCTCAAATATTATTATCCTTCGTGATTACATTCAATTTTTCTACATATTCAAATTCTACATTTTGTATGTTAATACTGCTCCTGTTTGTTTCTAAATATATTTATTTATCATTATTAATTTCAAACCTCATCTCTTTTCCTACCGCGATTAATTTTTAAGTCGTCTGAATCACCTAATATTTTACAATTGATTTCCGCATCTTACTCTTTCTTTACTACCTTCAAGATAAATTTTAAGATCAAAATTTGAAAAAGTTTATCCGGATCTATTGAGTCATGCGTAGGTTTTACTAAAGTCTACAAATAATTATTGAACAGAGATATTGAATTCGCGGTTTTTTTAATATCTGTCATAATGAAAATATCTTAATTAATGTTGATCGATTTGGCCTGAACCCGCAATGATATCGTCTAATATTTCCTCCGCCTATAGTTTATAAGTATTGTATATGTTATAATAGAGTATAATATTTCTTGATCATTTCATTTCGATATTTTAATTTCATTGCTTGATTTTTATTGAATATTTTTAATTATAATAAAATTTGAGAAAATGCAAAGTTAGAGACTTGAGACAATTTATAAAAATTAACGGTATAAAAGTATTGATAAAACTAAAGATAAATTAACAATATATACATTCATTAATAGTATTAATTTAAATTAATGGATTTATTTGATTTTTTATTATTAAGTTCATTTATTAATTTTTTTAGATCATAGTTAATTCCCTCCCTTAAAATAAAAGAAGTACCTATTCAAATATGGAAAGAATAAATACAAAATAATTTAAGTTAAATATGATTTAAATATTTTATTATATTAATTAAAATGAGAACTTTTAGAATAAATTATTTAATTGAAATGATATTTGAATATTAGAATTTAAAATAAAAAGTTAAATATTATAATTCTTTGATTGGGAATCCCTAGAGTTATATACATTGTGTAAAATGAGTCCGCCAGTCAGTGGGCCACGCCTGGCTCTTGAATGAACACGGAGAACTATATATAAACTTTAAATCTCTCTCTCTCCCGCTCACACACACTCCCACCTCTCTCCTCATCCCCTCCACCTCTCATTTCTTAGTTATTTCAATTTCCACAAATTGTCTTATTTTTAAAATATTCACTAATTTACTTTCTATTTTATGTTAAAATGTAAGTTATTTACATTTTAACATATTACACTATGACAGCAAAAAAGTAAACGAATTACATACATACATACATACAAACAGTCTCCTTTATATATATAGATTAGAACCTCTCTCTCTCCCTCTATTTAAAATTTTAAAAAATGGAATGTTCTAGCCAAATTAAGAAATTTAAATTCCTTATATAACATTGATGGGTAAATGAATTGGACTGGAAGACGAGACATATGATTAGAGAAATTGGGGAAAAATCAACCGAAATGTAATTAAACAAAAAAATTCAAGAATTATGATACCGATACGACTTACATACAATTAACATACAAAATGTAGAATTTGAAAAAGTATAAATATTTAAATACTTAAGATCTCTAATCACGAAGGATAATAATATTCGAGAAGAATTTAAATCGACGTTGTAATTGAGTAACGCCTGTTATTATGCAGTAAAGGGGCTTATCTCATCAAAGAGGATCAAAATTAAAATATATAAAACAATTATTTTTCATGTTGAGCGATGACTAGGGTGACCATATTTCGAAAACACCAAACCGGGACAAACAGTATACCTTTTTTTAGAACTAAATTGAAAAAATTTTGAAAAAAAAAATTACGAAATGTCCTAAATATTGAAAAAACAGTAGGGTGTTCCGAAGACATTTTTGGGACAGAGCACCTAAAGACGGGACGTTTGGTCACCCTATCGATGACTCTGGGAGACGAGAGTAGATTTGGAGTATTTGTGAGATTAATAGTGTTCGCAGCATTTATAGGCCAAAAGAAGATGAGGTCACAGGGGGATGGCGGAGATGGTATAACGAGAAATAATGTCCAGATATAGTTAAGGTATAAAATCAAGAAGGCAGGGATGGGAAGGGGACGTGGTTGGAATTGGAGAAACTAGAAATTGGGAGAAACCGATTGGGAAACATCCGGTGGAAGACCAAGGACCTAGGTGGGTGGACAATGAAGGAAGGGACATGGGAGGGATGGGACAGGGTAGGATTTGGTTGTAGCTCAGGATAGGGACGCTTAGAGAAATGTGGATGCTGCGGCTAAGAACTTTCGAAAGAGACACAGAGTTAGATAAATATAACATATACAATAATAATATATAATTAATTTACTGATTAAATTAAAATATATTTTACAAGAAAACAAATACATGTCTTATCTACTTATACTGATTGAAACAAAATGGATGAAAACCTTTTACATACAGACATTCAACCAAATACTATGTATCACTCGGGGGTACAGGGGGCGGAGCCCCCGTCTAGGTGTGAAGAGCGCCGAAGGCGCTCGGAGCAGCTAGTTATTTATTAAATTAAAATAACTGTACAACGTTTCGTTTTCGTTGAAAACGACTGCAGAATAAGCAATCGAAACGCACAGTAATTTTATTTTAATAAATAATTTTATACAAACAATGTCGTCTATTAATAAAAAAATTTCCTTAATAATTATCAAAATAACCACAAAAACTTTAATAAATACATGATAAATTTATTTAATATAACAAGAGAAATAGAAAAGATGAAGTTATACGAAAATTTACACAAATTGAATAAAACAAAAAAATATATTAATCTTCTAAAATTGATTTGATGCATTTATGTTAATTAAATGTTATTATTGAATAATAATTATTATATTATATTTATAAATAAATAATTTTTAATAGTATATGATTTTATAAATGTATATAAAAAAAAGGTTATTCTATTGTTTTGTTTCCTTTCTATCGGGGACATATACAATGTATAAAAAAAAATATTTTCTCTATATCATCTGAGGGGAAGAAACCCCTCCTCATTGGCGATACAACTGATTTATAAGAATTCATCAATAATTTCAATGCTATGAAATATTTTTAAATACGTTCAAAATGAAAATCTATCCTGAAATCAATATTTATGTTTTAAAATCCGTTGAAAAAAAATTAATCGGAGCAATACAAAAGGAGTTAGTTACTAAAAGTAATTAATCGCTAATTAATTACAATTAATTAATTATAATTCAATTATATTTCTTTTATACCTTCTAGGGATCCATTGAAATATCCATAAAAATTTTCAAAAGTCTATCTCAATAAAAAGTCGATGAAAAATCGATTTCAATTTGTCAAAAGAGCGAACAGACAGAGAGACAGAGAGACAGACGCCAAGTGAAGTTAAGAAAAACGTTACAATTATAAAAAAAAGCACCTGGATTTAAATCATTGATTCCCAAAGTGGTCTATTACAACCTGCAAGGGTTCTATGTCAGCAAAAAAAAAAATTGGGGGGTCCATGAAATGAAAATGGGGGTCCACGATAGTAAGGGTGACCAAAAGTCCCGTTTTTAGTTAAAAAGTCTTTGGGACAGCCTATTGTCCCGTTTTTTATACAAAACGTCTTCTGGACTAAGCTCTTAAACATTTTTTTTCAATTTGGTTTTAAAAAAAGGTAAAATGTTCCGGTTTGTTTTTTTCAAAATATGGTCATCCTATCGATAGTGAATCTCAACATACACTGATAGTATCTATTTACTTACATGTACATGATTATTATTATAAGAGTAGCTATGAAGTAAACAATTTATTATATATGTTTATAAAATTGTGTAAGTTGTAAGGATGTAGGCATTTGATTTGATGTGAAATATTTAATATTTAATATATGAATTTGTAAAAACTTGCACATAATGATAACCCAGTATCATATTGTTACTGAGAAACCGCAGTAAAAATTCTTGTTAATGCTTCGCGAACTTGCACCGACTTGTTCAATTCGTCACTGTATAAATACGAATTTGAGGCAAATTATTCGTTTCCTAAATCATGAAAAGGAAAGTGCCAAGAAAATATTTTAAAAAATATAAACTGGTAGTTTATAACACAAAAAACAGACTGGATTAGCCGAGGAGAGTCAAGATTAAACCTTACAAAATTGATAATTTATTATTAAAGCACCAGGTTCATCCCTCCCACTAAAAACATTTACTTATTGCTTAGTTTATTTTCAATTCAAATTCAAGTTCACCCAAAACCGTAAAACATGGCAACGAGACAAACAAGTTTGGGAACCTCTGATTTAAATCATCGATGAGAGTTGCAGTTAAATTAATGAAGTGCCTCATTTGCGCCCACCTTAATACTTTCTATATTATATATAATTAGGGTGACCAAACGTCCCGTTTTTAGGTGCTCTGTCCCGGCGCACCAAAAAAAGTCTTCGGGACAGCCTATTGTCCCGCTTTTTTCCTATCCTTTAATTTGTTAATTTTTTTTTAACGAGGGGACATCTTTGGAATTGCCATATACGTCTCAGTTTGTTTTTCTTAGAGATAAGGTCTTTAATGTGGTGAGGTGTTTGAGGAAGATTGAGAAGGGGTGTCTGTTTGAGGAGTCACAACAATCTCAATCTGTGATTCTAAGGGACATTTTGCTATATCTTCGGTTTATTGTCCCCCTAAACATAAGATTGAATCTTGTGAATTTAAAATTTTTTTTCGATCACTCGGTAATAGATTTATTGCAGGGGTGACTACAACGCAAAACACACTCACTGGGGATCGAGAATTATAACTCCTAGGGGTAGAAGCTTATGGAAGGCCCTGGTTGAGCAAAACCTTGGGCACATTTCAACGGGGGAACCCACCTATTGGCCAACAGACAGACGTAAAATACCAGACCTGATTGACTTCTTTATTGAGCGTGGCCTCAATGACCTTACCACAGAAATAAAATCCTTATTTGACCTTACTTCAGACCACTCTCCTGTCCAGTTTTCCTTTTCCACTACATTAACCCCAATTGAATTTCCCATTTTCCTAACTAACAATAAAACTAACTGGACTTCTTTCACTAACAATATTAACTCAAACCTAAACATAAATTTACCAATAAACAACACTAAGGACATTGAATTGGCTGTTAAACATTTAACAATAACTATACAAAACGCAGCTAAAACTCAATAAAAAGTCGATGAAAAATCGATTTCAATTTGTCAAAAGAGCGAACAGACAGAGAGACAGACGCCAAGTGAAGTTAAGAATAACGTTATAAAAACAAGGTAGACCGTTTGTCCCGGTTTGGTATTTTCGAAATATGGTCACCCTATATATAATATTATATTTTATAATGCACTGGGCATAGATATTCTTTTGCAATTGTATATATTTAAACTTGAAAAAATATCATTAGTATTATTTTGCTATTCCAAGTTTTAATTGAAAACAAATATATTTAAAACTCTGAAAACAAAAATAAAACAATTTAGTGGTGTCAACCTTCATTACCTTTAATTTTATCAAGCACAGGAATCCTCAATAGACTTTTATTAATTAATTGTTTAACATTTAAAGAATATAGAGAAAATAGTAGATTTAATTTTTTATTGTTTTTAAAAATTCTATTTTTCAAAGAAATAAGAATAATTAGAATTAGAATAGAATAGGTTTCTTTCTGTTGAAAAGGTGAAATATATCTGAATATATTTGAGACAAAAAAAACAAACAAATATTATATATAACAGAGTTATTTTTAACAAAAAGAATACCTTTTTTTTGTTATATAACTGTTCTATTTTAAAAAAAAGATGAATCTTTGATTGAATATTTCTTTGTACCATGTATTGTTTTCTCTTCTATAAAAGAACCATCGGAGGGTCATATGTTTAATTCATATTGTCATTAAACAATTAAAAAAATACACAATAGCATGAATATATACACAATACCATATTTATGTTTTTAGAAATATAAATCAACTTTTCAAATATCTTTCGTCTGACTTTGATTAATCATAGTAAAAAAAAAATTAAAATAAAAGTATGTACTAATATGTTTATGTGAATTTTACATGTTAATATCAATTGAGAAGTTATTAAAGAAAATAATATAAATAAAATCTATATATAAATTGTATTATTTTAATTTGTAAAAAACAATTCACTGATTTTAATTGAATTATTTAAAATATATAAATAAATAATAATTATGTAAAAAAAGTATAATACAATATTGTGAACATTAAAATCTACAGCTTATAAAATTTAATGAAGTGTAAATTTTACATATTTTATCATTATTTATTAAATATTCCTAAAGGATGTAAAACAAATAAAAAAAATTTGAAAATAAACTTTTTCGGCTAATTAATATTGAAAATTATATTTATATATATATAGTTTTTTTTAATTACAAAAATAAAATATAGATTTTTAATAGTTTTATTTAAAATTAAATAAAAATATTCTTTTAAAAAATTAAGGTTTTATCTTCTGAATCATCAACTTTTTAGATATAAAATGCTAGAATATTGAAGAATATAAATTAATCTATATATACAATCAGTGATATAATTAGGGAATTCTCGCCATTCTTTATAAGATATATAACCTAGAATGATCAATAGAGAGAAAAAATATTTAATAAATTTACATTGACAAAGTTTGACAGGAAACGGAAAGTTAATAGAAGATATATATATAGGAAATGGAAAGTTAATAGAAGATATAATATTTCTAAAATAATGATAAATTTATTTAAATCTGATAATAGAATTTAATAATTTGAATGTCAATCAAACAAGATTCTCTTGATTAAACCTTTTATTTGAAAGATAGACATGGCAACTTAATCATATTGATTAATATTAGCAAAGAAAGTGTAAGAAATAGAAGAGAAAGATATAGTTAGAAAAGTTGTAGGTAGATTGAAATAAAATAAGAGGGGGTGGATCTTTTATTGTAGAACCTCCTCAAATACCTAAGCAAATCAATACTTCTATAGATCAAAATATATATAATATATAATATAGTATATATAAATATTACTCAATGTTACTCATATATTTTTCAACATTGAAATATTGAAGTATATTTTGTATGAATAGAGATGGTCATCTATTTTTCTACTGAAAATTCGACCCACTCAAATCTAATCTGTCTGTATATTTCAATTATTTATATAAATATCATTATATATGTTTTTTTAAATATATTTTATGGGAAAAAATTGGATTTATTATGGATACAAATCATAATTTAAAATCGTATCTTTATGGAAGAACTATTTAAGCTGAAAAAAAGTTATTAAAACAATTTTTTTTTAGTGTAAAATAAAAAATTTGGGACCACAATACAAAATGTTCAATTAAGAGAAAAATATCTAACTGAAAATACCCTGAAATAAAACAAGAGGTACACTATCATTCAAAGTGTAATATTGTAGTTCAGAAAAGACGAAGAAACCAAAGTTTTAAGAGATTGATGGTATTTGTGATTATTTTTTCATCACCTTATAACCATTTAAGTGGTCGCCAAACTTTTAAACTTCATGGATTATTAAATGGGTAATGTTAACTTTGGATACCATGAATATAAATTAATGACAAAAGTGAAATATATTTATATAATAATTATCAGAAATTTTAATTAATGAATGTATAATCTAATTATTAAAAGCAATAGAAATGATTTAAAAAAATGTATTATTTAGAATTATTGTAACACTTTTCTATGAACTAATAAGAATACAATTTAATTATTTTTTGGTTTTTGCTCCGGCAGGGAGATTGGCACTATATAAACTAAAATTATAAATTTATAAAAAACACTACCATATCCGAAAAGTTGTACAAAATAGTAAAAAATATGTGTAACATATATTTCAAATTGTATTAATAAGAATGATATATCTATATTCATTAGATTAATTTAATTAGACAAAATTCCCTTCCGTGTAGTCGGAATACCTTGAACTTTTCTTAATTAATTTAGGATCAAGACAAATCAAGATGAACATTTAGATTTTCATCTTGGCGACCTCCAGTCTTCCATGTTCGACACAGATGATGTCATTGATGTCAATTCTACAGGATGGATTTAATGCTCCATGTTTCCAAGGACCCTGAATTTAAAATTTTTTATTGTCTGTATAATGCTATTCTTTTAAAAATTTAAAACTATAAACTGTAGACTATGTCTTATTAAAGATGTTAATAATTTATTTTAGCATATTCAATTTGTAAAAATCCTTTTATTGTAAATATCAATTGCACTCATATATGAAAACGGGATTTGTCTAAAGATAATGATATTGTTTGATTTTTTAACAATGTATAAAATATATTTAATAGTTATTGAGTAGTGGAGAATCCGGATCTTTTAAATAAATTAAATAAATTACAAATAATCCTTTTCCAATAATTAATTTTTTTCAATATAAAATTCTAATAAACTATTTAAATTAATTATTATTAGTAATTTCTATTAAATATTTTTTTTCAGTAAGAGTGACGTCCATGAGAAAAATTGGACGCTATTTCTTTTTTTTAATTTCATTTCATTTCAATCTTTAACCAATAACTAATTCAACTTGGCAGTAATTAAATAATGCATTTTATAAATAAAAGTTAAATTAAATAAGAACATCTATTTTATAAAATTATTGAAAGGAATGAACTTATTTAAATATAATATTAATGAAGAAATTACACTACTAATATTACTTATAATATATATTACATCAAGAATGAAGTTTGAATCTGGAACGAACTTATTTTTTTTAATTTCAATGTTAATTTGTAAATATAAATATTTTCATGATTGTTATTTAAATTTCCGCTACAATCTGCCATTTTCGAATCGGAGTCTAAATTTGACTGCAAATCTTCAGGCACAGACTATCTATCTTCAGGTTAAGAATTTATAAACAAAGTTCTGATTGAGTAATATTTTTTTTTATAATTATAGTGTGAATATGTCGATTTGTTAATGAACAATTTGATAAAAGTCAAAGATAAGAGTTTGAGTTTCTATTATTCTAATTTTTTTTTCTATTTTCCTTCTATATAAGTGTTTGAAAAAATTATTTTATTTATTCAAACAATAATTTATAATATTTATAAATATATAGGTATATATATAATTAAAAATATAAATTGAAGAATAGTTTTATTTTTTGTTATTTAAATCATTTATTGCATTAGTATAATAATTTTCAAATTATTAAATGTTCCTTTCCCTTATAAAATTAAAATTATAGAAAAAACAAAATATTATATCTCAAATAAAAATGTGTTATCATAGATATACATATTTTACAATCTTATTTTAAAGCAATTACCATAATTAATTAAACAAATTAATAATATTTATAATTTGATAAGAAAAAAAAAATGAATAAAAAAATTAATTCAATACTTTTAATGTATGAAATTAATAATAAACGTGATCAATGAATGTCTTTTATTTCATGATAGAGTAATAAACGTATTCAGTATACAATATGATAAAAACATTTTAATATCAAATTAATAGAATAAAAAATTTATTTATTTTTTTTATTTTTTTAAATTTTGATTGAAAATATCAATATTTTATGAATAAAAAATAAAAATAAAAATAGAACAAATCAAAAGAAAATGATTTTATTAAAATACTCATTACAACCAAGGGACGTTTAAATTCAAAAAAATTTCGGACCAAAATTTACAAAGCAAAATGAAAACATCACTTTCATAATTTTTTTTGTTTTCCACAATTAATTATTAATTATTCAAGATGTTACTTAGCCTTTAGAATTAAAAAAAAATATATGATTCTAATGATTTTGAGAATAAAATTTGCAAATTAAAAAAAAACTTTAAGAGTGGGGGAGGCTCAAGTAACCCCCTCTGCCAGCCTTTTACAACCACCATTTATCTTAAAATAACATATTGGTAAGAAAAAGATTATTTTTAATACTCTTGTTAAGGGATTTCTCCAGTTCAAATAACACCTCTCACAAAAAAAAATTTAGATAACGATTTTAAAAAAAAAATCGATAAAGATACTCGGAGGAATTGTCAAATCATATAAAAATCTTATTATTTGAATCCAATTACCATTTTATCTAAAATATATTTTATTTTTTAAATTCATTTATATAAAATTTAAAATATATGTCATTATAAAAATGTAAATATTGGAATGACTTAATTAATAATTATATATTTGTAATATTGTATATATTTAAATATCCATGCATCAAATATTATTTAATTTTTAAATCAAATAAAATTTAAAATGTCTTTGATTGTTTATTCAAAGAGTATTAAAAAAAAGTAATATGAAAAAGGTCAAGACCTGTCTTACTACGAAAGTCATTAATCCGGGTCAGGTGGCTTGCCCGGTTGCTATTTTATCCCTTTGCCACCCTCATCATGAACTCACCTTTGTCGATGAAATGGTGCTACAAGCGTGGGTGAAGCTCTCCCGGTTCAAATCGCCAATACAGGTACAAGCACGGCACGAGTGTAGAACTTGTTACCTCGTCAAGCAACCCTTTGGTGAGCAACTGAATGCCGATTGCCATGTGTCTATGTTAGTGAGACGCCCCTCATCCCGCCCTCTCCGGCTGAAGCTCACGCGCATGCGTATTACAACCCAATGGACGGACACGAGACCTGCCAGACTACACTTACACGCGCATGGACGTAACACAGACGCATTCGACTTCGAGTGCATATCGACCGCAACAAATATCTAATGCTAGCGAATTTTTACAAGTTGATAACATTCAGAAGGGGGATCAGTTTTTATATAATATATAAAAGTATTTACTCAAAATAAAACAACATTGACATTGATAAAAAGAACATTCAATACTTAGAAAGTATTAACAATTCTATTAACTAAAATTTCAATTATATAAAAAAATTCCTGAAATCATTTACATATAGTTTTCCACATGAAAACAACTACACATGTTCTGATCCGAAATTATTCTCTTTTCATTTAAGAATATCAATATAAAAGAATAAGTTTCCACATTTAAATCAATTGTAAATGAACTGTAGTAAATAATAAAAAAAATTATTTTTACAAATGATCAAACATTTTCAAATTTTATTTAAGTATATTTTTTTATTATTTATTTCTTTAAAATATTATATAGATATTTATTAAAATTAAGAAAAAAATAATATCGTAAAACTTTTAATTGGTTTTCTTTTAAAATTTATTTAGAAAATAAATCTTATTTTTATGTGAGAAGAGAGGATCAAGTCTTTTTAATCACCCTATCCATCTGTCAACCCATTAAATAATTAAATATTTGATATTTAACAATTCACTTATTATTTATGTATTTAACGATAAATATGTAAATAAAAAAATTTATTTTAGATAAATATTATATACATAAATATATATAATAAGATTTCTTATTTTTATTTTGATACATAATATCAAACAGGGCATGAAATTCAAATCAAGAAAATGAAAATAATATAACTTTATGAGTATTGGTGGTTGCCGATAATAAGGGGCAAATTCATGAAATAATAAATTCATTTTTATTTTTGAATTACTATTAACAGAAAATAATGTTACTTTCTCTCAGCGATGCTAATTTTCTGACTCAGACAATTTTTGTGTTTGTTTAATTGTTTCTTTGAAGATTTTTTTGAATGATGATCATTTGCTCTTTCCATCCATTTAATTAAACTTTATTCAAAATATCTATATTATTATTTATTTTCATATTTGTATTAGAATTATTTATATAATGAATATTTACGAAAAGGTAAAGATAAAATTTTAACAAATTAACAATTTCTTTTGTGTTAATTTGAAAATAGAAATTATTATAATTTTCTTTTATTATTTTAAATTAACACCTTAATTTAATTAATTGATTTATAAATAAATAAACTTAAAATTAAATACAATACATATACAAATCATCAAAAACATAATTAGTTACTTTTTTCTATATAACTTGATAATTTATTTAGAGAAAAATATTTTTTAATTTAACACAATAATAATTAGATGATTGAGGGAGTAAAAAAATTTCAAAAATATTTTCATTTTTTTTTCTTTGACTAGAAAAATGACATCTATTTTTTAAACGATATTTTTTAGGGTCAATAATCTTTTCAATCATTTTTAGCATCTCGAGAATATTTAGAAATAAATCACTAATCTCACACATTCTGAACAAAATTCCATTTTTATATATTCTGTTTCTAACCAGTAAGTTTTTTTTAAATATAATCTTTTTATAATTCGATACTATTTACTAATAGAAACAAAATTTTATTAGATGATTAGATGATTTCCAAACTAGAGAATAGAATATATATTTAGTCCCAAATTCATTAAATTTATCTTAAAAAAATTGTTTAGAATATTAAATACGTAATTTAAAAATTGTAACTAATAATGAATAATGAATGAGTAATCTCACTAAAGGATATTTATATTATTTAATTATTTAATCACAAGTCAAATTAAAATTTATCAGAAAATAGTTTGTAATTTTTTAAAATTCTTTGAAATTCCATATATTTTTGACACTTTATATTATATCATTATAAAAATTAATTTACGGGTAAAAATAATGATAAGCATTGATAAATAACGATTCTTATTTATGACTCAACATTTTTTATCAGTGTGGTTTGTTTATATATAAATAAATTATCGATAACTAAGATGGAATATTTTTAATTAATAAATACAAATCAATATTTATTAATTATAATTTTGTTATGATGGTCGAAGTGAACATGAAATTTTTTGATTGAGTTTGTGAATATATTATCAATAAAATATTATAATGATTCTTTTATATAACAGATATATAATTTAAAATCAAATCTAATAAAAATAAATATTGAATTAATGAAATTAATGTAAATATTTTCAACTAAAAGAATATTATAAATAATTTATGTATAAATGTTATATAAAGATATACACATTCATACAAGATCTTAGAAATCAATTCTGATAATTTAACATTATATTAGATTCATTTTCAATTACCTGTAAAAATTATTATTTATATTATATAGCCTTAATACATTAAAAATTTATTAGAACTAATAAACACATTTAAAAATAATATTACTCAATAAATAAATACGAATTTGGCTTAATATAGAATTTAAAAAATTTTATTTTGTAAAACTTATTAATTTTAATTTAGTATTAAAAAAAATGTAAATCATCTTGCTATCTATAAATCATCAAATACTATGTGTTTTGTAGAAAAATACTGTTTGCAGTTTTTTATTCCGGAAAACTATTTTGTGATAACTGTGTCATTAGGTCTGTCACACCTTGAAGAAATGAAAAAAAAAATTTAAAATAATTTTTTAAAATAGTTAATTTATAAATAAGAAATGTAATATAATAGTAATATAATTGAGTTATTTTGTTTATTTTTTTTTTTTTACTAATTTATGAAAATTTATATTCTAAATCAATTTGAATTTGTTTTAGATATTTTTTTTTTGACAATATGAATTTAGTAATAATTTTTAATTATTTTAATCATTATATAGGATGAAATTAATACTAACATATCTAATCATTCTTTTTTAATATAATATTCCGTATTTTTTATTTATACATATGAATTATATTATTTTTATTATTATTGCTTGTAGTAGTGCTTTAAAAGGTTATCTAATTTTCACTAATTCCTGATTATCTAAATTAGTGATTATTTATATCCTAATTTATTTACAAATTTATTTAATTTGTTTATTATAATGATACAAGGTAAATTTTCAAAATTTTTAAATGAAATTTCTATAAAATTTTATTGCTTCTATCGGATTTATAGGGAATTAGTCACTCCCGTAAGTCGGTCGACCTTGTTGATCAATTAAATAAAATAAGATTCGAATAAAATCATGGATTATATAAGTTAGCGTACGTCGAGCCACGTGGATGCACTCCAAGGTGGTTTTTTCAATTGGCAAACGCCCAATTGGAAGTTTGGTTCAATTGGAGTGATGTCAACAACCGAAAAAAGATCTTCACCGATTGGCCATCGTGTGGGTGTGTGCCATCTCATTCAGTTTACTATTTCCCGAAATAGATAAAATAAATGTTAACAAATACAAGAATTTCAAGGATACACGAGCAATTAAAAATTTTTCCATTCATTTACAATGTATCTGATAAGGGTATATAAGTTAATCCTTCTCTAAAAATGGGATATCATTTTATATATATAAATAACGAATGAAATCAAACGACTCATGTTGTAATTAAATAAATATTAACATCGAAAAATTTATTAATAGTATTTGTTATCTTAAATAGCATCAAAATATAAACAAATAAATATCACAATATCAAATAAATTATAATAAAATACATACAAAACTTCCAATATTCAAAATCAAATAAGGGAATTTTTATTGAATAAAAATAATATGAACTATTATTGTTCAATATTGTCTTAAAATTACGTCATTGATATCATAACGACTCAGAAACTTACAAAATTTTGCGTAATATACTGACACATTATAGGATTTATTATATTTTATAATTTTTACTTTCAATTAGATGTTGATATATGGACCGTTTATTTTTAAATTAGTGGAAGTGTTTTTTTACTCAGCCAATTTTACATATTAAACATTAAAGATATTAAATATTAATAAATTATAAATAGATTATAAATTAAATATACATAAAGTGTGATACCTATTTATTTTTTTAATAAAATATCTTCTTTTTCAAAATAAACCGTTCCCATTTTAAAGTTAGCGTAGCGTCGAAGGTTATTAAATTAAAAAAATTCAGAAAGCAGTTAGAGATAGTATTGCGAAAATAAAAATTTTCGATGTCGAGATTTTGATGTTTTTATACGTTTTGAAGGTGCCTGAGTCATTTTCACTAAGGTTGAGAAAAATGTGTGTGTGTGTGTATATATATGTATGTATGTATGTAGACAAGATTACGCAAACACAGTTTGAGCTAGAATAATTAAATTTGGTATAAGGGCATTATTCAAAATTCGTAGTTTCAACTTTTGAGAAATGTAGCTCAATCGGAAATAACTATATATAACGTGATATTTATATTTTTAATAAAATATTTTCACTAAAATCAATAAATAGTTCATATTTTACAGTTATATGTGTAGAGGCGAAGTATAATAATTAAAAAATTCAGAATAACAGCAAATAAAAATAATTTATTTATCAATTTATAATTTATAAAATTTTCATTTTGGTGTTATTTGAATTCTTATCTTCAATATATATAGATCATATATTTACTAATTGTGATCCACGTCTAAATAGTATATACATATTTTTTTTTATAAATCTTATTTAATAGAATTTTAATTTAAATGAAATTTGTTTAATATCGATCAAATTATAATTAATAATAGATAATTAGAATTTAAGGACTTATAGTATTATTTATAAAATGGATATGAGTCGTTTGTTTTAAATTTTAAATGAAAATATTTTTTTTTTCCACATCATTATATATTTTTAATTGTAGTAATTTATAAAATTAATTTTGAAATAGTAATTAAAATTTTTGGAGAGAGTTTCTTTTTAGTCTATATACAAATTAAATTTTGCTCTTGTTAGTTTTATTATATTTTTTTTACTTTATTTTTATAATTATAATTAAAACATAACTTTATAAATTTGTTTTTTTTTTTGTTTCATTAAAACTGATTTTTTATTTATAATTATTAACAAATAATTAATTAATAATAATTAATGTCAAATTGTTTCAATTAGAATACACTCAAAACAATGATTAAGAATATAAAATTTAAATTTTTTTTTACCAGGGAATGTTTCTTGTGACCCTTTGCCTTGAATCCCATAATACTTTCCCTGGGTCTTAAGTTTCGATGTCCCCGATATTTCAAAATAAATTTCAGGTTAATAAAACTTTTTCTAATCCCAATCGTGTCCCTTCCTCATCGGATTTGATTGAAATAGACTCAAGATAAATATGTGAATTGATAATACTTTTTTTCATTAAATATTATTTAAAGAACTTTTAGATCATGCAAAGCGAATTTGATAGTGTATCAAGGTCTCTTCTATTTAAATATGTTTCTAAAAAAAAAACTATCTTATTTAATGTGATCTTTTGTAGACTTAGCCAAATGCTTTAACTTTCCGTGTTAAATAAAAATACGTGTTTTCTTTAATTTATATGTCATAAAAAATTGATCTTTATCAAGAAATTCAAAATAAGATCTTAGTTTATAAGAGTTATTTTAAATTTTCTAAATTTTTTATTATTGTTTTTAAATTCTTTAGGAGACTAATCAGAATTGACTGAATACTCTTATTTTTTTATTTCTTTTAAATATAATAGTAATTAAATAATTAAACTTAATGATTTTTTTATCATATCAAATTAAAATTAAAGTTTATAAAAAATTTCGATATTATAAATTATAAATATTTTAATTTAAAAATAAACTTTAAAAAATATATACTTTTATTTAGTAGATATTTTCATTATATTTTATATATTATAATAAACAAATTATAAATTAATTTGTCTTAAAATTAAGTTATTAGTTAATTTAAGTTATAAATGTTTTATTTATTGCTAATCGTTAATATTTATCAAATTTGAATTTAAAATATAAATTTTTTCATATCGAAAAAGAGAATCTCTAATTTGGTAATAAATTTATTCAAGTATTTGATTTTTATATAGGAATTTATAAATATACATATCTACCTTAGAAACAATGATTGATTTTTAATAAATTACGTATTAATTTTTTTCAGAAACACTTCAACTTATGTAACCAAAGGGAAATAGTGTAAAGATTAAATGATTACTATAATCTCAAATTACAATAACTTTCTAAAGAAAAATATACAATATCATCTTATAAAATGATTATAGATAAATACATTTTGATGAGCAATCATACTTTAACCATTTACACACATATATACCTATATTTAATTATAAATATATAATTTAATAGTTTTATAATATCTTCTTTTAAATTCAAAATCAAGGAAAAAACAATTTGAAAAATATTACGTAAAATGTATATTATTATAATCATTTTTTTTTTAGTTTAAGTTTGTTAAATCAAATATCTTTAGTATTTTAAGAAGTTAAATCCCTGAAAATTATTAATAAATAATTTGTATTCTAGTTATCAAATATTATATTATTTTATTGGTTTCCTAAAGTCTTCATTATAATATTTAGACACAATTTCTAAATTACTTATATGTGAAAAATTCCAAAATTCATTTGAAACATTTATAAAAATATTTATTAGATTTTTTTAATAATACTGATTATTGTGCTTTTCATTTGTTAATCTAAAGTATAATTAAAATTCATTAATTCGTTCAGGAATATTATTTAAAATTTGATAGATATAATAATATATTTCTGAATGATATTATTACAAAGAAATGGAAATTGTATTATATTAAAATAAAAAATTTATCAAATCTTAGAAAAAAATAATACAATTTTTAAATAATATATATATATATATATATTATAGCAATGAATAATTGTAAATACACTATAAACTTTTTGATTCCAAACCCCAAAGATGTGATTATTATTTTATCTAATATTATATTAGAAGCTGAACTCTTGGGAAGAATTTAGCTTTTAAAGGAGTGAAAGTTTTGAGCTATTCGATTTATATAAGATCTTAAAAAAATAAGAACTAAGGCATTTTCATTTAAGTGAATGATATAAATAAATTAACCAAATTCTAATTATAACATCTTCCATAGAAATGAGAATTAAGCTTCTTTATTATTTTTGTGAGAGTGGAACCAGATTCCAAGTTGATATATGATAATATAATATAATTAAAATAAAATTATATTTATTACATGTAAATTATATAATAATAATTATATAATTTTTCTTTAATTAAATCTTTAATGGAGATTAAGTTAATTTAACATGTGTTCTGGTTATTTATTATTTAAAAAATAAAAGAACAACACTAATTTGATTACATTTTTATAGCGATTTAATAATCACTAGGATATGATAGAATATGATGAATATACTTAATTTTTTATATTATATATTTATTAGTTATTTTTTAGTATGTAAGAATTTAATAAGAAAAAAATAATAAAACAAATATTAAAAAAATACAATATTTTAAAACATATTTATTATTATATGTAAATAATTTGTTTGATAATTCAGATATTTGTTTTTCTTATATTTCATTTATAACGTAAGTATACGTACTTACCAGATATTGAGGTGTTTGAAATTGAAATTCATGTTCTTTTATTGGGTTATCATTTTTCCCGGTAGGTAGCGTTAATGGACACCTGATCTTTTCAAGGAGCAACATAATATTTTATAACCTTCTTTCAAAATATCTCATTTATGTTTGGTTGAATTTCAATCATAAATTACAAAATGTCTGAAAAAAACAAAAATTACTATTATGACAATCGGCAGGAATCACAACATGATCGTAAAAGAAAACGCAAAAGAAAATCTGTAATTGGTAATGCCAAAAAATATGGTAAAAAGGGTAAATTTGGAAGAGGAAGCCATGTGGACCAATCTACATATGAATATTTTATTCAAGTTTTCGAATTATCTAAAAAAGAATTTGATACTCCAGAAGAAAAGGGTAAGTAATTTATTTAATAATCTTAAATTTTTTTTAAAATAAAATTCATATTAATATATGTATATTATAATATATTATAATTATAAACAGTAGGACCTCCTTGTCATTACCCAGGAATCCCATTGTATTATATATATAATTTAAATAATTTCGATTATTATAAATTTATAAATAATAAATAATTTTTTGAATATCAATATCCTCATTAGTATTCTTATTTAACAATCATTTTTGTTTTTCAGAAACATTTGTTACCAATACCCTGGAACAAACTTTTGGACATGAGGTTGAATATTCATGCAATCAATTAGGTTCTCGTGTCATTGAAACTCTTCTACTATCAGCAAATGATGATATTCTTTGCAGATATTTTACAGCCTTAGGTGAAGATTTAAGACCTATTGTTTCTGATAATTTTGCCAGTCATGTTATTCAAACTTTACTTAAAATTGCTTCCAAGGTAAATATTTCATTATGGTAATAGTTACCTATTTATTTTTTTCTTATAATAAAAGCAAAATTTTCTATGTTGAAAATTTTTAAATAGTACTAACTTTTACATTTTCTATCCTATTTAATATTAACTACAAATATCATACATTCCTTTTAGATATTAAAATAGATATTATAATACTTTAATTTTTATTAATTGTTTTTTTTAGAAATATTATTCATCACAAAAAAATGACAATATTAATGAAAATGAATTTGCTCAATGGATAATTAAAGTTTCTAAATTTACATTAAACAATTTGGAAGATTTTGTTTGGGATATTTATGGAAATCATGTTATTCGAAGTTCGTTGGAAGCTCTTAGTGGATTAGAATCCACAGTTCAAGGAAATAAAGGAATATCTGTTGACAATTATATTGAATTAGATGAAACAGTTCCTAATGAATTTAAAAGTATACTTCAAGATTTCGGTAATCGTTTATCATCCTGGCCACAATTTAAAGGTATCATTCTTTATAATATTATATAATATTATATAATTTACAATTTATTTTTTTCTGGGATATCTATATAAATTATATATAGATAGATAAAAGAATTAAAATATTAATTTTTTTAGATCTTCCTTTTGAGGAAGGAACTTCAGGGCTCGTTCAAACTTTATTGATTTGCTTAAAAAGAAGCCCAGATATCATTAATAAAATTATTAAGAAATTAATAGAAGAAAGTTTTACCGATGAAGAAAATATTTGGATGGAAGATTCATGTCCCCGATTATTAGAAGTTTGTTTATTCCTCTGCAATTCTAATTTATTCAAACTTATATTTACAAATTTTTTTAAAGGATCTTTATTGAAAAAATCTTTAGATGTAAAGAAAAATTTTTCAGTTCAAAAATTATTAACTAATTGTAAAGATTCGGAATTATTTATAGAAATGTTTGATGAACTCAGTGAATCATTCAAGGAATTAATTGAATCTAAACATACCGGTATACTTGTTAGTTTGGCAAATGGATGTAAAACTAATACTCAAAAACAAGGACAATTTATACAGGTAATAATAAATTATAATTATATCTTTTTTTGAATTTGAAGATAAGAGATTGTCTAACGACTAACGTCTAACCAATCGTATCATTAATTAGATAATTGAAATACTAATATATTTAAATAATATATTTTAAATAAAAAACAAACTATTGTAGAAGCATTATTGTTACATTTATTATTAAATTGAATTCTATTTTTTATAATTTATAAATAAAACTCAATCGTTATTTTTTCAGTGTATATTGAAAACTTTAAATGTAGATGATGATCAAATTGTACCTGCAGTCGTTAAAATAGGAATAAAAGAATCCCAAAAAGCTTCTTTACATGGTTCTTTAATTGTCCAAACAATGTTAACTTTTCACAAACCTATTAAGGTAAATGAAATTACCAATCATTTAACTTTAAAATATTTATATATATATATATATTTATAAAAAAAAATTATCAAATATTTAATTAAATTTTCAGGTTATCAACTCTCTAATTTCTTTATCACTAGCTGATCTCGAAAGTTTATTATGTGATCAACGTGGATGTTATATAGTCGATGTCTTTTTAACGAGTCAATATGTTGGTGAAAAAAGCAGGGATCGGCTATTCAAAAAATTAGAAGACTCGTGGCTACCTTTAGCATGTTCAAAATTTGGATCTAGAGTAGTCGATGCATTTTGGGCTAAACTTAATCATAAAAATAGAGAGATACTTATACAAAAATTAGCTGAAAAAGATCATATACTATTTGGAAATAATTTTGGAAAAATTATAGGAAATAAATATGCTGTTTCTTTATATAAAAGAAAAAAAGAGGAATGGAAAAATTGGCATTCTAAAAATAATATGAAATAAAAACATTTTAAGGATATTATTAGTTAATTTGTGATTTTTCTCTTATTATATATTTATATATGTGATCTGTTTATATATATATATGTTAATAATAATAAAAAAAAATATTTTTTTAAAATGTCTATTATTGATGAATCCCATAACCAGAACATTAAAACCACTCAGGACCGTAGCGTGACCTGTGCTTACAAAGACCCGAATTTTGATGTGTGATAAGGTGCGGTCATTTACTTCATTATTAATTTTTAGAAAATTTGAAAGTTTTATATTACAAATAAATATTAATTTTAAAATGATAGTAAGTCGCACTTAGTTTTCACAGATCCTATAAATAAATAGCACATTTGGACACGCTATGGCTCTGAAACCACTAGAATATTCCGATTAAGTTTACGTTTAATAAATAATATCTTTAATATTCTATAGAATTAATAATTTTTTAATTACAAATATTTAAACAATAATAATAATAATAATAATTATAGTAATAATATTATACAGAGCCTTTGAGCAAATATTCAACATTATTTTAAACTTCAAAATAATATTATCAATATTATGACTAGATAAAAATGAAAATCAATCTTTGGTAATGTTCTTTTTTTTGGGACTAGGAGTAAATTATTCTCTTACAATTCCCACTATGAATATATATAAATAATACTGTTAAAACTAACATGAATATTTTAAAAATGATATAACATTTTATAATAGATAAAGAAAGCAAGATGACAAATTTTACCTTAACAATGTCATAATATTTGCAGATCGGATAGCAAATCTAGACGGAAACGTTTTACAGAAGTAACAAGAATATTTATAAATTTTCATTTCGTTGCAATACACTGAGAATTTCACTGAAAATTCGATAAAAATGGAAAGCGAATTGATCTTTTACTCTTGCTGAAATGAGAAGCAAAGGCCCTAGCAACCACATTTATTGATATTAATTAGTCCAAATAATTTCATAATGGATTCTTTCTTAATATTATGAAAACTAATTCAATTTTAATTAAAAAAATATTTCAATTCTTTTCTTATTTATATTAATATTTTAATTGATAATTTGATTTCGTAAATGTTTTTGTCAAAACTATTTTATACAAGTTTACGTCTTAAATTAATTTTAATTTCTTAAAAATATTCACATATTTATTGGGTTTAGGAATAGGAGATTATAAGAACAATATCTCCTACTCCCCTAGAAGAATTTTAAATGAATTTTTATGAAAAATAGTAACAATCTAACTTTGTTTAAAATATATTTTGTATATTTTAAATTTTTCAAGGTTAATAGTTCAGCATTTCACCACTAAGCTACGCTCTTGATCATTTTTATCAATTAACAATGAAACAATTTTGAGCCTCCTTCAAATTTGAATTACCATTTTATTTTTTCAAAAATATCAAAATTATAAATATTAAAATGAAGAATTATTGGCTTTATTCCCCATTGATTTAAAAATTTTGAATTAAATAATTTTTAATTATATGGTCTCTAAAGTTTGCTGCTCATTTCTAAAACAAGATGCTGATAAAAAACATCCATTATTAAGAAACTAAGATACGAGAAAATGTATTTTTAAAGAAAGAAGAGTATTAATTATTTGAATGTAGATGAATGTGTTTAGTGACATGCTTGGAGCGTTGTTTGCGTCACTTTTTAATTGGTGGAGTTTTTGATGGAGGTTCTGCTTTCGATGGTGCGGAAGTAGCTGTTAATGAAGTGGTACTTGTAGAGGTCGAGTTGACCCCGGTAGTAGTGGTGTTTGTAGCTGGAGTTGTTGTAGCGGGTGTCGATGGGGTATTACTTCGTGAACTGGAACGGCTGTGAGGTGGTAGCTGAATTTGCTGTTGTAGCTGCCGATCACACACCTGATGATGGTTCTCCCAGTCTTTATGTTGACAGAATGCCCCACAATATCGAGCGACATTACATCCCGAGCAGGTTTCGTTGGCTTTCCGACCGCAATTCCAACAAACCTAAAATAATAATTATAATTCATATTTAGATAAATAATTAAATACAATAATAAATTTGCGTCTTTCCATTCCTACCCACAAGCCATTCATTCATATATTCAATGAGGTTAATAGACAAATTTAATTCTTTTTTAATTAAATTAGTCCACAAAATCAGTTTTTTTTTAAAGATAATAAAATGTGTAAATTATATTTATGCATATATGTAAATATATTTCATTAATTAATAAACTAAAATAACTATACATAAATATATGTCGTATATATTTTATTTAAATGTTTAGATAGCAATGTTTTATTTTGGATAAGTAGTATTTTCAAAATTTGTTTTTTGGATAACACTGAAGCCTAACACTGAAAAAAATATTTTTTAAAACATTTATATCTTTTCAAAGATGAATTTGAAAATTTCACACAATTTGAATTATTAAAAATAATCATTTTTTTACTTTCTAAATTTTTTCCCTATTTATCCTATTAATTAATTACTTTTTTTTTAACTTACATTTTGTTGGCTAGGAATCTCGACTACATTATCATTGCTGAGATTTGTTGGTTGACCTGAATTGCCAACCACTGCAGCAATTGCCTCTTCAGCTGCCTGTTTTCTTGCCTCCAAAAGAAGTTTCTCCATTTTAGCCCGTTCAGTTGCAACTAATTCACAAGCTTTTGATTCAGCAGCAGCAACTGCTCGTTGCAATTCTGCAACCGCTTGTCTTTTTACTTCATTTACAGCCTCCTCTACAATAAGATACACGAAATTATATACCAAAAAATAAATAAAATTTTTCAATGATTATTTTTATAATTGTTGATATATTTATAATGATTTATGTTAATTATATAAATGTGTTTCTATGATTTTGGAAAAGGTTGTATAATCAATGGGATAGGATTTGTAGAATTGAATAGGATAAAGGATATTCCTGATTGTAATTTAATAAATAAATAGTTTATGAATTAATATATATTCTTAATAAGATAATAAATTTAATTCCATTAAAACAGTTACAGGCTAATCTACATTATATATTGAAAAAATAAGAATTGAAATCACTGAAATAGTTCATAATTAATGGATATGATTTGAAAAGGAGACGATTTATTTATTAATTAATAAAATAAAATAATAAAAATTTATTAATGAAAAAACATCTTTTATTAAATAAAATTTGAGTTTTTTTTTAATTATAAATATATAAAAATGAAAAAAATAAAATAAAATAAACAAATAATAGATGTTTAAATGTTGCAACCAAAACGGTAAACTCTTGTACCTGCACGTCGTTTCACCTCAGCCACTCGATCCTCCGTGGCTCGGATCGTTTGCGCCATAATCTCTCCGGCTGTTCTTTTGATATCTCTCGCCTGATGGCTCTCTTCGCCATTGGGTGGCCCACGAATACTGGTTCCACTTCCTGGTCCACTGCTGGCTGTCCCGCGAGGCCAGTCCTCTGGCATTCCACTCCCACTTCCTGATCCAGAACGATGCTGAAGTATAGCCAAAGCTCTTTTCGTCTTCTCGACCATTGAAAGAATGCAATTTAACATCTAGAAAATTGAAATTTTGTATTTTAAAAAGAGAAAATTTACATTATTTTTATTTGATCAGTGAATAGTTTTCATACCACATGAATATTCTTCCATTCTTCATCAGCGTGGGTGGGGTGATGATGAGCGGGTGGAGGTGGCGGTGGTGGTGCATAAGGATTATATGCAAGTTCAGCCCCCGGATGATAATGTCCCAATGGTATCGGATTGGCTGGATAAAGCAGCGTTGGGGCGCCTGGAGGGATGCGTTTCGGGGCCGAAACGTAATCACCACCATCGCCGTTCTCGTATAAACTGCATATACAAGATATTCAAATATATTAATGTATATACTATATATATATATAAATAATTATTTCAATAATTAACTTAATTTATACCTTAGGGGGATATTTAAATAAATAATTTAAAAAATATACTTATATTTTTTATACAAATTTATAATTCTATAATTGGATGTTAACAAAATAGAGAAAGAACCCACATCCCACTTATCATTCTTTCAATAGTTTTATAAAATAATGGTTTCTCATCCCTACCCTTCAAAGTGACGTATATTAATTTGTGTGTGCTTATCAGGAGAATGTGTTATTTTTTATTTAAATAATATTTTATCATAAAATTTAAATCATATAAAAATATTTATATATTATATTTATACAAATTTTTTTCTAAAATACATTTATATAGAAAAAAATGAATTTTAATTCAGAATGGTATTCTAATAAGGTATATTTTACATTTTATTATGAATAAATCAAAAAATATATATGAAGGGTCAGGGGAAAAATGCTTTTAGTCCATAAAATATTGAAAATCTTCTTTTTAAATGGTTTCAAAGGTCTATAGTCTATACCGTTTCTTTTAAATTCAAGTTTCATAATAGGCATAAAGACTCTCAGTCACGCGTTATAAAGGAATGAATTTTGTATTTGATAATTTATATTAATTTGTGTATCAAACTTTCTTTCAAAGCATATATCCATATGTAGGCTATTGTTCAACTAATTCTGTCTTTACTCGATGTGAATGGCGATATTCTGTTATTGATAACTTATGAACCTCCCTTGAATCACCAAAACAGTGTGAATAGACACAACTGTCGTTATTATGCTCCATAAAACTTTTAAAGACTGTTTGAATGAATGAATGTATCCGTATAGACGTGTATATCTTGAACGGCTCAACGAATTTTGAAAAAATTTGGTATATTTACTTAATGCATCAGTAGCATGAATTCATCAACTTTTGGTATATATCCGGAAACCTGAATTGGTAGTTTACAAAGTATTAATTTTATATTCATTGTCTCAAAATATTTCACTTAAAATATAGTAGTAATTAATAATTAAGTAATTAAACTAAAAATAAAAACCAAGATAATATAATTTAGTCATTTTAATTCGAGTTTTAAAAATATTTTTATTTTATACTTTATATATATATATATAAGGTAAGTTCGGTGAAGTGCGCGCGCGGGGTAAGTGCTAGTGAGGCCTCCAGAAGTCTTAATATTATTTTAAACTTGGCACGAATCTTTTGCATTTTTGGTGATTTTCTTGTTATGACAGCTAAGTAATCTGTTGGAACCGCTAAGCAAACAAATCAAGGCAATTGACGTATATGTGACACACATCCATTGACGGTCATCACACTAGTTAGGTGGGTACTTTTAAACCTAAATTATTTTCTCAATCAGTTGTTTTTATTATTTAAATTTCGATTTATTATCACTTTATTATTTATAAACTAGTGATTCTAAATATTTTTAACACTTTCCGTTTGAATTTAAGAGAGGGGCTCGCACTTACCCCGGATTTTTGGCCTGGTGGGGTAAGCTTGGGTAAGTCCACGCACTTGCTTCCAAAGTCTTTTATGAGTTTTCATATAAGCTTAATAATAAATACTTAGTTATATGCCTGTATGCATACATAAACATTTTATCTTGTACTTTGTTTTTCCCAGGAAAAATAACTGAGATTGATGACAATGAAGTCACAATCTCCTCTATGGAAAGCTTTGGTCGCCTTTGGAAATGACAGACCTAATGTACTGAAATATCGAGGTATCGAGTTAATCGTAAGGTGTATTCCAGATGTTTTTAAACTGTGGTCCACGGACCCCTGGGGGTCCGCGAAGCCTTTACTGGGGGTCCGCAAAGCCATCGTACAGGTGCACGAGAAAATGATGAGTCAGTTAAAACTTTAATTAATATAAAAGAAGTACAAAGGAGTACAAAGGTTTAAGAACCTCTGGTGTATTCAGTTCCAGAAATGGACTTCTTACAAAATTAATAATATAATTAATTATATTTATACTACCATTTAATGTTTGAATACAATACAAAAAGAAAAACAAGTCTATCTTTTATAATTTCCTTGTTTGATCAAACTATGTTGTAAAGCATCTGATCATCATATCATCTACTGTCCTTTAAAAAGTTATTTTCAAACCTACCCGTGTACCTATTTTAAAATTTTTTAGAGAATATTGTTCAGGATAGAATGCTAATTCAACACAATTACCTCACTCGAAAAAACAGAATAGTTTAGTGGGGAAATGAGGCAAGCTCGCACTTACCCCACTTTGACGGGTAAGTGCGTGCCATGCAAACCTCAAAAACATTGAATTATTCTTCAGCCAGCTACCTACCATAAAGCACATCAAACAACTGAATATATGAAGAAAAACATCGAATTAACGTCGTATTCATCCGATTTATCGACTAATATTTTTTTTCTTTTTCTTCACAAAAGTATCATGGATCACCTCAAGAAGTTGTTGAAGAAGTTCCAAACTATATTAACTTCACAGTGACTAAAATGGGTCCAGAATTGGTAGGTAAAATGCAAAAAAGTATAGACCTTAAAGGTGAACATACCTTATAGCATTATACCAATAAAACACTTTATTTCCAGCTCGTTCGTTTCTGTTTCACTTTTAGTAAAAATTTAAAAGTTAACAACCCTCGTATTACATTTTATCACTTCTCTAAAATAATAAATATGTATTTTTGATAAATTTAAATTCAAATTAGGAAATGAAATTCCTACCATGGAAATACGATACATAGAAATACAATTAATGAAAAACAATCAACCACTTGATAGAGAATCCTAATAAATGAAAAATCATGTCAACTTCAAAGTGAATAAAAATTATTATATTCATCTACATATACGATAATGTCTATAGTGTGTCAAGTTAATGGCTGTGAGTTCTTTTTCAAACTTTAAACCCAGGTAAAGAGTAAATTTTTGAAAAGGTGTAAAAATGTGTCATTAAATTTGTTATAAAAATTATATTTCTATTATTAATATTATTAAAAAAAATTAGCTGGAGTGTCTCCACTCGACTATCTCGTAATTTTAATAGGATTAAATAACATAATATATTATATTTAAATTAAATTTAATTAATTATAAATTATAAATAATAAATATTAAACCAGTGCATGTTTGGCTTTTTGTTGATGGCACCACGTCAAGTGTTGGCGCGTGAGATTTGCAGTGTTAAAAAATTAATTCTGGTAATTTCAGCGAATCAATCAAGCTGAAATTCTATATATAGCAGTTTTATACAATTATTAATCATGTGAAAAATTATCAAACATATATCTTTATTTTTACGGTCACTTTAGAGGAAAAAAAAATCAAAACGTTGTAAGTAATAACCCTCTTCCGGTTGAGCTACATTTCTCAAAAGTTGATAGAAAACTACGAATTTTGAATAATGCTCATGTACCAAATTTCATCATTCTAGCTCAAACCGTTTTTGCGTAATCTTGGTTACATACATACACACACACATACACACATACACACACAGACATTTTTCTCAACCTTAGTGAAAATGATTCAGGAACATTCAAAACGTATAAAAACATCAAAATCTCAACATCGAAAAGTTTCGTGATCGCAATATATAGTAAAAATTTAAAAGGAATAAAAGGAAGGGAAGGAAATCTATCGGTGGGCCACTTAAATGAAAATTGCAATAAAATCTATGAATAATTGGCGATTGGTTTCTTTGATTGGGACGGGCAATCCCTCCTTCCTCCACTCCAAAGAAAAAATGAGAACTGAAGGTCTGATATTACCGTTATTAAATGTATTTATAATTAATAAGCTATTACTAATTTATTAATTAATTACCATTAATTTAGTAGTAAACTAATTTTCATTTAATTACACTTTAAAAGTTATTAAACTACATAAATGGTTCTCGTTGTTTTTATTCAGCTGTTTATTATTATTGCATTGCTTCTTTTTAATTTGTTTGCTACTAATCTCGGTAGTTGTGAAAAGGCATGCATATACATTTAAAGCAACTAGAAAGGTATCACATTGCATCAGCCAGTTTCAGTTAAAAGAAATTTTGATATGTGAATATGACAAAATAAAGTCAATTCATCGAACTTTAAAATATAATCTTCATATATTTCACTAACAATATCTTGCTGAAACGTTTCGTTTATTAACTTTAGAAAATTATAAAAAAGAAGTTATAACTTTACTTTCAATCACAGTTTCTTGCTGCTTACTTGAAACAACCCCTATAGCACTTATTGACCATTAATATATGCATAATGTCTACATCTACTGAGTAATTATGTTAGCCCATTTTAGGAGTCTGACCATCTTTCTTCTTATACATAATTTTTGTGTTCATCATTCATATTTTTGAAAATTATAATCGTGCACTTATTACAACTTTACTCTTTCAACTTTTTAATTAATAATCTCTTATAAATTTCAAATTTGAATGATATATTTTAGAAAATTAACCTTTTGGACTTATCCAACAAGTTTTCATAAAATAAAGGCCTAAAGAGATGAATTGACACTCTTTAAGTTGGAAACAAACTTGAAAACCAAGGAGGGGTGTCAGAAGATAAAGTTCCAAAGCTAGTTCATTGGGAGGGTCTGGTCAATTTTATGATTTCATCAACATCCATATATCTTGATAGTTTTCCAAGATATTGAAATATTTCTTAGATCAATCATCAATTTTATTGACATTAATATTAATTCATATGTTTTCTAATATAATATATATCATAATATTTTATTTATTTAATATAATAATACTTTTAAAAATATATTTATAAATATATTTATATAAAATTTGTTTTTTTTAAATGTTTTATCATAATAATTTAATTTAATAATAATAAATTTAATTAATATAACATTAAATAAATGAGAGTTTCTATATGCGGATAAAATTAAATTTTTTTTTTATTTTAATTTAAATAATCAATAACTTGAAAAGAAACTTAATTAATGGGTATAAGTTACAAATGCAACTTGCAAATCGAAACAGAAATTAAGGTAAACAGAAAAAAAATGTTTAGTTGAAGATTTAGGAATGGGGGAGCATTCTGGCGCACATTTCGGTGACAGATAGCCACAATAAGGGGCCGAGGCCCTATTAAAAAAGTTAAAAGTTTTTAGGCAATAAGATTGCCAACGAGAAATTAAAAGTAACAAACTTTTTCCCCCTTCCGTTTTAAATTAAATCTTTGAATTATATCAGTCTTGTTCCGACATTTCTAAATAATCAATAGATATATTTATCTTGAAAATAAAAGTGGAGAAACCTAGGTAAATATTCAAATTTGTTTTCAAAATAAAAAAATTTTAATTGCTAAATACTCTTTTTTTCTCTTTTTCATTAAATAATTTTTTTAACTAGATCATATTTACTTAAAGCCCTTGTGATAAATGTCTTTCGGTTGTTTTTGTATTTAATAAATTCTTTCTTTTTACTAACTCGCCAGAAAATTTTCACTGTAGAGATTTTGATGTTTTGAAGGCCCCTGAGTCATTTTGACTAAAGGTTGAGAAACATTTCTGTGTGTGTGTGTGTGTGTATAGATAAGATTATGCAAAAACGGTTTGAGCTAGAATCATGAAGTTTGGTACACGGGCATTATTCAAAATTCGTAGTTTTCTATCAACTTTTGAGAAATGTAGCTCAACCGGAAGAGGGTCATTAATTTATTTATTTTGACACGTTCTATTAATTACTTAATAATTTAATTTAAAAAAATCCAATTAATTTTTTTCCTATAAATGAGACTTATACAGATCGATTCTTTATCTCATACTGATACTTGAATTTCATATAAATCTCGTGCATGATTTTCAATATTAGAAAGACCTAGATATAGTTATTCAATTTTGACTAATATTATAATATTAAATAGATAGATTAGATATATAATGAATTTATTTTAAAATTATATCTGAATTATAACATATAGTTTAATTAAATTGATTTCACACCACTTCATTCAATATTTAATATTATTACTAGTCATTCCATTTTGAAATTAATTTCTTATTTTATATTTTGATTTCTAAAATTTCTTCTTTGTAATAAAAACAAAATTTATTTATTTGTTAAATTAAATAATTAAAATATTTATATTTAGAATTAAGGGAATTGATGTAATTGCAGATATTACGAGTATATCTGCACTCACAATGATATATATATATAATTTTAAAAAGAATTCCTCCCACTTTTCATTTAATTCTTATAATTCGTTTTTCTTGGGGAACATTTTGTAATGTTATAGATTCAAAAATAGTTATCTCGGTCGATAATGAATATATCCTCTATTCCCCTCTTTTTTCTTATATTTTTCTTAGTTGTTTTATATATATAGCTCATATTAAAAAAACAAACTAAAAATTAATTTTTTATATAAAACAGATAAAGATTTATGTACAACTCTACACTAAACTTTAATTCAACCATGCACATAAGGACATGAGGTCACCGGGGAATGGCGAAGATTGCATAACGAGGAATTTCATGACCTCTATGCATCTCCAGATATAGTTAGAATTATAAAATCGAGAAGGCTACGGTGGGTAAGCATGGAGAAAAATATATTAATTAATTTAATTTAATAATACTTTAGAACCTGGGCGTCTAAACTATCACCATTCGAGTTCCACATTGCAAAAAAAAAAAATATGCTGAGCCGCACATAAATATTTTTTCAACAAATGGAAATAAAATACAACCTCTCTATAAGGACACGTCTGATAGTTACTTCATTCATTTTAGTTCACAATAAACATTGTTTTTAACAGTGTTTTGAAAATGTCCCTATAGAGAGGTTTTACTGTATATATATTTTTATTAAAATAAAATAACTTATTTTTATTATAATTTTTTTATTTGAATTAGATATATGTATAAAATTATAAATGAACATGAAAAATATTGCAAACATTAATTTTTTTTTGTAGAAATAAGAAAATTTAAATATTTTCATAATTTGCGTTTGGGCCGCATCTGAAAGGGTTTTGGGCCGCACTTGCTTTATAATTGTTTTTGATAAATTAAATTTTGCCATCCTACATATAAATTGTTACTTTTTTATAAAAATTAATATAAAATTGATCTCTAGGTCTTAATATTATTAAAAATAGTATTTTTTCTAATTTAAAATATAAAATAACATTTGGGATTGGGTATATGTGTAAATGAGACGGTGTGTTGTGTATGAGCGTGTATTTTTTCAAGCCTCTCCCCCCCCTTACTCAATTTGAATGATTATTGATTATAGAAAACCTCCGAAGAGTACCATTTGTACATCTCCCTAAATAGAATACATATGTTACTCTATTAGAACAATTTTAATAAAACAGAGAGAGAGGAAATTTATATAACCTATATTTTTATTTCTTCCCCATAAATGGTTTATTAATAACGAAGGGGAGGTTAGTTTTAGTTCTGGATTGTTTTAATACCATATAGGCACAGATGGGCACCGAGTGTCTCGCATACACACTCGACCACTGATTGTATTATAATTTCATATTAATTGCCTAAATGTCGAAATAGCCAATGAACAGGCGGGAGGAGATGCCAATAAGACCGATATTAATATCTACGATCAAGAAACTCAGAGACAAGTATCGGACCATTTTTTTCAAAGATGTTTAATCTATGCTATACTATCGTAACATTTGTTACCATTGATATTATTTTTATTTAATGTACTTTGATTAAAATACTACTTTGTTATAAAATATTTTAAAATGTATAAACAATAAATTAAGGGATAAAATATTTTTCATTTTGTTAAAAATGTGAAATGAATAGTATATCTATATCTGAAATTTCATGAATTATTGAATTATTAGGTTTGTATCTGTTAACATTGTAAAGAAAAAAACAATTTTCTTTAATAATAATAATTTTCTTTCTTATAATAATCAGTGTATATTTGTGTGTCTCATCTGTAGGGTGACCAAACGTCCCGTTTGTAGGTGCTCTGTCCCGGTATCCCGAAAAAAGTCTTCGGGACAGCCTATTGTCCCGTTTTTTAAACATTTAGGACAAAAAAATGGTAAAACGTTTTCTAGACTAAGCTCTTAAACATTTCCGAAATTTTTTCAATTTGCTTCTAAAATAAAGGGTAAAATGTCCCGATTTGGTGTTTTCAAAATATGGTCTCATCTACTCATCTGATGCAATTTTAGTTATATTATTATTATTATATTAATTTTAAAATTAAATTAAATTAGAATTAGAATTTAATTTAAAAAAAATAATTAAAAAACTATATATAAAGGGTATGAATGTAATTTTTTTAAGTAAGTAAAATTCACTTCCATAATAAAAATTAGTTTAATTTTTAGGATTTTATTAAGGATGATATTTTAAAACTTTAAATATAAAACTTAAATTGTTACTACAATACAAATAGGTTATGAAGATAAAAAATTCTCTAATTTAGTATATATTACTTAATTATTATTTATTTATTTATTATGATTTGCAATATATGATAAATTAATTATAGAAGATAAAAATAGTCTCTTAAATCTAATTTTAATACGAATATATAAGACAATCAAAGACAGTTGTAATATTTGTAAAAAGAGCATAGTTTTATTATTTTTCTTATAAATTTGATATATATAATACTTATATATGTATATTTAAATTAATTGTTACTATAATTTATTTATTATAATTCATCAATATATAATGTTAATGTTAATTTCATTCATTTTTACTGCTTAATGATATTTAATGTTTTTCATATTTTTTATCTTTGAATATGAAATATTTCAATAGTCTATTTTCTCTTTCTGGGATTTAGGACTTATTCTTTAAATTTGAAAGAAAATTATAATGTCTTACTCAAAGAGGTTAACATGTTTATAGGATTTTTATAATATTTATAGGATAGACAACACAGATCATATCATACATATTTATTTAAATAATTATTAATATAGGAAATTCTATGAAGATAATGATTTATCTTCTCTTCTTAATAGATTTTTTCCTAATTTAAAGTTAATTTCTATTTATTTTATCATTAGTTCCATGGCAGGTGAATTTACTTGTATGCAACCACTCTCCATTTCTAATGATAAAATAATATAAATAGCAATTACTATGAAATTAGAAAAAAAATATTGCATTTTAATGGAGTTGAAAAACTTAAAATATCATCAAGCTCATTCATTTTTTGAAAATGGAGGGGGCTTTGAGAAAAGCACACACCTCTTTGTTCTCTTACCATTTTTTTTTTGGAGGGGGTGTGTGAGGGAATAGGATCGATTGATTGAAAAGTTCACATGAATTCAGCCATTGGAATTTTTATGATCATTCAGTGTTTGCGTCGAGGGTCATTAGTCGCCGCGTGTGGAGTTTAATTTTCCTCAGAGTGTCTCCCGAGCAATGGTTTTGGCCACCCACGCTTCCTCCTTTTTCTCTAAGACTGTATATACATACAGGCGGAGTGTACCGGCCGGCGCCAAGCAGACCATGTGTCGCCCTTTTATTAAAATGAGAAACGTTTTTCTCAACTTCGGGATCGCTAAATACACCCGGGGAGAAAGCATTCTGGGATGAGAATAGGTCACAGAGGAATGGGGAGGGTGTTACGGGTGGATAGGAAGAAAAAAAACCTCAATTGCTAGATTTGTGGATACCCAATAGAATATTCACAAGAAAAATAGATCTTATCAGAAATAAATTGCATTTTAAATTTAGAAAATCTCTAAATTCTTGTGTCTTCATAATCCCTATTAGGATTTGATAAATATTGTAATCCATATATACTATAATTATTTAAAAATATTAAAAATTTATACTATGTTAAATTTTAAAATTTTAAATGTTATTTTTATTTTTTATATTATCAAGAAAAAAATCTTATTATTATGTTATTCTAAAAAACAAACTTTTCGAAGGAATATAGTTTATTTTTTTATTTTATTTTATGTAATATATATATATATATATATATATATATATATATAATTGCTATTTCAAATGACCTATGAAAATTGACATATTATTTTTAAAAAATTAAGAAAGGTAATTAGAGGAAGTATAAAAGACTATAGAATATTTTTTTTCTAAATTATAATTAAATTTTGAATTGCATGATCTCTAAGCATCTTCAGACATAGTAAGGGTTATACAAAGCGAGGAGGTTGCGATGGGCAAGAAACGTGGCTAGAATGGGAGAGGAAAGAATGACGAATGGTATATTTGTGGGGAGACCGATTGGGAAACGTGAGGTTGGACGACCAAGGGTGCGGTGGGTGGACAATGTAGGAAGGAACGTGAGAGAGATCGAAGAGGGTAGAGGTTGGATGGTGGTGGCTCAGGATAGGGACACGGAGAAATTTGGTTGTTGCGGCCAAGAACTTTCCAGGTCCGTAGAGCCACAGTGATAGATAGATAATTAATTTTTATAAATCTACAAAATATGAATTTAATTACTTTATATTTTATTAATTACCGTTATAAGTATTTATACAAAATCAGAGATATATTATTTAGTGAGTTGTTTCTATAGAATGAAATCAGTGATCATTGGATCAGTAAAGGAATAGAAATGGTTGTAGTTTGTAGTGAATTTTTTTGAGTAAAGGTTTCGAGAGAGTGTAATAAAGTCATTAATAAAAAGATAATTTTAAAACTATCATTATAATCTCTTCTTTCTCTTAATAATAATAATTACAATTTTGTTTTTATTTTATAATTTTTCCTAAAATTTGTTTCCAGTCAAATATGCATAAAATTAAATAAAATAAGATGTAAAAGTTGTTCTAGTTTAATTTATTAAAGGTTTTTATGATAAATATTATTATATAAAAAAAATTATATGGACTATCAAGTTTTTATACAATTTTTCTCTCAATACGATCCAAAATAATATTCTCGTTTCACAAGACGATTTTATGTTCTTCTGCTGGGTCGAAGAGCGTTAATTAATAAAAATCAATATAGTATTTGAAAATATGATTTTCTTACACAAGTTTTAATGGAAATTATATATATATATAAAATTCAAGAAAAAAAGAACTGATTTGATTAAACAAGTTTTGTTAATATAATGCATCATTAATATTCGAAAAAAAAAAAATAATTCCCATTTGCATTTTGATTATTGTTTTGATTTCAACATTTTTCAACATTTCATCATTTTGATAATCTAAACGATTATTCTGGGCCACTCGCAGAAGAAGGTTGGCTAGTTGAAGGAGGCGTGTGACGTCACAAGTGATAAATGAAAAGAAATGTGGAGCTCGTAGATCGGGATGACAAGCGAAAGAAGGCGATTGCAGCCCCCAGGCTGGAATTAGCAAGGGATATATCGGCAGCTGGGGGTGTTTTTGCCCCAGGCCAGTCGGTGGGTGACTGGGTAAGGGGGTAAGTTGCGGAGGTGGGTTTTGGGGGTGGGTCTGGGGCGTCAGCTGGGGCGCACTTGTACACCCAGCGGGGCTCCAACGAGCCAGCTGGCGCCACGACAACCCCCAAAAAACCCCTCTCATATAGTGAACACCCCATCCCCCATCCCCAACACTACCACTCCGGACACCTCCCAGATAGCTATTTATGGATGATATTGGCGGCGAATAAAAACTATAAGAAAGAATGGAGGTGGGTAATAAATATTTTAATCATCAGCTACACTGTTAAAAATTCACCACCCTGGAGATTGATTTGTTCTTAAAGGATTTGATCATTAGTCACTGGTAGGTAGCATATCTTAATATATTCAATATCAATAAATTTTATGAGCTTAATCCAATATCAATAAATAACCAATTCGAGGATCATACGACTTTTACTTATCTATAATATAAATCATTATTTTACATTACTTGTCGAAAAATTATAGTTTTATTTTCAGAGAATTCAGTGTTAATGTCAATGTTCAACTATTCAATTTTATTGACTTTTTTAGATTTTAAGATGCTAAGAATTTATTTCTGATATTTTTACAATGATAATTAATAAATGATCTAGAATCTCTTGTTTATTTATTTATTTCTCTTATTGAGATTTTTCTCTTATATATTTATTTAATTTGTTCATTTGGTGATGATGTAGTTATATAATTTAAGCAAAATTACAATAATTTGTTCAAAGGATTTTTTTTTTGTTTTCAAGCCTTTTATATTTTATAATATCAAAACGTTAGTCCTAATTGGAGTTAAATAAATTCAAAATTTGTCAACACTTCATATATGATGTTCATGGTTGCATATATGATAGGCTTAGCAAACATCAAAGACGACTTCTCCACATTTATAAATTATTTATAAAATGATCTCCCTTTCTATATTATATAATTAAATATTTTTATTTCTAAAAAGTGACAAATATATTACATTAATTAACTTATATATATATTTTATTTATTTAGATTTAAAACGAAAAAATGTTTTAAAAAAATTAAATGTTTAATAAATGATAGCAATAAATGCATTAAGATAATTAATATTAATTATTATTTTAATAATTATAATTATTTTTTACTAATTATTTAAAAAGAAAAAACACTTAGTATTTGAAGTAAAAAAAAGGTTTTCCAAATTAATAGAGAGAGGAAGGTGTTCGTAAATAATATAAATCAATATTAGAGAAAATTATATGAAATAAAGTACAAAATTGTTCGATATAGTTAGTTCTATAGGAATATCACCTGATGTATAAATAGAATTTATTATTTTTATCTTAAAACTATATAACATAGAATGCTCTTTTATTAAAACCATTTCTATTAAAAAAAATTATCATATTTTTTGATTTTTGAGTACTTGAAACTTATTATAGTCATTTTATCGATTATATAAATTAAACGAATAAGCAATGTTACAATAGTAATGACAAAAAAACAAAAATTTAGAAAATTCAATTTCTTTAATATACTTAAAAACAATTATATGTACAAAAAAGCAATCCAGAACAAGGACTGCTTAAGATATAAAAACATAAGTGGTAGGTAAATCTTTTATTAGCTAAGAAGAATATTAATTATTTAATTCAAAAAAATCAGAGAATAACATTTAAATGGCTTTAAGACGCTTGTGAGTACTCATAAAAAATTTGAAAAAGTAGAAGAATAATGTGAAAATGAATTATACATTTGTTATTCCCATCAACGAAATAAGAAAGAAAATAAGCCCTTAAAGAAATCTCCATTACCATTGACTGTTGTTTTTATAAAATTCTAATTGATCGATAGGGATTTTAAATAATGCTCTTTCTGGAATTTTACAAATGACTCTAATTTATCTTCAGCTTCTCATTCTTTTAATTTCCATTTTTTTTTTAATTATTTTGCTCCGTACCATCTGGGGTCTCAAATATCTCCTATCTCATTTATAAATCTTTAATACAGGGTCCGCCATATAACATTTTTTTTTAAATGCATTAAAACAAAAACGGTTGGATGAATTTTCAAATTTATTTTTTCATAGTCAAGTATAGACCTTCCAATTATTTATGAAATACTATTTCATTCAAATGGCTGCCTCGGCTGGTCTTACAGTACGCCATTGAAGGAGACGCCGATTTTGGCCAAAAAAAAATCATCTTTTCGGATGAGGCACATTTCCATGTTGGCGGATACGTCAACAAACAAAATTGCCGTATCTGGGGGACCGAAAACCCACACGTTATCATGGAGAAGACAATGCATCCTCAGAGAGTGACGGTTGGTCTGGCGGCATCATTGGGCCATTTTTCTTTGAAAATGAGGCAAGAGCCGCCGTTACGGTTAATGGCGACCGCTATCACGCCATGATTTCTGATTGATTGTTCCAGAAACTTGAAGAGGAAGACTTGGACAACATTTGGGTCCAATAAGACGGCGCTCCGTGTCACACAGCTAAACTTATAATCGATCTTTTGCGCACTGTCTTCGGAGACCGAATTATCAGCAGAAATTCTGATGTCGTTTGACCGCCTCGGTGCTGCGATTTGGCACTGTTAAACTATTATTTGTGGGAGCCGTCAAAGACAAATGTTATGCAGACAAACCAGAGACAATTCAAGCTTTGAAGGATAACATTCGTGCAGCCATAGCTAAAATAGAGCCGTATGCTATCACAAATGTACTCAAAAATTGGACCGACCGTATGGCGTACTGCAAGGCCAGCCGAGGCAGCCAGTTGAATGAAATAGTATTTCATAAATAATTGGAAGGTCTATACTTGACTATGAAAAAATAAATTTGAAAATTCATCCAACCGTTTTTGTTTTATTACATTTAAAAAAAAATGTTACATGGCGGACCCTGTAATTATTATATACTTATAAATATATAAATTTGAAAGTAAGAGAGAGAGAGAGAGAAAATGAGACTAGAATTATAACCTATTGTAATAAAGCAATTTATTTGTTAATATTGAATTTAAATCCAATTATTAATTTATACTTTTAAATGAAAAATTCATAAAATTTGAAACATTATTTAGATGATGGTAATATTATAACTATTTCAGTTTAAGTGACATCTTGATAAGAATTAAAATTTGAATTTTATTCATTGTTATAATTTTTAACGAATTGTTCGTTATGTCACTTTTTTCCTTTGAAAATATCATATTACTAAAAAGAAAACAATAATAAATGTTCTTTTAATTTCATTGAAGAAATTCATATAAACATTCTAATTCTATTATCCTTTTAATATTTTCATAATTCGTTATAATCCATTTGGAATATCTTTTTCATTATAATGATAATCATCATCTCTTCTAACAATAAAATTAAAATAAGATCTTCTGATTAGGTTTTAAGTTTTGTTTTTTTAATTTTTTTTTATAATTAAATATATTTATATATATTTGCTTCGTTCCATTTTTAAGATCAAATTAACGAACTGCGGGTCACGCGGGTGGGTTCAAACGAGGCGGAGGGATGAAGTTGGGGAAGGAGGAGGGAAAGAGTTGAGAGAAAATAAAAACGATGAGCCAACATTCGAACGAACAAGAAACAAATTATCCTCAAAAACAAATATGATGTCCAGAATCAAAAAAACCAAAAACAAGATTCAATATAAATCACAGAGAATATGGGAAGAGTTAGACAGTGAAAATGATTATTAAAGTTAAAAGAAGAAAAACACCCACTGTGGTCTCTTATTATTCGGAAGAGATAAATTTCATTTGTAATAAACTAAAAAGATATCAACAAAAATTATTTATTTCACCATAAGGAGAATAAATTTGATAATTTATTAAAATATTCCTTTATGTTTGTTATGTCAAGCCATGTCTTATCACATTTCGATTATTATACTATTTATAACCATCAAGGCAATAGTAAATGAATAATTGAAAATATTAGCAGAATAATATTATACATAAATAATATGAAGTTTTGTGTTTGATTGATGCTATCGAAACATTGATCTCAAACTAATTTTCTAATGTATCAACCATAATATATATATATATATAATACAATAGTATATTATATGCTGATAGTAACTTTTTTATTTATTTTGTTTTATGTGTGTATGAATAATATTATATAAATACAAAGATAACATTTGAGAGGATTGAAATATTTTCCAAAAGAATGGAAATGCTTATATTAAATTTTAATTTGAGTAATTTTTACCGACCGACGATAGTAAGGGAGGTATTGTTTTCACACCAAATTTCACATGTGGAGATTTTTACATATCTCCACGAATCAAGCATTTTCTTAACAGAAAAAAGTATTTTTAGCATGATATCTGTCCGTCCGTCCGTCCGTATAGATGTGTACAGCCTGAACGGCTCAACGGATCTTTATGAAATTTGGTATATTTACTTAATGTATCAGTATGATGAATTGATCAACTTTTGGTGCAAATTTCACATGAGAAGATTTTTTTATATATCACCACGAATCATGCACTTTGTATTGGTTTTATCCTCGGGAAAATCATATTTATTAGTTTTTTCTTGATTTAAAATTATATGACGTAATCCAGCCATTCATGACGTCACAGCCTGGTCTTGCATATATATTATAAATAAAATAAAATTAAAAATGTTTATATTTATTATTTATGTATCCATATCTGTTTTTTATTACATTAATAGATATATTAACCTGAACGGCTTAACGGATTTTGATGAAATTTGGTATATTTACTTAATGCATCAGTGCGATGAATTGATCAACTTTTGGTGCAAATCCGGAAACCGGAAGTGGTAGTATTAGCGATCGACGATAGGAAGGGAAGGGTTATTTTATCACCAAATTTGACATGAGGAGATTTTTTACATATCACCACGAATCATGCACTTTGTATTGGTTTTATCCTCGAGAAAAATCATATTTATTAGTTTTTTCTTAATTTAAAATTATATGACGTCACAGCCTGGTCTTATATATTATAAATAAAATAAAATTAAAAATATTTATGTTATATCGATATCTGTTTTTTATTACATTAATAGATATCTTAAAATTATTTGGAATTGTTTCTGTAGCTGGAAATTAATTTACTTCAAACCGTCGGTCGGTTCGGACCTGGCCACAGGTCTACTTATTATTAAATTGACTCTACCCTTATAAATATCATTAAACTTTTTATTTTTAGTTTTATTATAATTCGATTATACCCAGCCATTTAGGTCCTCTCTTAAATAAATTATTCGTGATTGCATTGGATAAACAAAAAGAGAGAATCATTAATTTTTATAAAATTATATCTATTAAAATTATTAAATATATTAAAATTATATATTGAAATTATATAATAATTTAAATATAATTATATATTTATGAAAAAGACTAGGTGATTAGAATTAATAGTGAATTTGTTTTTGTTTATTATGTAGCAAGAGAATTTTAAATAGTTTTCAAATTGGTTTCGTAAAAAACGTGTGAATGTTTACCAGTGGTAATTTCTTTCTCTTAATCATCTATTTTATGAGTAGGTGGACGGTATTTGTACAAAATAGAAAAAAAATGTTAATAAAACAAGGGTATGTCATGTGAAGTACGCAGCTGGCTATTTTCCTGTTATAGTATTGTAAGTATCTATATATATATATATATATGTATACGAATAGGATATATAAATGATCACATAATCTATTCACAGGGAGGAAGCTTTGAACTACCCATGAATGGCTAAAAACTTCTCTCACTAGCTCCATTCAGGCTTAATTCTAGTTCTCGCTTATTTTTTAATTGAAAAATCAAAGCCCATGGGAGAAAATGGATTAAGGGTTAAGAATTTTGAAAATGGAATACGTGCTTTCAATGAAATTCTAACTGAAAATTTAAAAAAAATAAAAAAAAAGGAAAAAGAAAAAAATAATTAAATGTTGAACAAGATGTGGAAATAAAAAAATACACACATGTGAATCTTATTTTAATTTATCAAGAGATTTCAGTAAACAGAATGTATACATATCATTTTTTTTTCATATTTAATTTATATTTCCACAGTTTTCATTATAAGATTTTATTTTAATTAAAAATAAATTATATTTAAACAAAATAATTATAAAAATATTAATAACAATAATAATAATAATAATAATAAAAATAATAATAAAATTAAATGTGATCCTTTGGAATAACATTTTTCAGTAAAACAACTTAAAGCAAACATTTTTACTATCTAGCCAGAGATAGTATTGCGATCATGAAAATTTTCGATGCCGAGATTTTGATGTATTTTTTACATTTTGAATGACCCTTAGAAATTTTCACTAAGGTTGAGAAAAATATCTGTCTGTGTGTGTATGTGTGTGTATGTATGTAGACAAGATTACGCAAAAACGGTTAGAGCTAGAATAATGATATTTGGTAGATGGGCATTATTCAAAATTCATAGTTTTCTATCAATTTTTGAGAAATTTAGCTCAATCGGAAGAGGGTGATTTTTTTCCTCTAAACTGACCGTAAAAATAAAGATATATGTTTGAAAGTTTTTCACATGATTAAAAAATTGTATAAAACTGATATAAATAAAATTTCAGCTTGATTGAATCGCTGAAAGTACCGGTATTAATTTTTTAACACTGCAAATCACTCGCCAGCAAGTGACGTGGTGCCATCAACAAAGAGCCAAACACGCGTTGGTTGAATAAAGATTATTAATTTTAATTTATAATTTAATTTAAATATAATATATGATAATCCAAATCAAATTTGCGAGAAAGTCGAGTAGAGACTCTTCAGATTTTTTTGTTCTAAATTCATAAGCGTTTCATCTAAAATTAACTTTAAACTTAAAAAGAAAAAAAACTGAATTTAGAATTACTATAAATGACAATATACTTTAATAATAATAAATAATTATTTGAAGAATTGAGAAGAAGATGAGACGTTTTAATTTTCTTTTGAATATTAATTTGAAGGACTAAATAATATAAATTATTATATTTAATATAATAATACATATAATAATATTTATAATAATTCTAAATATAGAGTATGTGTGAATATATATTATTTAATATCTGTGTGTATGTGTGATATAATAAATATATATATATTATTTTTATATAAGTAAGTAAAAGTGGTATCATTTAGAATTGGTTAAACAAAAAGGAATATTCTTCCAATTCATTTGGATGTTTTATAAAAAAGCGCGTATATTTATTTTTCCTTCAATTTATATGATCAGATTAGATGGGAAGAAACCAGCAAAAGGATGAAGGAGTAAGGGTTGTTATGACAAGCGCCGCCCCTGAACTCGCGCCATTCAAGCGGGGGTGGGGAGGTGTTTCTGGCTGGGGATTCTTTCTTCGTGGGAAGGAGACCACATTGTGGCAGGTGGTAATTCTCCCAGGGCCATCGAGCCTTACCGGGAACGGGGTCCGTCTCAACCCCATCCCCTGGAGGTTGCCCGCCAGGGCATGTTCCATCCCTATCGAGTCTTTTGCTTGGTCCGAACCCACCCGATCAGATCAGATCCCACCCCTTTCATCTTCCCTTCTACTTGGTATCCATCCAAGTCTATTCACTTTTTTATATTCCCATCCATCCATCGATTGATTTCACTCCTCTCTAAGTAGATGCAAGATTAATTATTTTCAACATCTTGTATGCTTAAATAGTCTTTTTTTTAAAAAAAAAAAATTATATTCCAACGAATGACTTTTTTTCTAAAATATTTAACGAAACCAATCAATCTAGTAAAGTATTTTGTTTTACGACTCAAATTAAGTTTATTTATTTCATCTACCAAATAAGAAATGATGAAAATTTGAAAGTTAATCGAAATTTTGTTTAAATAATAATGAAAATAATAACAGAGAATAAATGAACATACCTTTTTCTATTTTTAATTTAAAATAAATAAATAAATATCTTGGTAATGGTGAAAATATACCATTTTTAAATGAAATGAATTCAATCGATTCTCAATGTATTAAATCAGCAACATATATTTTAAAATGAAATAAATTAATCATGAATTCTTTTGAATATAAATTTTCAATGAATAATAAAATAAAATGAATTGAATTATGTACGCAAAAATAACTATTTGACAAAAAAATTATCTTATATTTTATAACAACAGAATTTTATAAATTATACTATAAATTTATTAAAATAAAAGTATAAAAAAATTGAATATATTTTAAGAATACTCGTATATATAAAAATATTGTGGAAAATTTATTTTATTATCAATTCTCTTCTCTCTTTCAAAATGTTACATTTTTATATTTAAACGAATTTGATAAAGTAATCGTTTTAAGAAAAAGTTTAAAAGTTACATCAAGATAACTACTAATTCCTGTCATCATTGTTATCTGAAGTTAATCAAATCTTATGATTTATATTGGATAATAAAAAGTTTTAACAGAAAAATTTAAACTTTATAAGAAATAAAAACAGATATTTTTAATGAATACATTTTCTTAAAAAAATCTCTAAAAAAGAGATTTATAAATAAATTTTATTTTAATATGACTTTTAATTTAGGGGTTATATAGAGAACATTTAAAGAATTAAATGATTTAATAGTATTAAAACAAGTAAGTATACCTTTCATTTGAAACTTAGATTAATAATTCATTTATGTACTATTTGAAGTGGTTAGAAATAACTAAGTTCAGATAGAGTGAGTTGGAAGGGGCAAAAACAATCCTCACTAATCATATCCCATTCGTATTATACTGGCGATAAATACTCAAAAATAACTGACTGTCAAAACTGACCTCTCAATCCTTCTCTTGGCGGCTACAGCAACAGCAGCGGCTGTTGCGGGATCTACTGGAGGTGGCGCTTGTGGGGGTGGGCCACTCCCGTCTGCGTTACTGAAGATTTCAGTAACCTCTGGGCCACCCGCTCCTGGTTCTAAAACAGCTCGTTCGTGGTGGCGCACGTAGGAATGCGGACTCTGCAACAAAAAAATTAGTTGAATAGAAAAAACAAAACACAAATATATATCTATATATATTTCTATATCTATATCTATCTATATATATATGTATTTGGTTTTTGTTGTTTAAAATATTTAATATATTATCTTTAATATTCTAGGTATATAAAATAACATTTATCAACCATTCATATATTATTTTATATTCCTCTCTAGGAAAACAAGTAATATAATAAAATAAAATTAGACTTAAAACTACAAAAATAAAATTTTAAGATTCGAAGAAATTTTGATCCGAAGGCATGAATTTTCTAAGCCATCACTCAACCATTTTATACATTCGAAGACAAATTTATAACCTACTACATATTTTGATTTAAAATAATTTTTTCCTTCCATATAAATCTAAAATTAATTAATTAATATTTGAAAATACTCAATGTAGTGTTATCCACTACACCTTAAAGGACAATTAAAAGTATTTTTTTAATGATTGGAAAATAGTGCAAGAGAAATATATATATATTACATGGGGATAGGGTGAACCTATAGAATTGAATTGAATTAAATAAAGCTGATGTATAACCTATTCATGAGCATTTTTAAGTAAAATTAATGAGTCTAAATTGAAAAAAATAAATATATCATTTAGGAGTTTTTTTTTTACTTTTGCTATTAAATAAATTGATTTAATTTAATATACAATAAAATCAATAATATTTATACTCTTATTTAGGCATTAAAAAAATTTAGGCTCTAAAATATTAGTATAAGTACATATTATACATATATTTAAATGAATATATCTATCTATATATATAAAGGAGAGTGTTTGTATGTATGTATGTATATATGTATGTAATTTGTTTACTTTTTTGCTGTCATAGAAACAAACAAAAAAGAAATTTCCTACTTAACCGACACTTTACCGGTAATTTAGAATTATGAACATCAAAAAATGAGAAACGATTTCTATGAAATTACATCACAATATTCTTATATACCTATAGATTTTATTATTTTATAGCTATAGATTTTATTAATATCTAATCAATAACCGCAGAATTTAATTTTTTAAAGTTTATATATAGTTCTCCGTGTTGTTCATTCAAGAGCCAGGCGTGGCCCACTGACTGGTGGACTCATTTTACACAATGTATATAACTCTAGGGATTCCCAATCAAAGAATTATTATAATATTTAACTTTTTATTTTAAATTCTAATATTCAAATATCATTTCAATTAAATAATTTATTCTAAAAGTTCTCATTTTAATTAATATAATAAAATATTTAAATCATATTTAACTTAAATTATTTTGTATTTATTCTTTCCATATTTGAATAGGTACTTCTTTTATTTTAAGGGAGGGAATTAACTATGATCTAAAAAAATTAATAAATGAACTTAATAATAAAAAATCAAATAAATCCATTAATTTAAAATAATACTATTAATGAATGTATATATTGTTAATTTATCTTTAGTTTTAATCAATACTTTTATACCGTTAATTTTTATAAATTAATTTTTATAAATTGTCTCAAGTCTCTAACTTTGCATTTTCTCAAATTTTATTATAATTAAAAATATTCAATAAAAATCAAGCAATGAAATTAAAATATCGAAATGAAATGATCAAGAAATATTATACTCTATTATAACATATTCAATACTTATAAACTATAGGCGGAGGAAATATTAGACGATATCATTGCGGGTTCATGCCAAATCGATCAACATTAATTAAGATATTTTCATTATGACAGATATTAAAAAAACCGCGAATTCAATATCTTTGTTCACTAATTATTTGTAGACTTTAGTAAAACCTACGCATGACTCAATAGATCCGGATAAACTTTTTCAAATTTTGATCTTAAAATTTATCTTGAAGGTAGTAAAGAAAGAGTAAGATGCGGAAATCAATTGTAAAATATTAGGTGATTCAGACGACTTAAAAATTAATCGCGGTAGGAAAAGAGATGAGGTTTGAAATTAATAATGATAAATAAATATATTTAGAAACAAACAGGAGCAGTATTAACATACAAAATGTAGAATTTGAATATGTAGAAAAATTGAATGTAATCACGAAGGATAATAATATTTGAGAAGAATTTAAATCGAGGTATCAATCGGGAAACGCCTGTTATCATGCAGTAAAGAGGCTTATCTCATCAAAATTATTATAAAAGGGAATGAAAATTAAAATATATAAAACAATTATTTTGTCTGTTGTATTATATGAGTGTGAGACATGGTCTATGATCTTAGGAGATGAGAGTGGATTCAGAGTATTTGAGAATAGGATTCTCCCCAGCATTTATGGGCCAAAGAAAGATGAGTACATCAGGGAATGACGTACGAGAGATGGAACAGAGGCTCAGGATAAGGACACTTGGAGAAATGTGGTTGTAGCTGCCAAGAACTTTCGAGTACCGTTGAGCCACGCATGGTCTATGACCCTGGGAGATGAGAGTAGAGACAGATTATTCTTTCCAGCATTTATTGGCCAAAGAAAGATGAGGTCACCGGGGACACTTGGAGAAATGTGGTTGTAGCTGCCAAGAACTTTCGAGTAGATAGATATAACATATTCAAAAATAATACATATAATTAATTTACTAAATAAATTAAAATATATTTTAAATAATCACACAATAAGAAATGAATGTTTTATGTTATACATTGTTTGAAACAAAATGGATGAAAACCTTTTACTACTTCCAACCAAATACTATGTACCACTCGGGGGTACAGGGGGCGGAGCCCCCGTCTAGATGTGAAGAGCGACGAAGGAGCTCTGAGCAGCTAGTTATAATATAAATTGAACGTTTTGTTACTATACTATAATATTTATATTAATATCAGAATAAACTGAGTATTCAGAAATGTGTAAATAAATATAAGTAAAACATAGTAATAAGAATTTCTACATATATAGATCTACAATAATTTACTTCTCTCTGTGTAGAATATATTTCCATTTAATTCTATGAAAACTGTTTCAATTGTTTTTTCTTTAAACACGTTTTCAAAAAATACATTAAATAGTATAAATAAAAAATTTAAGACATCGCAATTCCTTGTAATATTTTAATGAATTTGAATTGACAGTCAAGACAGTTGAAAGTAAAATCACTATAATCTCTTTCTCCAATGTTTTTCGATTTTTTTTTATTTTACAGGATTAACAACGGTCTTCTTTTTTTTTTGTTCTGGTGGTTGTGTTTTGTGCTCATTCTAGAGAAAATGTTTTAAATATTCACAGAGTGCTAAGTGCCTGGGATTCTCCCACTCTCTTTCACTATCGTCTCCCGTCCACCCTCTGCTAACAACTTTTTTTCCCCGTTCTCAATTTGCATTTGCTTTTGTAAGCGGAGAATATATTTTATATAGGCTTTTACCAATGAGCAAATGAATGTTACGGTGATTCGTTTGCATCCGAAAGTATTTTGAATTAGATAAACATGAATGTGGGAAAATATTAAAGAAGACTTTAAATAAACAAAAATGGGATGAGATGAAAATTTCCTTTTTATTTTATTATCAAATTATTAAATAAAAATTGGGTTTGTTGATAAGTATGTGGACAAGTTAGCTCAAAATCTAAAATTAAAATTCCTTATTTAAAATATGAAAATGAGAAAGACTAGGAAGTTATTGCAACTTTTTCGCTATAATCAGCTAACTGGAAGTGCCACTTTACATCATTGATTTTAACACATGGAAAATTTTTTCATAAATGGCTCTAATGATTTTTATTAACTTACTTTATCAAAGACAAATGAAATTATCTTTCATATTAGAAGAATTTTATTCTCTTTGAAGAGGACATACTGAGAGGAATTAAAAATAGTACATATTTAAAATTTCTTTCTCTAAAGTGTCTTTGATTTTTTTTTTATTATTACATAACTTACACTTTCACATTGTTAATAAATTGGTAAGAAAATATATATAGAATTTAAACTTAAATTTAAATAAAAATATTAAGTGAAATTACTTCGATAAATTTATTATTCATTTTATTGAGGAAAGAAATCACGCCAGTTTGTTAATATAACTTCCTACATTAATATAATATAATAAAAATAAATAAATGATATATATTTATTCTGTTACAAGATTGTATTATTATTTTAGGCTTACCTGTTTTGCAGCTCGGGCCAATGCAGCTACCTCCCGTTGTAAATGTGGCAGATGTGCCCTTAGAAAGGGCAAGACAAATGGTCTAAGTGGGAAATTAGTAGTTTCTTGTAATGATTGATGAAATTCCTCGACATTAATCGCGTTACTCTAGAAAGTGAACAGCCGATCAGATTATTTCACTTTTTAATTAAAATATAAATAAATATTTACCACTAGACTGAAGACAAGTGTTCGAACTCGATCTCCGGTATCTGCTGAGATATCATGTCCGAATTGAACAAGCGTTGAGAGGAAACGTTTCACTTTGCTCAATCCTCGACCTTCTGGAAGGCTATACGATAATGGCGGACTGGTATTCCCTGAGAAACAAATTTCATTTACAATCTAATTATTGAAAATTTATTTTTATTTTTAAATATTTTACCTGGAATTTGAACCCAGATTTGATGATCAAATTCAGTGGCGTGCAGATAGGAGGCAACTGCATTGTGCCTGGCAGCCGCTGCGGCTGCAGCCGCACGAGCTTTGAATGCAGCAGCAGCCGCTGCAGGTGTCTGTGGGGGTATGGGGGGAACTGGTGGAGGGGGTGCGGTACCGTTGAGCGTCGGTGGAGAGGATGGTGTTACTCCACAAGCCATGAGCCGGGCACCTTCGGGACTGTCCGGCGTTTTGACTCGCTCTTTCGGCGCTGAAAGATAAATGAAATTATAATAATATATTATATAAATATAATAATGAGGCACATAATTAAAGTATAACATATTAATTTTTCATTTTATTGTTAATAATATTTTTATTTAATTTGGTTTGTAATTTATAATTTTGACCTCCTTGTATTTCCAGACATAGTTAGAACTATAAAATCGAGAAGGCTGTGATGGGCAAGCCACGTGGCTAGAATTGGCGAGGAAAGAATGGCGAAAAATATATTGTTAAGGAGACCGATTGGGAAAGAACAAGGTGGGTGCACAATGTAGGAATGTAGGAAGACACTTAAGAGAAATGGAAGAGGGTAGGAGAAGGATGGTTGTGGTTCAGGATAGGGACACTTGGAGTAATGTAGTTGCTGCGGCCAAAATCTTTCGAGTTCTGTAGAGCCACAGAGACTGGTAGATAGATAGTTTTATAATTTAGAAAATAATACATTTTCATTAAATTGAAACTTTTAAATAATCAAAATTTAATCAATAATTACTTATATTTTTAAGAAATTTTATAGAAAAAAAAAAATTTAACGAATTTTGTTTATATTTTTATTTTTTAAATTGAAAGAACAAATAGACAAAATTAAAACTTATTTCTAATTGTATGCAAAAAAATACAGCCCTTGAAGAAGGCACCCTGATGAAGACATATCACCTGCATACCCTGATGGCTACCAATTCTCATTTATAATTAAAAATCCACAATCTCTTATTTATATATATATTAAAAAACAGATAGTTTAAAAGTCAAGTGAAAGAAAAGCATTTTTTCCAAGTTCTTTTCTTAAATGGTTTCTACACTTTAAACTTTATCCATAATAACGAGTTTGTTAAAAGCATTATAATATGCTCATCCAATTTACAAATATTAATACAATAGATAATAGATAATAATTTTGTAATAATAATATCAAGTAACAATGTTATTTCATAAATCATAATATTTAAAGGGTTTCAAAATATTATATTATATTACATTATTTTTATTTTTAGTAAAAATAATTTTTATTATAGTTTACAAAAATAAATTTTATAAATATTTTAAAAAACCCAGAGAATAATATAAATTTAATAATAATAATTCAATAGATTATTTTTCAAAACATATTTTCTCTTAACATTAAAAATAGTATTATTGTAACAGATGTGTTCACTTCTTTAGGGACGCACCCCCAAAAGTTGGAATCCTCGAAAGGTGCTCAGGATCATACTTAATTATAGTATGTGTTTTATATAGTGATCAATTGTTAATATTTTTAAAATAAATCTCTTAGAAGTATTTTAAGAATTTTCTTTTTGTTAATTTAATTGTTTATTGATTTTTAATATACAATAGTTATATATTTTTATTTATTTATTTAAGCCTTTAAATAGTCCAAACAAAAGAGTTAAAATATAATACAATACATTATTTAATATAGTACATTAATCTTTTGTTCTTTAGTCGCTAATTTTTAGTTTTTGGATGAACTATGCCCATTTTGGGCGTAGACCTCTCCCATTTTTTTCCACATTTTTCTTTCTTGGGCATCTCTTCTCCATATATATATATATATATATATATATATATATCCACATATCTCATCCATATATAAAACATTTAAAATATATAACTATAATGTTTTTGATAATATTTTCTTTATTTATAATTTCATAATAATAATAATACATTTTTTAATTATATTTTTCCTTATTTGCAATCAGTCTAATTATATTAAATGGTTACTGAACTATTATTAAGTTATCTTAATTTATAAATAAATTTATTTTTAATATTTTTAATAAGTTTTAAATTTTCCGAAAAATATATTTGTGGGGAGACCAATTTGGAAATGTCCCGTTGGAAGACAAAAGATGTGATAGTTGGATAATGTAGGAAGGAATATGAGAGAGATAAGAGAAAATAAGAGATGGCTGAGTGTAGATTAGGATAGGGATAGTTGGAGAAATGTGGTTGCTGCGGCCAAGAACTTTCGAGTTCCAAAGAGCCACAGAGATAGATAAGTAAATTTAAATTTACAGAATAATATGATTTAATAAATAATATTCATTGAATTTTCCCCATATATTTAGAAGATTGATTTTATTTTTGTTTTTGTATTAAATAAAAAATAAAATTTGATTAATAAAAACAATTGAAGATAGTTTCTTTCATTTTAGTTAAAAGAAATATAATAATATTTCTATTCATTTGTTGTTTTTTATTTTATTTTATTTTTTGTTTGGTGAAGGATAAGTGAAAGAGAAAAAGAGGATGGTTATATGTAGATGAAGTGGAGGTGTATTTGGTCCCAATAAAGAGGGACCTTGTTGGTACATTGCTCTGCGCTGCTCTCTAGTTATCAGCAGTGGATAAGCGTGTGATATATTATACATCTGACAATAGAAGGATTGTCAATAGCATTCTCTCCCTTCGATGGGGTGGAGGTGTCAGACCATGCCTGGAGGGGTTGTGGGTTTTTGGGGTAAAAGGATGAGGTTGAAGCATGTCCTGAGCATACACAGTCACTACAGTGTGCTTGTTAAGGTCGGACAATCGCCCTTTGGAGGCTGGCAGCAAATCAAACATAATAAACGCGTTCACCCTCGGGGTTAGAACTACACAATTCTGAAGAATAATTAAACGCTCGGGGAAACCTAAAAATAAATTCCAACCAAAGGAATGATCGTTTCTTGGTTGATAAACTTTTTTTAATCAGAATTAAAAACAAATATTGAAATATTTTTTTAAATATTCAATTATTAATTATTTATTCAGTTATCTGTTTGACTTTTTAAGTAGTTATGGTTACTTGAATATACAATAAGAAATCATATTTATACATTATCTATAGATTTATCTAGCAAAGTCAAAACCAAAAAATATACGAATTATTATTATTTACCATTATTTTTACAGTTTTTCTAACATTAATGATCAATTTTGTTCTAATTTATATTTTTTTTTCTTTTATTTAATATTAACAATGTAAGCCTAATAGTTTAAAGGACTTTAGTTGAAACCATATTATATATTATTATTATTATTATTCGCCATTCTTTCAAACTACTCCAAAGTGGGGAGAATATTTCTGATTTTAAAGATAATTTTATTTAATATTGTTGAAATAAATTTAATTGATATGGATGGATAGAATTGTTTTTGAAAAAATTCAAAACAATGTAAAATCAATGATGTAAAGTAGTCCTTTTAGTTAGCCAATTAAGAGAAAAGTTATTATATATATCTCATATACAAAATATTAGTGAGTTTAGTCATTTTTTAGTTTGTGAGTTAAAACTTGTTTAAAAACACGCGAATTTTTAGGCAAACACCATTTTAAGGGACTATGTTTTTAAATTTAGAATACTATAGTATGTATATTTTCTTTAAAAACTTAAATTCAAATCGTTGGCCAAAAATATATATTAAATATATATTTATCTAATAAGTAAGATTAAAATATAAAAACATTGTTAAATAATGAGAAAAAATACAAATATAATAATTATAAGTAATTATTTAATTTATTATTTTAATAAACATCACACAGCTTAATAATTTCTGCACTTAATTAAATATATATTTAGGTATTGATTAGTTTTATTATTTTATTAAATATTAGCTTTAATATGGAAATAAAGTAGAGAAAATACTGAATAAAATAATTGTATAAAAGGATATATGATTGGGGATAAAAAGGATGAAAGAAAGTGGAATATATGATGAACTTCACGGCAAGGGGATGACAGACAGACTCCTTCCTATATGTCCAATACCTTTAAAGAAAAAAAGATAAAAGTCTCAAGGGACAAGCTTAGAGGGTGGCGAGTATGGGGTGATTTAGAATAAAATGTGCGTATAAGTGAGGTGGAAAAATGTATAGAAAACGATTTACTTACTGTGATAAAAAGAATAAATCGAAATCGATGAATAAATGTATTTTTTTTAAAAAACAATACAAATATTAATTTTACTATTTATAGATAGTAATAATATTTAATTTTACAGAATTAATATTTTAATATAATAATAATAACAGATATTAATTATATTATTCAAACTTTAATATACAAGTATATATATATATATGTTGGTTTAGGTTTCCGTGAATGTTATTGTTATTATTACTATCAGATTTATCAGGGATATAACCACGTATTTTTGTGAGATTGTTTTCTCGACGTTTTGGCGCCCTTTTCAAGAGATTATTTAGGTGGGAATATTTTTTGGGATTCTGGGTCTTAGTCTGTGTGACCAAGGGTTAATATTGGGATTTTGGGTTGATAAGTTGGATGGTTTTGTATTCACTGTTTTCTAAACATCTCAAATCTATCAGCTCTCAAATTCAATTTACCATGGAGATAGAAGTAAATAACAGCCTACCCTTCTTAGATATAATGATCAACAAAGACCCCATTCAAGGCTTTAGACAAAATTGGGCGAATTCTTTCCAGAAATGAGATCAAACCCATTTTTAAGACTCACATGAAACTCTCCAACCTAATCCGAACTTCCAAAGACATAGTTCCCAATGAGTGTCTGGGCAATCAACTTCATCTACAACCATTAATTCACAAACTCCTAAAACACTTGCCACTAATAAAATTGATCGCACAAACAGCTGGAATTCCCCCCCTAGATCCAGAACCAATATAAATCCCGCCATAAAGTTAAGCCCCGCCCACCAGAGTACACAAAAGCCCATTGCGCATGCGCAGATAGCAAGCTCAGGTAGAATCCAAAGGGTCGGGTCCCAGTTGGCCTCGGTCTGTGCCTCGGGCTATTGTCCGGTGTGGACGTGTGGCGGAGTCAGGATTGCCCAGAATTCTTCGGAGCTCCACAGCAACGCAGTGAGTATAAAACCATCAAACCAAAATCCCGATATTAACCCTTGGTCACAGACTAAGACCCAGAATCCCAAAAAATATTCCCGCCTAAATAATCTCTTGAAAAGGGCGCCAAAATGTGTGCCGAAACGTCGAGAAAACAATCTCACAAAAATACGTGATTATATCCCTGATAAATCTGATAGTAATAATATTATATATAAATAGAGAGAGAGAGAGAGAATAAAAGAGTTAAAAATAATTTTATTTTTTTATTAATTAATTTATTTTATTTTATTTAAAATTATATTACAAATTTATTTTTTTTTTAAATTTGACCATCACTATCCTAATTAAATTTAAATTTTAAATTAATATATTATTTTTTTTAATTCTTTTGTGAATTTATAATTAGAAAACTTTTTACTTATTATATGTTTACATAAATATATATGTAATTAAAAAGGCTGAGTAATATAAATGGAAAACCATAACTTTAATACGTTGTATAATTTTGATAGGATATTTTTAATATTTTCCTATAAAAGTTTTTGAATAGTTTAGTTAAGAGTTAAAAAACATCTTAATATCTTTTTACAAAATTATAATAGATTTATATCTTTTATCGTTGTTTTGAATTTTCTCTCCAGAGATAGTATTGCGATCACTAAAATTTTCGATGTTGAGATTTTGATGTTTTTATACGTTTTGAAGGTCCCTGAGTCATTTTCACAAAAAGATTGAGAAAAATGTCTGAGTGTGTGTGTGTTTGTAGACAAGAATACGCAAAAACGGTTTGAGCTAGAATAATGAAATTTGGTATACGGACATTATTCAAAATTCGTAGCTCAACCGGAAGTGGGTCATTACCTACAACGTTTTGATTTTTTTCCTCTAAAGTGACCGTAAAAATAAAGATATATGTTTGATAATTTTTCACATGATTAAAGATTGTATAAAACTGCTATATATAGAATTTCAACTTGACTGAAAGTCTGAAAGTACCGGAATTAATTTTTTAGCAATGCAAATCACGCGCCAGCACGTGACGTGGTGCCATCAACAAAGAGCCAAAGAGGCGCTGGTTTAATAAATATTATTTATTAATTTTAATTTATAATTATAATTAATTAAATTTAATTTAAATATAATATATGTTATTTAATCCAATTCAAATTACGAGATAGTCGAGTGGAGACACTCCAGAATTTTTTTTAGTTATGAAATTAATTTTTTTTTTTTGTTTTTTGGATTAAACAATAATTGTAAATAAATTATTTATGAAATATCAGGGTTGTAGATTGTATTGCAAACATGTATTAGAATTGTTCTTTACTTTATTGGTATGACATCAAAAAGTAGATAGACTATCAATTTTATTGACACCATTATACGATTATAGATGAGTTGATTTTTATTTTGTTGTGATTTTCAAACCGAAAATAATCTCCTCGTTGCTTCGTCCACACATTTATCTCACACAAACACAAACAAAAATCAGATCATGTCATATATGTGAAATAGACATCAACATCAACAGCTGTCATTCTATAATATATATTTCTCTATATAGAATATTAGGATTCGATTTATCATTTCGTTTTATAAAATGAATTACCGCCTCTCTCCGGTAAATGCCACTTTCACAATAGCATGCGGTAATCATAGTGGTTGATGCACAGATCACCCCCACCACTTCCCCCTCTGTGTATCTCTACTATACCGACCCTTGGACCCCTGAAATTCCCATTTGCAGCCCGTTGGAGTCACTTGCCTATTGCCCTATCATTAAGGGAGGGGGGGGGGGTCACTTGAACCAATAAATTGCCCTCCTTACAATTGCCCCCATCCAAATATCCACCAACCAACAATCTATTATTATGCATTGCTTTATATACACATACATACATACATACATACAAACATATATATATATATATATTTATAATTTCTATAAAGTGTTTATTGCATTTACTAGAGATTAATTAACCAATTTAATCGCGATCCGAGTAAATTCATTAATTTCAGAAAGTAAATAAGTTGATGTATGAACACCACACCACACCATCTACAATTTTAATGAATTTTAGAATAAATTTTGAATTATTAATTAAATGACGAATACATTTATGTGTATTTTTAGATGGTTGTTATCTAGTAGTTGAGTACCTTATAAGTTTTCTGCGGTAAAAAAAACATTGCCAAACATTAAACTAATTTATTTCATGAAAAATAAATTTTAATTTTTATCTCAGTGCCATGTTACAACAGTTTTAAATTAATAATATATGGATTATATTTGAATAATTAATATCCAAATTTTTGTTTAATTTAAAAACTTTGAAATTCAATGATTAAAAACATTTTAAAATTTAAAATAATAAATACTTCAAAACTATTTCAAAAATTAAATATGTATGTGGTGAATATAATTTAATTTTTAAGGAGTCAATTTTTTGTTGTCGACACAACCTAACTAAAGTATAATTTTATATTAATTCTAAAAGGGTTATTATTTCTATTCAATTACAAATACTTATTAAAATTCGAATTTGTATACAAAATAAAAATAATTTCAAATATTATTTTTTTAATTTTATTTTTCATTTTAATTTCATGTCATCCACCCATTTAACTATTTTTAATATTTACAAATAATTAAACATATTATTAATAAACATATAAATTTAACATAAAGAAAAATAAAAAAATTTACATATCTGAATAAATTAAGCCTAATTAGAAATTTAATAAATAAAATTACTTATTCTTGCTCGGTTTTTATTTTATTTAGAAATTAAATCAATTATTTTATTTTAATTCTTTTATTTTATTTTAGATAAGAAATGTACAATATTATTTTATAAAAATTTTTACAATACATCACGTTATTAACAATTTAAATATTAATTTCAACAATTCTAGGGTCATGATCATTATAAAAATTAAAATTAATTAAAATATTACATCTCAAACATTACAAACATTTACATCTTAAATATTAATATAATAAATTTACTAATTTGGAAAAAAATAAAAACTTCAATTAATACTGAACATAAAACAAATATTTATTCAGTTTTTTTTAAATACTTAATATCATTATTATACTCGAATATTTAAAAAACATAATTTATTTGGGTTTTTGTTTTACAAGTTATTTTATTAGAAATTTTTCTAATATTTTTCATTCATTTGGTAAATTTATTAAATTTTCAATATTTTTAATAAATTTAAGAAAATATTTAAAAGGATACGCCCTTTAATTTGTATATTGTTTTATAATTGATAATTTTCTATTATTTTGGGTTTATAAATTTTTATTATTTTTTTATGCCTTTTAAATGAACAACTCTAGTAAGTAGTCTTCCAATATTTATTTTCCATAATATAAAAAAAAAATGGGTTTTGTTTACATTTCCAATTTGTTGTTAGGGAATGAGATACAAAAAAAAAACAAACAAACAGAAATATACATTTCAATATGTTTTTATTTGATTATACCCTTAATAAATACATTTAAACATTATCAGTTACGCCCTTTCGAAAACTTGAAAGAGGGGAAAGAAGATTCAACCCTTTTTATAATATTCCAAATAATAATAATAAACTTTTTTTTTAAATATTATACATCGTTGGTATAAAATAAAATGTTTAATCGAGTAAAAAAAAAAGTTTTGAATTTTCATCGGTGCACCATCCCTCCCTTTGCAAAGGGCGTAAATTAAAAGTAAAAAAATACTATATCTATATATAGATGAGTATATCCACTCGCTCTCTTTACGTGTATTTATTTTGAATATCGTGCTGGTTTTTTTTTCCTTTTCACTCTAATTCGACAGCAAGTGCACTCTTCCCAGCATCTAAATCGGCCCATTATAAAAAAAAAGCCCAACCACGACACCATGTCGGATTTGCGCTCGTGTTGGTTGGGCAACGTGGCTCCGGCTGATATCGGGCAGCAGGGGTGCACAAACAACCCTCAGGGGGCCTTATCAGTGGCTCACGTCGAGGCACGCGCACGCATAAACACTCCTCGATCGCCTCCATATTCAAAAATATTAGTTATAGATTTTTTTTTAGGTTGAGCCTCTTAAATAGATAAATTTCATATTTAGCATCGGAATCTTGTTACGAAATTATATATCACAAGTGCTATGAAATTTTTAATGCTTATCCTTATTATAGAAGTTTATTTTTATTATCATTTCCCATCCCACATTCCTCTATACTAGCCCTCAATCCTTTTAAAGACTTTTATTTATTTCCTTTGGAAATTGAATTAAAAAAAGTATCATTTTTATCTTATTTGAAGAGGAAAAAAATCAAATAAATCTACAAAATCCAATTAAAATAAATTATCCAATTAATTTATTTGTTTTTCTAATTTTTCAAAATTGATATTGATTTTATTAAATAAGTACTGAAATAAAATAAAAATACTCATTTTATTTATTTGATAACTATTTAAAAAATATTTTAAAAGAAATATAAACTAATAAATATATAATACTCAAATAATGCAGCAAAAATTAATAAAGTATAAATATAAAGATAATAACTTTTAGTACTTACAATAAATTATTAATAAATTCATCTATAATTTCATTCAATCCTATTATGGACAGGGTTAGTTAAATTGATGAAATGAGTAAATATTATGGAATAAATAAATAAAATGTATTTATCATCAATTTTATTTAGAATAAATAAGTGGTTCCTGGTAAACCGAGCCGCCACTCGGAAGTTTAAAAAAATTGTTCTTTAAGGACTGTAAATATTGTTTTATGAATATTAGGTGTTTTTCTGGGGATATTAATTCAAATTCACTGAAGTCTTTGTAATTTTTATAATCTCATCTTTACCTCAATTTGTGCCACTCAGAAGCCAAACCGATTAACTCCAATTTTTAAAATTTTGCTAGTAATGTAATGTAATCTGCAACATATAAAGTGAATATTGAACTTAATAATCTTAATATTGCAATGCAATATATATTTTTCTGTAATCAATAAACCTGAATTTTCTACTTGGGCTTAATTTTCTCAGTTTGTTTATATGTGGAGTTAATCATGTAGCTTTGGCTTCTGAGTGGCAATACAAAATATTTAAGATTTCATAAACACATCAATCGTTCACATTTTTAAACATTCTTTTCTTTTCATTAAAAAAAAAGTTGGTTGTTTTATAATAAACAATAGGTTTTTACATCTTTTCCCGAATTCTTTTCAATGTGGCTCTATTTTCGATTATTTTTCAATTTTTTCAATATGGTTCTAAAAAAAAAGTCAGATGATTTTGAGTGGAGGGGCGCGATGAAATTGGGATGTGAATACTAAAAGGTTGAGAAACACTGTCATAGGACATTTTACATAACTTGAAATATTAAACCTTAACTATAATGATGAAATTTATTTAACTTAATATAATTTTTATTTATTTTTTTTTTCATTAGACTTAAATCTTAAATAATAATATTTTCTTAAAATTAATTTATAACAATTATTGATACGTTTTAAAATTAAATCTTAATCTATAATATTTAATCTTATAAAATTTTTCATTAATTTAAATTCATTATATATAATTATTTTTTTTTTACTTTTATTCACTTTTAATTCCAATTTCCAATTAATTATTATTTTACTTAGTTATTTATTATTACCTTTATTCCAATTAATTACTTAATTCTATCCTACCATCGATTGGACAAATATGATTTATTTCCTTTCCATTATTTGAATTTTATATAATATTATTTGATAACATTTATTTAATTTGTAATTATTCATATTTTTTATATTTATTTTATCCTTAACTTTTTCTCGAGGTAGGCCGCATCAATGGATCGCCCCCCCCCTTGGGATTACCTTTATTATTGTTAATTACGTTATATTCTTGAGGTCCAGCTGCGTCGATTGACCGCTTCTCCTCAGAATTATTTTTATATTCCTACCGGTCGTTCGGTGGTCCTTATCATTTAGTTAAATTATTTTATTTACTTCCAACCTTAACTTTCATTCAATTATCATACCATACCTATTATTTTTATTTCAATGATTTATCCAACCCTACTTTATTACTATTTATTTATTTCGTTTAATTGCTCCTAGTTAAGGCAGTGGACGTCGCTTTCCTTGGTCTCGTGTAGTCGTAAGCTCGCGGTGGCTTCTGCTTATTGGTTGCCGAAGACGATGTTCAGGCTGCGTCGATTGCTCAGGTGATTGAAGCAGGACTTCATCACCGTTCGCGATAAAAACTTTCAAAAGTTTCCGTTTGTATAAACGTTCGCGAATCCTACCGACTCCGCCAGTTATGTATTTACCCTACCCATAGTAAGGTATAAATCATAGGTTCTTAAACTTATGTACTCCACGGACCCCCACTTGAAAAAATTTTTTTTGACGGACCCCCATCACAACTTTAGGTACTTTACGTCATTTTATTAATTAATTTCTGGCTTACGATCTCATAAGGACAAGGATATATGATGAATATTTCTAACAGTGATTGGTGAATAACGATTTTTTTGCATATTGTAGAACACATTTTATTAGAAATTATAATATTGAAGAAAGAAAATACAAACATTGTCATAGCAACAAATCTCACAAATTATAATGGGTACTTACATTAAATTCATATAAATATTTTATAATTTTTTTCAGAAAATATTAAATAAGAAATATTTTAAAAAATAACTGCATCTATCTCATTAAATATAACTTACATATTTAATGAGATGTATGCAGTTGTTTTCTTGAAACAAGAATCTCAATATCTGGCTTAATATTGGAAACTTTTAATCTAAGATCCGGCTCTACATTTAATTTGTTTCTATATTTAGACTTAATATAAAATAGTACCGAAAAAGCTTGTTCGCATAAATATGTTGTGCAGAATGGAATCAAGTGTTGAAGTGCTTTATTTGCAAGCGCAGGATAATCTGACCTGAGAAGTAACCAAAAGTTGCTCAATTCAGTTTTGTTAAATTTTAGTTTATAAGTTGTATCACATGATAATTCCACGAGAATATCTTGTTCAGGTGCAGATAAATGTTTAGCATTTGTAATTTCCATATTAAATGGATCTCTGATCCAGTTATTGCAAGGATCAGGAGTAGAAAAATACTTCCTGAAGTTGCTTTTCAAAGTAATTAAATGTTCAACAAATAATTGACGCGTTTGATTAAGCAATTTTTCACTGGAGCTTTCTATGAAATCATTGAGAGTTGGAAAAGACTCATATACACCGTTCTGGATGCGTTTCGACCACAAGTCGATTTTTTTAATCATTGCTTCTATTTTATCTTCAACTTTAAATATATTTACAACAGTACCTTGCAGGCTCAAATTAAGTTCGTTCAATTTTGTAAAAATATCAGTCAAGTAAGCCACCTTAGCTAACCAGATAAAATCATTGAAACATTCGGTCAGTTCAAAATGCGCATCTATTCAAAACAATCGTATTTCATCTCGAAGCTCAAAAAGGCGAATGAGTACTTTCCCGCGGGACAACCAACGTACATCTGTATGTAATAATAAATGTGTATGTTGACTACCCATTTCCTCACACAAAATTTTAAAAACTCTGGAATTAAGTGGACGAGCCTTAATGAAATTGACAATTTTAACTACTTCGTCTAATGTTCTTTTCAAATCTGGTGACATATTTTTGGCTGCTAATGATTCTCTGTGAATGCAGCAATGATTCCAAACAACCTGAGGCGCAACATTTTTAATAAGAGCAATCAATCCAGTTCTTGTACCTGACATTGCACGAGCACCATCAGTGCAAATTCCAACACATTTTGGCCACTCTATTTCATTTTCGGTTATAAAATTATTCAAACTGTTAAATATGTCATTAGCTGTCGTTCGTGAAGGTAGTGAATCACAAAACAATACATCTTCTTGTATTTGATTTTCAAACTCATATCTAATGAAAGCTAACAAATTGGCATTATTAGTGACATCAGTACTTTCATCCAATTGTAATGAGTAATAGTGACTTTTGCGCACTCTCGATATTAATTCTTCTTTTATATTACATGACATGTCTTCAATCCTATTCTTAACCGTATCATTTGATAATGAAATCAAATTTATATCGTTTGCTGCTTTAGTTCCTAACATTATATTTGTAATTACTTTTGTAGCAGGAAGAATTAATTGCTCTGCTATATTATGCGGCTTTCCTGCTTTAGCAATAAGTAGAGCTACTTCATATGATGCCATTACTGCTTTCTTACTCATACCACCAGATCCCGTCTTTACCATCAATTTCTGACTTGAATTAAGTTCTTCTTTTTTCATTTTAAAAAATTCGATAGACTTACTAACATGCTCGCTGTGCTTTGTTTGTAAATGACGTCTGAGATTAGCAGGTTTCATACTTTCATTGGATAAACTTTCCTGACATAGAACGCAGACTGGTCTTTCCACATCATTGTTGCAAATATAAGTAAATCCAAATGATAAATAATCATCCGAATATTTTCTAGTTTTGCGTTTCTTGGTAGAGTTTGCTGTTGATGCCTCATCATCTGATTCTTTCCGTTTCTGTGTTGAACCAGTTTGTAGCCAACGATCCATTTTATGGAGTAATTTATTAACATTGAACTACAATAATATAAATATAATATAAATATAATATAAATATAACGAATTATTATTTACTAGCTATGTTTTAATATGATTTTAAATGAATGTTTTAATATCATTTTAAATGAATGTTTTAAATCATTTTAATAAATGTTTTAAATAATTTTAAATAAATGATTTAATATCATTTTAAATGAATATTAATTTATATAATAAATATATTTCGTAATTTGATTCTAAAATATTATTAATTTCGTAATTTGATTCTAAAATATTATTAATTTCGTAATTTGATTCTAAAATATTATTAAAATAAATATTTTTTATTCATAAAACTAACTTATACTTACTCTCAAAAACAGCCTTTCTGGGAAATTGCAAAATGTGTTTAGTGTTTTTATAAAATAATGATCATGCAAATTACACTAAAAATTAAAAAAAATTATTAGCTATAATAAACTATTATTAGCTATAATTTAATTATAATTAATTAAATTAATAAAAATAATTTAAAGATACAACTCGTTGAGAAATGAACTTATAATTAACATTAATAAAAATAATTTAAAGATACAACTCGTTGAGAAATGAACTTATAATTAACATTTGCTTTAAAACTGTTTAAAACCCCAGAGTGGACGCTGACAATTTGGGTTTTTCCGGGTAAGACTGTCCCCTCCCCTGGTTTTCCCCAATAACAAAGTGAAAGAAAATTCCCTTATATGCCTCCCCTTCCGAGCCCCTAAGAGGGGTTATTTTAAAGGAACAATCGAAAAATGATTTTAAATGAATGAATGGATGAAAATTCAAATTTTATATATAGTTTTTTATATATGTTTATTTATTCACAAAAAATTAATTGACATAATTATCAATTTAATAAAATAAAATAGTATTATTAATAGTATTAAATTATAGCCGTAATTCTCTAGGAGGATATAGTTAAACAATGAACTTTAAATATTTATATATGTATATATTTTTACGATGATTTTTTTCCGAGGACCGCGGACCCCCAGTAAAGGCTTCGCGGACCCCCAGGGGTCCGCGGACCACAGTTTAAGAACCACTGGTATAAATAAAAGGCAAGATTTAGTCAAGAAAGGAGAAATAATTTATTCCTGAGTTTAATTACAAAGATGTTCAGTCATACAAGGGCCGAAAAGGTAATGACAGGATCACACTCCAGTCTGTTTTAAGTCTCACTGCTGCACTCAATCTAACTCAATACTGACTACATCTTGTCTAACTAACACTAACACTGTCCCAATATATATATTACTTGAGTAGGGGGGAGGTAAGGGGGGAGGTGAGGGTGAAGAATAGTTTCGGGACTGTGGGACACATGTTGAAAAGGTTGCTCATTTCCAAAGGGTCAGTGTTTGATTGATAGCAATTATAAACAGAGGATTCATAAATCACACTGTTTCTTTAGTTCGGTCCTTTTCTTTTATAAATGAAAGTTTTAAGTCTAATTTATTACATTGCAACTATCTTAACACATGTATTTTTATATCTATTGTGATCTTGGCAAGTGTCGCCCTTTTTAGTGTTTTTTAGTGTTCAGCTGGACGACCCTTAACAGCTTACACATTAATTTCTAACAGACTTAATAGATCTTAAATCTAAATAAGTTGACATTTGGCCAGGCACAGAACCGACCGACGGTTTGAAATAAATTAATTTCCAGCTACAGAAACAATTTCAAATAATTTAAATGTATCTATTAATGCAATAAAACACAGATATGGATATAACACAAATATTTTTAATTTTATTTTATTATATATATAATATCCCATGTCACTCACTGGCTGCCCGTAACGCTCGGTAAATTTCGATCAGATTCGGTGACATTAGGTTCAGTGGCTATTTCAAAAAAAAACAAAAATATTCTATAATTTTATTTTTATGTATTTTAAAATTAAAAAAAAAGTTAATTGAATATACATATATATTTCATTCTTTTCTTTTAAATTTAATTAAATATTGAATTAAATTGAATTAAATTTTTTGATTATTTTTTAAATTATTTAAATTATTTTTAAATTATTTACTAATTTAATTATCAAAACAAATAAATTTGTTTAATTAAATATTAAATTTTTTAAATATAATATATTTAAATTATTACATATTTAATATATACATATATTTATATATATAATAATAATAGTTCATATAAATATAATCTCAATTGTAATATTTTTTTGATATTTTAAATATACTAAATCTCATTTTAATCGTGTTTGGCGATAACATTAAAACGAAGAGATGATATATTTCCATATTATGTATTAATAGAAACTATTACATAATTAGTAATTGTTATAAAATAAATAATTTTGTTCATCTCCCTTACGAGTGAATGGTTTATTTCTTTTGGCAAACTTAAAATTTTTTTGGAATATCCAGTGTTTTTACGCAATATATTGTCAAATTCATTGAATCGGAATTATAAAAATTTTAAGAGAAAATATAAGAGCTTATAACAGTTGTGTTTCATGGGTGCAAAACTGGTTGAGTCCCCAGGAAATGGTCCTTACGTTTTCAAAGTACTTACTCAAGTATATCAGAACTTCACATTGAAACCCACAAGACGAAGATTTAAAAAAATAGGACCAATTCTATGTCATAAATTCCACACAGACAACAGCCCAAAGATTAGTGCAACCAAGAACTTATGAACTTATTGACAAAAGAGATCGTTTTTTTAATTTTTTAATATCCAGGATCAGAACTCCCAACAACTTCAAATTAACAATTAAAGAAATCTCCGCTCAAGGCAGACAGACCAAGATAAATTAATTTTAAACTTAGATTGCAAAAACTGTTTGCAACGGGTTCGACTATTGGTTAATATTTTCTAAAACAAAGTAAGCAATATTATTTATATTTAAATTTATATTTTGAAAAATAGTGCAATTTGCAAATTTGGGTGAAAACGGAAATCCAAATGAAATAAAAAATATACTGATTGAATTAAAATGAATTAAAACCTTTCGCATACAGACTTTCAACAAATTACTATAATTACACCTCCGGCGCTCTGGTAAACTAGTTTATAATATATAACGAGTCTGTCGTCATGAAGGGCTGGGTGACGTCATATAATTTTAAATTAAGAAAAAAATAATGAAGATGATTTTTCCAGAGGATAAAACCAAATCAAAGTGCATGATTCGTGGAGATATGTAAAAAATCTCTTCATGTGAAATTGGATGTGAAAACAATACCTCCATTACTATCGTCGGTCGGTAAAAAGGTTGATTGACATATTGTAAATTATGTCAATCTTTATAATAAACTTATTCTTAATTGTATGAGCACATGTTCACAAACGACTTATTTATTTATTGATTTATGAATAACGATATATTATATTATCATTATAATATAGAATTAATTTTCTTTCCTTAATTGAAATTTTTAATATTTGAATATATAATTAAATATACATATATGTCAATAAAAATTAATATGGATTTTTGGTATTTAACCTTTCCTTTTATATTCTTTATAATAATTAAATATTAATCTTAAATTTAAAATCTTATCTATTAATTGAAATTATTTATATGTATATATATATAATTTTAGGTAAAATTATGAATAGCTAAATTATATATATAAATTAAATTATTGATATAATATTAATACATTTTTTGTTTAATTATATACCAATAATATTGTTATTATAAATTAGGACTATGTTAAATTTTTAAGTGGAGTAAAAAAAAAACGGGTCTCTCTAGAATAATTGGTGTGATTAAAATATTTTGTCTTTCTACAAGCGATAAGTTCAATTCTTAGAAAACTAAAAAATAAAAATAAAATGAAATATTTGTTTTCATTTAGTTTGCTTTGCAAAGTGATTAAGACAACACATCAGGCTCTGAGTAAGTAATTAATAACTATTTTAATATTTTTTTAAAATTATTTATTAATATAAATTATAATAATAGTTATTATAATATGATTTTAATAATAATAGTTTTCTTACTCTATAAATTTATATCTATATATTTATTTATTTAACTGAATTTTTATTATATTACTATTATTATTATTTGTACCATATTTAAGATATATTTATGCTATTAATATCAGTTCTGTGCATTACTTGGTATTGGAATTTTTCTTACTATTACTATTTTTCTATATAATCGCCAAAAAAGTTGAGACATTTATCGTAGCGATGAACGAGCTTCGAAATTCCTACCTCATAGAAATCCGCCGCCTGAATGTTGAGCCAGAGGAGAGTGTGTGTGCCCCCACTTCAAAAATATAATTATTTTATTAACTTTTTATTATAATTTTGAAATATAAAATGTATCATCTAATCTTTGATAACTTTTAAAAACTGTATTATTTAAATAGAATTAATTATTATGGGACATTGAAAAAGGTGCGCCATCCCTGACACAGAGTAATGTTTGGTTTTGGGGGATATTAATAGTATACATAATAGGATTTAGTTTACCATTAATAATTGTTTATATAAAATGGAAATGTATAATATAAATGCGTGGGCTGGTCGAAATGATCTTGGTTCCCGATTGGCCAAGGATGACAAAAAGATTTCTCATTTGATTGCATTGCAAATACTTTTCAATCATATTTTAAAATGAAATAGTAAATAATTTGTCATCTATTTTATTATTATTAATGAAAATTAATTATATCTTATAATTATATTTCTTATATTCTAATATACTTTTAAATTTTTTTTATATTTATATATTTTTTTTCTTTTATACGGTACTCGAAAGTAAAAATTTCAAATAAATAATTACATTTTTAATAATACATATTTAATTAGAAAATAAAAAGAAAAACTACTTCATTAAGGAAAATGGCATGTTTAGATTATTTAATTTAAAAAAATTGTTAATTTTAATCCTGTTAAGAGATAAATTTCAATAAATTAATTTAAATGGGAACATTTAGAATAAATTATTTAATTTAAATGAATTTTTAATCATTATTAAAAATTAAATTTATATATTTTATTAATTATTGGGTATTTATAGTTTTCAATGATGGACAGGTTTCATCAATTAGACATCGTAAATCTCTATTGATTATATTCCAAAAATTAATTTTTATATTTATTCATTAATGTTCATTTCTATATTATGTACATAATTGTACCCAGAATTAAAGAATTGAAATAAGAATAGGAAAATTAATATTAATTTATATTCTTTAGATTGTGAATTACAAGTAACAAAATTTATCCGAACATATACAAAATATTCTTCTAATAATTCACTTGGAATTTAAACTTCATGAAAAAACAATATAGGTAAAATAAATTAATAAAAAAAACAACTATTTAACATACACGCTTTTTAATAAAAAATGCCATAAAAAAATAAAATATTAATTAAACCTTTAATATTATCCTTTACATATGCCCAACAAAAAAGCGTTGGCGCATATGAACATAAGTAGTAGATAAAGAATTTAATATTATTATCTTTATATTATTATTTTTATATTATTATTTTTATATTATTATTTTTTGTGGGCTTATGTAAAGGATAATATTCAAGGTTTAATTAATATATTATTTTCTATTTTTTAGGGCATTTTTGATTAAAAAGAGTGTATATTAAAAATATATTTTTATTAATTTGTTTTCAAGTTTAGTTTTTTAAATGTTTTTTTTTTATATATTTTATTGTTGCTTGCCAGATGTAAAACATTGCACTATTGACTACTATTTAAATCTATAATTCTCGAACATATATTAGATTCTTCGCAAAGTTTCTAGGTATTTTCTAGATGACATTGATTATACAAGTGGCTTATTAAGCGATCGGCATTCTGCCGTGTACTATGCGGCCCTTTTTCTATTTATTTATTTTTTGTATCTTAACTAACGCAAAATAAAGAAAAGAAAGCAAAAGTGAGAGAGAGAAAAAATAAAATAAAAATCAAAATTATTTGTCAATTAAATTCATAAATTTTATACATATTCGTTTAGGTTTTTATCAAAGTTCTAATTATTAGAAGTTGTTTTAGGGTTGTTTTTACGTTTAATTGTGAAATTTGAGACTCAAAGTTTAAAGATAGTATTTTAGGAGGAAATTTTTAATATTTGTATATTTCGGTACCATTTTTCCTACCATTTTCAAGAGATTTTTATGAAGGGAATTTTAGAAGCCTGTGTTACCTGAAGTCATTTTAGATGTATTAGGGTGAATGGATGGGTTTTGTTTAACTTGCTGTTTTGAATTTCGGAAGTAATTGCGACACAAGCACACATTCCTACTCACAGCTGACATTATCAAATGTGATTCAAAGAACCCTAAAAAATCTCATTAAAAGCTTCGAATTAGCTAATCATAACAAAACTTTAGATATATTTTATAGAGCAAATGCTGCCTTGATTATTATAATAGTAAATTTTTCTAAATTTAATAAAATAAGAGAATATTAACTAAATTGAATGCGGAATTCTACGAACAATCTGATTTTGAATTTAAAAAAAAATATTTTTGAGATCCTATCTATTTAAATAAATAATAAGTGAATATGATAATTGAAATTTAATTTTAAAAATAAAAGTAATTAAATTACTTTAAAAAGACCTAAGCAATTTGGCTAAGAATCCATTTTAGGTGACCACTTATGTAATAATATTTATAATAATTTTCTCTTTGATTTAAAATTTATCTTTAGAATTATTTTATTTATATTCCTAATTTATATTCCTCTAATTATATTTTAATAAATATAATTCTCAATAGAAAGGTGTAGTTTTTATTTTATTAATATCTATATATTAATATTTTTTAGCTCATTTACAAAATATTATAATAAAATGTTCTATATTTTGTCGTTTGTTAATTTGTACCCTCTGGAATATAGACGGAGGAAATTCTTGACCATTTATCCTTTCTCCAGTCGATAATCCACACTTGGCACATTCCACCCTCTTTGGTTTCTCTTTTCCCCTTTCTTATTCGAAATTAGATATATAAGTATATATATTTCCCCATAAGTATATATATATATATACTTATGGTTCTATTATTCCTTATGATATTATTTGTTTAACATTTGATAAAAATAAATTATTATTATTATTTATTTAATTGGCCTTTGAATAAATAAAAATATCTATTTTAAGTTGATAAGTGCGATTGTATTATATTTATTGGAAATTTGTCTGTGTCAAGTGTAGATTCTTTTGCAAATTCCTTGAGCGTGTCTCTTGCAGCGGTGCCCGTCCGGGTCGTGAGTGGTGTATGATAGATGAGAGTGATTGAAGTTGTGCTCGTTGAAGGCAGCTAACTCTGCCAACGACATTTCCCAACGCCCTAAGCAACCACCACACGCCTCACCCACGCCTTAATAGGCTCCAGCAAATCAGAATCTAACTTTTAATCAACTTTCTTAGAAGCTCACCTAGTGATTAATAATTAAGTGAATGAGTGATAAACAATGTTTATTTATTATTATTTTTTAATATTTTCAAAAAAATAGATAATTATGATATTCATTTAATATTATTACTATTATTATTATAAAATTTTTAAATATCTGAGAAATCCAGTATTATTTTTAAAAGTAGACATTATACGCTCTAAGGTCCTTTGTCCTATATCTGATCTTATCTTATTATACAAGCAAAAATTGTATATATATACATATATATATGTATATATATGTAAAATAATAATTATATTATTTTAATATTCCTAAGTTGGTATCACAATTTATTATTATTATGAATTATTTATAAATAATTAATATTAATTTGTATTAGAATAATGAGACGGAATTGTTGTGTGTTAAGGTTATGTAAATTAGATTTTATAAATTGGAAAACCATTAGTTATACTTTTAAGTTATTTAGTTATTAACAAGATAAGAATTGACTATAAAAACCAATTTATAAAATGGTAGGTTTTTAGCAAACAAATCTGTCTATAGTCCATTTGATTAAACCTACCATCTTATATATATATTTGTATTTTTGAAATATTAAACCGCTCGAAGGTTTTTTTTAAATTCACACCACACCTAGATAATATTGATAAAGAAAAATCTATCTGTATTGGTTTCAGCCTCAGGAAAAATCAACTTTTATTTTCTTAATTAAAAATAGGAATTTTAAGAATAAAAAAATGGCGCCGGGCAACGCCGGTCAGCGCTTCCTTAAATACAAAATATTATAAATAAAATAAAATTAACTTTAGTTCATAAGGAATAATTTTTTTAAAGTACCGAGCCGCGGCTCGGTGAACCAGGTACTACTAATTATTGAAAATATATATATGATATATAATATATATATATATAATCTTTGACTTTTTTAGATCCTACGAAAGGACAGGTATTCTATGATCAGTAGAACTGGTCATTTAATTTTGAAATATATATAATAACATTAATAAAGATTAATTATCCCTTAACTCATTTGCATTTTATCTAATAAAATTACTTATTTTTTGGATCTCGTTTTATTTTTTCAAATTGTCTAATTTATTTGGAATGAGGAAGATCTCCTTGAGTATGGCGAGAAAATCGTCGAAGGCAGTTCAAACAATATATTTTTATATTTTCTATTATTATTATTATTAAAATTTTAGTTTACCTACTATTTATTAAATTTTAAACTATTTACTTTGTGCTTGGAATGTTGAAATTTTGAATTCTACATTTTTGTTAATTTTCTTTTTTCTTTTTGCATTTTAAATTAATTTAAGATATTTGTATTTATTTTAATCTCTTGATTTTCTTTTCCTTTTATTATAATGTTAAATGATATCTTTTTTGTATTTTTTAATTTATGATGAATTATATAAATTTATAATATAATAATGAAGTGTAGCCTAAATTTCATAAAGGGCAAAACCGGAATTACAAAAAAAAAATATTTTATAAAAATTTAAAAAGAATACTTTTTTATAATTAAGAAAGACATATGATGATCGTCTATTTATTTTTTTTATTGATTATATTAAATAATATTTGTAGTATGATTTATTATTATTGTTTGTTTTATTTGCAATTCTTTAATAATTTTTTATTTATAAATGAAGTGATGATAAGCACGTACTTTCTCCCTCTCTCTCTCTTTCTCTCTATTTCTCCCTATTTCTCCCTATTCAAGCTACAAATTTTATTAGTTTAATATAGATAAGTATATTGATTATTTAGTTATATAAGATTTAATCAAATGATATTTTTATATCAAGTATGTCCTACCATAATTTATTTTTTAAACACCTATCTTTTCCTAAATTATTCTTAATTTGCGATGTATGTATATTCATGTTTTTTTTATTCTAAATATCACTTAGTTGAATTGTATATTTATTTACAAATTAATTTCATAAAAAAAATCTATGAAAAAAATATTTATCTTTTCAAATTTAATTAATTATCTACTTTATTCATCATTAAATGGATTCAATATTTTCCGTAGAATAGATTTTTCTAATTTATTATGATAAAAAGAAAAGCTAGATGGATGATTATTAATTAAATAAAAAAAAGAGAGATGTTTGTGCTATTCTAATAGAAATCGTTACAGTTGCTTTGTCTTTGTTTTGGAACATTGATTATCTAAACAAATATATTGAGGCCGTTCTTATAGCACGTTGAATGGGTCTCTGTGTATGTGCAGCAATGTGTAGGGAGAAAATTTTTGTTTGGTAGTTTTCACCGCGGGGCTAACAGATGTCTCTGACATGCAATCAACCAAAATTCGCTCTTGCTCACTCGCTCCTATAGGACGTTTTGGGGGCAAAAGGGGAAGCACCGACACACGCGCACACCAACTGGGAACCATACAAAGAACACATCGTGTGTGAGTTCACATGTGCAGAGGACGTTTCGCGGCTTCGAATCAAACTCAACCTCAGCGGTCATTGAGTGGCCACCAATATCCAAAGGACCACTCACGTCATCCCCCTAAAAATATCGAAAGCCACCACCATTTTTCCTTTATATATATATATCTCTCTCTTTATATATATATATATATATATATATATATATATTCCTCATCTCAATAACATTCGACAAATGAGTTTTATTTTTATTACAACGCTAACTTGCTTCAGAAAATTCAAAAGCAGGTAAAATTTTTTGACAAGTTGAAAAAATAAATATTTATGTTAAAAGAAACAAAATATATATAATTCATACTATATATTCAAATCTAATCTTATTATACTAACAATAAATGTGTGGATATATAAATATATACAAAAAAAAACACAAATATTTCTGATCTTGAAAATTGTGCAAATTAGAGGGTTGTTGAAATGAATAATGGATCAGAATAGGTCTCATTTACAAAAAAATAATTTAATTTTAATTTCTTTGTTTTTAATTATAATAATGAATAACAGGTGTCAATAAATATACAAATTATAACGATTCAAAATGATTTTATTTTATATTATATTTATTTTGAATATTATTATGAGTTAGAATTTATGAAGATTTTTATTTTTAGAATATAGAAGATTTTATATAAAATTTTAATAAATTGTAATTGAATTTTTGCTGAAAATATTTTGAAATAAAAAGTACTATTATAAAATTTAAAGTATTTTCTTTAAAACTAATACATAATAATGGCCTGGTGCTAAAACACTATCTATCTCTATCGCCCTACTGAAGTAGAAAGACACTCTACTCAATATACATATAAACATTTAATATAAATGATCTAATAATATTAAACAAAATAAAATAAAAAATTTAAGAATAAATTAAATGATTTAAATGATATTTTTGTATTTTAATAGAGAGACAAGTTTTATGAACAGAGATAGACATTGGACTTAGAGAGGAGTTATTAATAAGGGTTTTATTTTTACACCATTAAAAAAAAAATTTATGGGATTTTTTAAAAAGAAATTGATTGATGACCTATTGCCTATGTACAAATAAAGGTTATTATAAAATAAGAATTATAGAATGGAGGACATAAATATATAATATTAAAGAAAAATAAATACTAGAGATTGATATTTTTAATATTTATAACCATTAGTTTTAAATAATAGTTTTTCATATAAATTGAGATGAGTTAAATTTCGAATAAAAAGCAAAATTCTTATGTGAGATGAGATTATCTAAAAATATATAATAATTATGAAAAAATGAAAATGTCGATTCTTTAGTAAAAAATTAGATTATAATCATATTTATATCTTTTTTATTATTTTACAAGAAATATTTTTTTAAATAATGAAATAAGTAATGTATTTTTATTTTATCTTTTTTTTATAATTTTAAAAAATACCTAAACTTTTAATAATTTATCTATTTAAAAATATTCTTAGATTATATATATATATATAATTATTAATATATATATATATACCATAAATATATAATGTTTTTGAATTATTAATTTTTCTGTTAAAGGATATTAAAAATTTAGTATAAAATTCAAGGGGATTGAGAGTACATACATCTAAATTTATTATAAATCTAAAAACAAATCAATTTATCATATTTTTATTATTACTTTTCAACAACTAAATGAATAAAATGCTAAGCACACTTGTATATTGATGACAGTCTTTATCTTTCTTCATATGGTGTTACCAGTAAAGAGATAACAATGTTGAAATATTCAAAATATTTAAATATAATTTATTATTATAATTATTATTATTAAGTTAATAATGTATCATGTTTAAATTTCAATTTAATTTTTTTAAAAAATTTCAATTATAAATTTGGATATGGAAGTTTATTTTTTTGTGTAGTAAGTAAAATTCCCTTCTATTATTAGAACTTAAAACATCTGTCATGATGACAGTAAGAAAATAAAAATTGATTTAAGATTAAAATGATTAATCCTTCATATGCCTTAATATAAAATCTTTCTTAATAATATTCTTTTCACAAGATTCTTATAATTTTGATTGTATATATTAATATAAAGAAGAATATTTATTAATTTTTTTGATATTCAAATAAAAGTTTTTAATTAATCTATTTCACTTTAATAATAAACAAAAATTTTGATTGAATAAAGTTTTCTATTTTAATTGATTTTAATTCAATAAAACTTTATTTTCAAAATAATTTTCCAGTTATGATTCAATTAGTGTTTTTTTCAATTATATTATATGTTTAATTTAAAAGCGGTGTGTGGTGGTAGAATTGAAGGCCCGAGAAGACCAGCAGTGGTCTGTCGTAGACATTCCAGTACTCTTCATGAGCTGGTACCAATTAAGACCAAGGGCCTGAGTACTCTCAGGAGTCAATTGTGAGCACCCGTGAGTGCCACCAACGGACAGGGATAGCGAGGAGGGGAGCTTTTCACGCATAATGCCACTTTCACCCTCGCACTCACTCTCAATGAATTTTTTTTTTAAATATTATATACTCTTTTTTTTTTTTAAATATAGATTTACCACATACCTATGCATATCCGTATAGGCTTTATAAATCATTCTATTCAAGTACACTTGAATTCTTATAATATTCTTTTTTATTATCTCTTGTTTTACATATTATTATTATAATAATAAATAGATTGTATAAAATATAAATTTAATCATCTTTGGAAATAATTTTATTTAAATTTTATTTTCAATTTAATCAAAAAATAAATATTTAATAAGATATTATATATAACTGACTAATTATTTAAATAATAAATAATATTAATAATGAATTCGAATGAATTTACTGAGACCTAGTTTTAAACATATTTAATTTGAAGAATTTTATAGATGAACTTTTAATATATATATATATATAATGTGTATTTTTATATGAGATCAATTCAAATATAAAAAAATCAAATTAATATCTATTAATTAGATATACAGTAAGACCCCGCTTAACGCTGTCTCGGTTAGCGATGTTTCGGTTTAGCGCTCTTTTATTTGAACCCTGGGATTCCCCGAAATCGTTCGCAGCACTAGGTTTTCCAATATTCGAAACAGTGTAGTTGTGTTTTTTGTTAGGTACGGTGCTGTGCGAACGCAATTTTATTATTTGAAACATTTGGTGACATTATTGTAAGTATAAATTTATATAATATGTATAACGATTAATACAGTGACAAATATTATGATCTTTAGTTTTTAACATGGGTAATAACGAAAAACAAGAAAAGAAAGCAACCAGAAAAAGCATTTCACTGGAAACCAAAATGCAAGTGATTAGAAGATTAGATTCTGGTGAACGTCAATCTCAAATTAGTGGTACATTGAATTTGTCAACTTCAACATTTGGCCAGATTTAAGTAAGAGTGAAGACATTGGACACTCCGTCGATATGAATAAAATTTTGGAAGAAATAGTGGATTTAGCGAAACAAACGGGTTTAGATGAGGTAAATGTGGAAGACGTCGAAGAAATAGTTCAAGAAACAGCAGCTAGTCTTTCTAATGATGAGCTCAAGGAATTAACTGAGCAAGAAGAAAACAAAAATATTAATAGTAATGATTCCGAAGAGCAAAAAGAACTTTCGATGGCGTTTGTAAAAAGCAGTTTGACCACTATAACTGAAATTATGGACCAATTTGTTGAAAATGATCCAAATTTTGACAGGAGTTCAAAAGCAAGACGAGGTGTTATAGATGCTTTATCCACTTATCAACAACTTCTAACAGAACGCACAAGAAAAACGCAAACTACATTAGATGCCTTCTTGATAAAAAGGCAGAAAATTAGAAACACAGAATAGACTGAATTATTTGTCTGACTTAGAATTTAATTTATATTTTCGTTTATATTGTTTTTATCTTTGTAAGAAATAAATGTTTGGTTTTATTTTTATTAAAAAAAACAGAATTATTAAATTTAACACCTAACCAATTTTCTATCCATCTTCCCCTAACCCCATTATTTACATGTTAAAATAGCCTCGTTTAGCGCTGTTTCGCATTACGCTCTCTTTTGATGGAACGTATCCCCCGCGTTAAACGGGGTATTACTGTATATTAAAAAAGTAGCTAATTATAAATTTACACTGAATATATATTTGATTTATTAAATAAAAAAAAAATTAATATCAATTTTGTTTTATCATTATGTTATTAGAGAACATTAAGAAAATGTCTTTTTTAATGTTTTCATTATTCAACTTTGATAAAGAAAAAATTGAAATAAGTTGAATGTATTCTAATAATACTATGAATATGCGAGGGCAGGTCAATAAGTCCGTGACTTTTTATATTTTCCTGTCTCTTAACCCTTTCAATACGAAATGAAATGGCAACACTACTTCTGTCAGCGGGCAACTATCAGCCGACTCCTGTCGAAATTTGAACCAGCTGGTTCTCTTAGTTTTTGTTTGACATTCATTAATAGCAGACTACCTCGAGATTTGAGAAGAAGATAGAAAAAAGTGAATTTCCATGAAAATCCATGAATTGGGATACGAATTGCTCTCTCATTCGCCTTATCCTCCGAATTTAAACCGGAGTGACTATTTCTTGTTTCCAAACCTGAAGAAATGACTCGGCATAAAAAGATTTGACTCCAACGATGAAATCATTTTGCAAACAAATCTCTTTTGATGTCTTCGACAAAATCTTATTTTTTGGAAGGGATAAAAAAATTGGATAAACGTTGTACGAAGTGTTTAGAGCTCAAAGGAGACTACATTGAAAAATAAAATAAGATTTTATCAAAAAATCTGTGTTTCATTCGGAACGGACACGGATGACCTTTCCTCGTATCTTATGAATATATCTTATACTTTATATATATATTTATTTATTTATAAGTTTGAAATTGCCGCCTGGTATCACGTGCTCCAGTAACAATGAAAACTTATATTGTTGTACACCACATAAAGGGCATATTTTTATAAAACTTTATATAATTTAAATTTGAAAAAAATTATAAATAAAGTACTTAAAATTTCAATTTTTACTTATAGGTAGGAATTATAATATTCTTTGTTTGCAAATACAAATCTCATATATAATATACTTATTATTATAATAAAATTTACAGTAAATATAAAATTTTATTTATCTATTATTAAAAAAGTAAGACTTTCTTATACATATATTAAACTCAAAAGGATAATTAATTAATTTTGAATATCGTTTATCTTCTTTATTTTCTTATAATCTGCCATAAAAAATAATTCCAATGGTAAATATGATTGAAATTGCTGGACTTCTAATCTATCTATTATCATTTATGTATCCACAATTCTTTATTTGAATTCTCTGGTAGATCAATGAAAATACCATTCATTATATTTTATAAATAAACTTCATAGAATAATATCGAGAGAAATATACTCGAAATATTACTAATCATAGACTAAATGAATATACATTTCAAAATTTTATAACTCTTGATACTTTAAAAAATTATTGAATATATAGAATGCCAGATGGCATTCTAGTGCAAAGGGTAACATATTGGCTTAATGTCTTTTCAACCCTAGCGTTCACCAATAATTTTTTAATTTAAACAAGGAAATGTTACGCTTAAATGTGACACCAATTGGACTGCAATATAGAACATTGTTGTGCAAATTACATAGGTAGTTTAAGGATTCTAAATCTTATTTTTTGAATAGTTTGTCAAATTGGATTTTTGTGGTTGTCTGTAAAATATGTTTGATGAAATAATATGTAAAAAATATTTCGAAATCATATTTTTTAATTTCCATAGGTTTTATTTAAATCAAGATCACTCTGATAATTATTAAGTTTCCATTTTCAATACAGTTTATGATAAGAATTAAAATTATGAACTAAAATTAAAACTTTCTATGTCGATGCAATCATATTCCTCTCTTTCTTGCCTGAGTTACCTACATTCAATTTCTATTTTCTTCCAGTTCACTTTCTATGGTACTTTATTTTAAGTGCCCAATGCGTCCTTAATCTACCGTAGAGTTCCCAAGAACACATTTATTGCGCATGAAATTACTGGAACATTTTCACGTTTTATTGTGAGATTTGAGGCTCGACGTTTGTCTCGATCTATCATACGAACCAGACTTGTTTCAATGTTAGGGCTAGTTTCGAGCATTTTTTCGAGCATCAGAACGTAATAAATAAAAGATTACTCACCCAATCAATCCAAATTCTTAAAAATTCTCATCTAAAACAACACTCCCGAAAATGGCGGCAAATTGAAATCTCCAAATAAAATAATGAAAATAATCCAGAAATAACTTCTCATATTAAATATATAACTATATATTTATCACTAGTTAATTTATTTTTTATCAATTTGTTAAATTAAATTAGTATTATCAGCGCCCGCTCTAATAGAATAAATTTCCGCCCATATATTAGTAAAATTTATTCCATTTATAACCAAAATGCCGCCCTTAAGATTTGCCGCCCAGGACAAATGTCCGCCACCCTCTAGAACGGATCCTAGTATCATTTTTCATTATTAAAATTGAATTACCAATTTATTTGTTATGGTGACTTTTGAATAGTAGTTAAAAGAAATTATTATTATATTAATTCAAATTCACACCATTTGGACCCAAGGATGATTATGTCTACGGGGTTCGTTATCGTTGTCAGTTCACATTGGCAAGGTTGACTTGCCAATGAAATTTGTCATCATCATCCACTCTATATGGATGGTCACGTATAAATGCCACGCTTGTATATTGCAATTAAAATGCAACGGCCAAACAAAATTATATTAAATCCTATATATATTATATATAATATTATATATTTGGAAATATAATATAATAGATTAAATTTTCATCAAAATATAGTTTATATATATATATATATATATATATATATATATATATATATACAATAAATACAAATGATATAAATTTGTTTTAGTGATATATATATATAGTATATTTATCTCAATGGATAGCATTAAAGGTTTATACGTATTATTATTTTATTATACTAACTAAATAAATTTTTAGTAATGTAGGGATTTGAAACAGTAGAAAGGATAACATTCAATATATAAGATATTCTTTTGTAAAATAAAAAGTCAACAGATAAGTACAATGTTATGATATTTTATATATATATATATATATATATATATATAAATGTTTCTATTGTATATCCATTAATTTCAATTTTACATAAATATTCTAAAACGTATAATATCTTTCCTTTGGCTATTTATATAATTCATCTATTCATGTATTTATATGGTCTCTGTCTGTCTAGTTTTTTGTATGTTCCCAAATGGTACATTCAATTGAGAGAAAATTTGGAATATATATATTGTAATACTATTGAAGAACTACTGATTTAATATAATTACAAAATAAAAAGTTGGTTCCGAAGCTTTTTTATTCTATTAAATGTTTAAAATGACAATTTTATAAAAAAAAACTAAAACAAAAATTACAATTCTTACTTTAAAAGTAAATTATTTTTAATTTACCAAGTAATTAATTAATTTTAATATCTATGAGAAATAAATATTTTAATAAGAAATTTTAAAATAATAAACCATTATATCAAATTAAAACTAAATTAGGTCATTAAGATTTTAAATTATTATTAATTATATTTTTTGCATAAATATAATTATTGTATAAATACAAATACATATACCTATGAGAATATTTTATAATCTGGTTGTTTTTTTAAATACATTGAAGGAATTATTATTTTATAGGGATTCAAATTTTGTAATAATTACTATTATAATATAGAGTAAATCCCTATTTCAAAATTCTGATGACATAAAATACAATTAATTATATGTCTATATTTATTTATATATACTAAGATTTCGTACTTTTTAAGAAATATTTTTAAAACATTATTTTTTATTTTTTTTTAGGTTTTTTTTATTAAAAAAAATATTTAAATCTGAATATTATTATGATTATTTTCGTCTTAATCTCAATCGAATATTATTGGCTTATGTTGAAATGTACACTTATTAAATCTTTTACTTTTATATTACAGAAATTGAATTGACACGAATTTTTCTATTTTTTATAATCTGGATTTCATTACTGGTTGCATAACTTCTAGGCACTTTGATTATAATATGTAATGTTCGTAGATTAATAATAACGTCCAGTATGTTGGAAATGATTATATATACACAATAATATATTATAATATTATATTCTCTTTACTGACACAAGTATTGTTCTAGGAAAATTGCATTCTATTATTGCACTGAATGTACAAATGAAATCAAATTGAACTAAATCAACTTCATAATCAAAATATTCAAAAACTTTGAACAAAAACTTTTGGTATTTGCATATATCAAACAGGAGCAATCTTTATGTCTAAATGACTTCGATGAGGGTTTCAAAACACAAATGATGTGGGGTGTAGAGGCATTGCATTTTACTAGCCATGCTACGGGTGCCCTTATTTTAAATCAATAATTTTACTCTTTTTCTCTCTAAATTTATTTAATATATATTCTTATTTATATAGAAATATATATATATATATATATATATATATATATAGGGAAAAAAAGAAAAATACATTAATTAATCATTTGTTTAAGATCTGATATATGGAAATATATTTTTGATCGAAGTTTTGAATTAAATGCTAAGAAATGATTTGAATATATATATTTATTTATTTCTATAGAATTTTTGAAATATACTCGAGATGATCAATGAATTAATTATTTAATAATTATTATTATTAATGTCTAAATATCACATATCATTTGAAATTATTACACTCTATTAATAATTTTATTTGATTACAAGATACTATCATTATTTATTTAGAAGCTAATTAAGTTTAATAATTATTTTAAAAAAATAAATACTAATTTTTTTTTCATGTTGATAGATTATTGCATTTAACCTCTAGACTCTTGAACAATTAAAAAAATAATTAAAATTTTCAACATTGATTTAATAATAATAAAAAAAAAATAGAAAATAAATTCAAACTTTATCCTTACTAAGAAAATTTTATTTTAGTTACTTTTTCAATCCCTACCCCTTATAAAACTAAAATTTATTAACTCATCTTAATTTATGCATTAATATTTGAAAAAACTTTATTAAAATCAAATTTAAAATAAGTTGACCTGTGGCCAGGTCCGAACCGACCGACGGTTTGAAATAAATTAATTTCCAGCTACAGAAACGATTTCAAATAATTTTAATATATCTATTAATGTAATAAAAAACAGAAATGGATATAACATAAATATTTTTAATTTTATTTTATTTATAATATATAGCTGAAGTAGCCGGCGTTGCCGGCGTTACCCGAGGCTGTGACGTCATGAAGGGCTGGGTGACGTCATATAATTTTAAATTAAGAAAAACATAATGAAGATGATTTTTCCCGAGGATAAAATCAATACATTCGTGGTGATATGTAAAAAATCTCATCATTGGAAATTTGGAATGAAAATAACCCTTCCCTTCCTATCGTCGATCGCTAATACTACCACTTCCGGTTTCCGGATTTGCACCAAAAGTTGATCAATTCATCCCACTGATGCATTAAGTAAATATACCAAATTTCATCAAAATCCGTTAAGCCGTTCAGGCTGTACACATCTATACGGACGGACAGACGGACGTACGGACATCATGCTAAAAATACTTTTTTCTGTTAAGAAAATGCATGATTCGTGGAGATATGTAAAAATCTCCACATGTGAAATTTGGTGTGAAAACAATACCTCCCTTACTATCGGTAAAAATATATTTCAACTCATAGGCGAGAGTTACTGAGATCGTACCCTTTAAGAAAATTTGATCTTCAATCAAATTTCATTTACTTATTTAAACAAATATTTATGACAAACTATAGTGTTACATCCTATGTTTGCAATCTTAAACAATAATTTTATTTATAATGACATATTAATAATATTTTCACTTTTTCTTGAAATACGTCAAAAGGTACGATTTTGTCAACCGGTATCATATACTGGGGTATCTCCAAAATCGTACTTATTTTTTTAAAAATAAAATAAAATAGGTAAATAATAAGCATATCTCAATATATTATGTAGATAATGTATTTATTCAATATTAATTATTTTAGCAGTAATTATATATTAAATTTAATTATGACATTTAAGACAATAGTAAATTTATCACCAGCCAAGACATCACCACAAACCTCGTTCAACCATCTTTGACATTTTATGCATTGTAAATTATATTCTCAAGCCGAGATTCTTTGCATAATGTACAAAACCAGTCTTCTTCATCTATCAATACTCGGATATTTGGTGATGCACTTGTAGATACCAGTACGATTTAGGAAACAGCAATCTTTTGAAAATATAAAAATAACTTAAAAAGTACGTATAAAATATACATAAAAATAATGCTCTAACAAATAATACAATAATGATAGAAACATATAAATATAGATATAAAATGACAATACGTACAATACGATTAATATATTATAGCTAAATAAAATTTTATAGTAAACCTATTTTTTTTAAGGATTCTATTTGAAACGCATGTACCGCCAGGTTTCCTTAGTTTTTTCGCTTTTTTATATTAATATGTTATTTGCTTCATTTATTTAAAACTAAATGTCGCCAGCAATCAGTAAATACAGAAAATTACACTAGGTACGATTGAGGCAACCAGTCCGCATTAGGCAACTCTCTCCCCAAAGTAGATGAGAAATAACTGTTGAAAATTTGAACAAGATATACTAGTATATATAAATATAATAGGGAGAGCGTGAACTTTCGTAGAAATTGAAAAATAAAATTGAGTAATGAAATTTAAATGAAAATCCCGCGTTAAAAAAAATCCAAAATCCAAATAAATGCATAAATATTTTAAAAAGAAACAATAAGAATATATGATTGATTATATGATTATAAGAAAGTCAAAATGTATAAAAAAAAATATTGTTGATCTTTGACAATTCGATGTTTCTAACTTGTTAAACACCTTATAATCATAATAATTATAATAATCAAAGGTTAAAATATGATTATTTTCTTTATCCATTTTCTAATTCTAGAGATCTAATTATAATAATCATTTCATTGAAACGAATAATTTTCCACTTTACTTGTATGGTCAATGAACAATCACTTTGTTTAGATTGAGATTGCGTTAACGTGACCTATACGTGTCATCCTTCCAACCGATCAAACGCAATATTAGTAATGGGAGTGCAATATTGCAGCTTCAAATAGTGTAGATAATCTGATTACATTTATCGATTGAGGGCCGGGCCCCTGCTGGAAACTGGATAAAGAGAAAGGGAGGGGCAGGAAATTAATCACTGTTCTAATGCGAATCCTCTTTCATCGTAAACAGACGCTATTAGCAATCTCAGTTGGGATCTTCCGAGATCCTATTATACAAATTTACGAGATGGTTAGAAAATTTTTCTATTAACATTCAATGGTAAGGCAAGCAAGCCTCGAGGTTGTTTTAATCGAAAATAAAAAAAATCCCCTAAAGACAATTCACTTGATAATGAAACGCATACTCTAACATATATAATAAATAATTAAATGTTATGTCGCACTTTTCATAACCCGTATCCAATGATACAAAAAGTTTCCATTATCTTCTGAGAAACAAAAAAAAAAATTCTATTTAATTTTCAGAGAAAGAAATCTTTTTTTCTTCTTTTTATTTTATTTTATTTTTTTTAAATATCTTATTAAAAAAAATCTAATTTCATTATTTCATTTTTTTATCATTGCAAATATTATCTCATCAATGAGAATTTGAGTTTTGTATCGTTGATTTTTTTTTATAATAGAAAAAAATAAAATTCTGTCGATTCAGTTCCTTGAACTCTTTTGCGATATGCAATTTACTTTACATTATTTAATTCTTTCAATAATATTTTTTTTTCCATCTTGAACTCGAATTTACACACATCTATTTCAAAAAACAATTGAAATAAATAAGAGTACATAACAATACATTTAAACTTATTCCACTGTAACACTCATAGTAAGTTAGAAAATTATTTATTATAAAAACTAAACAATTTTTTTTTTTGATTTTTTCTTTCGTATTTTAAATTTGAATCATAACCTATGATCACAGGATTTAATATTCGAAAATCTAAACAAAAATCTGGAGTGTCTCCCCTCGACTATCTCGCAAATTTGAATTGGATTAAATAACATATTATATTTAAATTAAATTTAATTAATTATAAATTATAAATTAAAATTAATAAATAATATTTATTAAACCAACGCCTCTTTGGCTCTTTGTTGATGGCACCACGTCACGTGCTGTCGCGTGATTTTCATTGTTAAAAAATTAATTCCGGTATTTAAAGCGATTCAATCAAGCTGGAATTTTATATATAGCAGTTTTACACAATTTTTAATCATGTAATAAACTATCAAACTTATATCTATATTTTGACGGTCAGTTTAGAGAATAAAAAATTAAAACGTGGTAGGTAATGGTCCTCTTCCGATTGAGCTACATTTCTCAAAAGTTGATAGAAAACTACGAATTTTGAATAATGCCCAAATTTCATTATTCTAGCTCAAATTTTTGCCTAATCTTGTCTACATACACACATACACACACAGATACACACACACGCACATACACATAACCTTAATGAAATGACTCAGGGGCCTTCCAAACGTATAAAAACATCAAAATCTCGACATAGAAAATTATCGTAATCGCAATACTATCTCTGGCGAGATAGTACAAAAAAACTTACCTATACATACAAATACAACAATGCTTTAGGTGAACTCTTTAATTGATTAAATCAGAGGTTCTTAATCTTATGTACTCTGCGGACCCCCACTTGAAAAAATTTTTTTGACGGACCCCATTCCAACTTTAGGTACTTTACGTCATTTTATTAGTTAATTTTTGGCTTACGATCTCATAAGAACAAGGATATATGATGAATATTTCTAACAGTGATTGGTGAATAACGATTTTTTTGCATATTGTAGAACACATTTTATTAGAAATTATAATATTGAAGAAAGAAAATTCAGCTAAATATGAAGATGGAAACGGTAGCAATAGTTTTCTTGCACATTTCGTTGAATTTGGGTATTTGATCTCTGTTTCCTCACAAAGCCATGCCATCGCTTCTTTTATATTAAATAAAGTTTTAACCGACTCATCATTTTCTCGTGCACCTGTACGATGGCTTTGCGGACCCCCAGTAAAGGCTTCGCGGACCCCCAGGGGACCACAGTTTAAGAACCTCTGGATTAAATAAAACAACTTACTGTTAGAAACAAAATGAATGAAAATAAGTAAATAATGCTTTTAAATGCAATATCAAAAGAATTACAAAGTTTTCCCTCATTATTAAAATCCTAGTTAATTGAAATCCCAAATAATCAAAGTTTTTGTATTTTTGAGAAATTCCTATGTGTATGAAATCGTATTATTCAGCTGAGGACACGTCAAAATTGTTTTGCTTATACGTAAAACGACTTTGTGAGCAAGAAAATTTGTACTACATATTAAAAATTAGCCATACTCGTCTAATAATTTTCAGATTAGCGGGGACAAAGAGAAGATAAAGTGAAAAAAAAAATCAGTTTGGATCAAAGTGTTTTGAATATTAATTTGATTAATTTCAATCACAACAAATTTGGGAAAAAGATTATATTTTAAATTCTACTCACACACATACACACACACACACTAGTTAGTTATTTTGTTAGTTGGATCTGATTCAGTAAAAATATGTAGTATGATAACAATAATGAATAGTTAAGTATAATTATTAATATGAATTTGCTGATTGTTAAACAAGTTAGGAATATAAATGTTTTTAAAAAAACGTTGATTTTTAGAAATAAATAATCAAGTTATTTTATCAAAAGATTTTGTTGGTGTTTTTCTTAGGATGTATATATATATATAATATAAAATATTTGGTGGAATTTCATTAGAGGCTTATGAGATTGAAAAATGCGTCACATTTCTTTAGTATCGATGTCCTGGCCTAGATCCACCCCCAACCAGTTGTCAAGGGGCGGTGGCGGCATCCCCCGAGGCCGCAGGTGGTGTTGGGGTCCCCATTGCCACCGACACAGGTGCAACCAGAGACCATCCCTTTCCCTTCGCCCCTTATAGCCGTCCTCGCAACCAAAAAACGACTAGACAAACAAAATACAACCAGGCCTCGCAATTTCCACTACCATAGCAATATTCGCCAGCAGTCTATCTATTTTTACTCACGCCCAGTTAGATGGATTGTATTATCATTCGATATTCTTGAAAAATTGCTCAATTTATAACATATCATCGGATTTGTTTGTTGTCAATATTAGTCATATAAAAATGAAGCTAATCCTTTTGGGTAACAAAAAAAAAAAAAAAAAAAATACCAAAAGGGAGTGAAGATCAAATCTAAACATTTCTCATTTTGTGCAAAAAATAAATATATAAATAAATAAAATTGTAAATTAATTATTTGAGGTCTTTTTCAGAAGAATTATTTTTTATTAACCGAGGATTGAATTTTTTCTTCTTTTATTTTGGAATACATACTAATTAGTAGTGTATGTTAATGAACTGTTAAAACTTGAACCTCAAAAGTATTTGCAAAATTTTGTATCCTCAGTTACCCAAAAAAAAAAAAAAAAATAAAAAAAAGATACCAGGACTTATAAATCCTGATTTTATATATCATGTTTTTTTTTAATAAAACATGATCATGGAATATGTTCTTTTTATCTTTTACAAGAGCGAACTAACGAAAATTCCAGATAAGTTATGATAGGGTCAGTAAAGCTGAACGGATAATCCCAGTAATGAAAATGAAGATTGTTATCGAGGGCCTGCTGGTCAGATGATATTGATGACCTGAGGATTAAAGGTGCAAACGTCATGAGTCTTGATTAGGAAATCTCATTAAATAACATTCCATTAGTTGATTTTATCGCAAGGGAAAATAAACAGAATACTTAATTATACAAATTGATTATAAATAGAAAATGATTTTATTTATGGGAATGAAATAATTGACAAATTTAATTATTTTTTTTTAAGAGAATATAGAGAACGTTTTGTTCTTTGTAATTCGTTTTATTTAATTTTTTTTTTTAGTTTTTTTTTTTTTAGTTTTTAAATTAACTTTGGATTGATTTCGGAAAATGGTCCATACGATTCTTCAAATAATCCCATTTAATGTAAACCAAACATAGAAGAATAATGTTATGTTAAGTAAATGGATTTTGGGCCGGCCAATATTTTGATTAGAGAGCGTATCTAGTTTGCTTCATCTGGCCATCAACCGCCCCACTCGTATCAATTAAATGGCGAGTCGTGTGCTGATATTCAACAAGCGGTGTTTGTATTTTTAACCGAAAGGTTGGTTGAGAAATGTCACTTGATCTTTGTTGTTGTTCCTTTCAGCTTCAGTCGCAGCTGATGGCTGACCACCTGTTAGTGACGGCCGCCCCCAACCGCACTTCAGCAGCCAACTGCTAACTGCATGTTTATTGCCTTTGTGTCTGTCTGTCTTTCTCATATCAGCCCCGGTCGCCTTTTAAAGACGACCAATTTAATTTATTATTGATTTTAAGTTACAAAACAAAGACCTAAAAATAATAAGGCAAACGACAATTAAATTAAAACAATCCTTTCATCCGATGCTTTATTTAAGTTTGAAATAAAAATTTAATTCAAGAGGAATGCTTATTGAAATTAAAGGACACATAGAAATGTAATTACTTGGCAGATTATAAACATTCCGCCTTAACTAGAGCTGTCATTCAAGGAATTTGGTTGTATACTACACACTCGTTAATATAATATTTAATATGTTAGATTACGTTTTATATTGTGATTAATATCCAACCATTATTAATTAATGAAAATATCATTTATAACAAATTACTAAAGGAAATAAGAATATTATATATTGATTGGATATACAATTTTCAAGATGATTATTAGATTATTATTATAAATATTAATTAAATAATTGAATAGAATTTTAAAATATTTTATTATTAATTTTTATTTTAAAAGAAAATTAGCAAATATAAAAAATTTGGTAAATTAAAACAGCATAAACATATTTAATAATCAATGCTATTTTTACCGACCGACGATAGTAAGGGAGGTATTGTTTTCACACCAAATTTCACATGTGGAGATTTTTACGTATCTCCACGAATCATGCATTTTCTTAACAGAAAAAAGTATTTTTAGCATGATGTCTGTCCGTCCGTCTGTCTGTCCGTCCGTATAGATGTGTACAGCCTGAACGGCTTAACGGATTTTGATGAAATTTGGTATATTTACTTAATGCATCAGTGGGATGAATTGATCAACTTTTGGTGCAAATCCGGAAACCGGAAGTGGTAGTATTAGCGATCGACGATAGGAAGGGAAGGGTTATTTTCATTCCAAATTTCCAATGATGAGATTTTTTACATATCACCACGAATGTATTGATTTTATCCTCGGGAAAAATCATCTTCATTATGTTTTTCTTAATTTAAAATTATATGACGTCACCCAGCCCTTCATGACGTCACAGCCTCGGGTAACGCCGGCAACGCCGGCTACTTCAGCTATATATTATAAATAAAATAAAATTAAAAATATTTATGTTCTATGCCTATCTGTTTTTTATTACATTAATAGATATATTAAAATTATTTGAAATTGTTTCTGTAGCTGGAAATTAATTTATTTCAAACCGTCGGTCGGTTCGGACCTGGCCACAGGTCAACTTATTACTATACGTTTTGAAGGCCCCTAAATCATTTTCACTAAGGTTGAGAAAAATGTCTCTCTCTCTCTCTATGTGTGTGTGTGTGTGTAGACAAGATTAAACACGGTATGAGCTAAAATAATGAAATTTGGTACACGAGTATTATTTAAAATTCGTAGTTTTCTATCAACTTTTGAGAAATGTAGCTTATTCGGAAGAGGACAATTACCTACCAAGTTTTCATTTTTTTCCTCTCAATTGACCGTAAAAATAAAGATAAATGTCTGATAGTTTTTCACATTATATAAAACTGCTATATAGAAATTACAACTTGATTGGATTGGTGAAAGTACCGTAATTGATTTTTTAAATATTTAACACGTTGACTGCCAAAAACGCGCCATTACGTGACGTGGTGTCATCAACAAAGAGCCAAACACGCGAATTAAATTTTTAAATTTCTAAATTTTTGTCTTAAAAATGAAGGTAAAGGTTAAATATAATATATATTATATTATTAATAAATTTAATTAAATAACAATACTATACTGTAAATTTAATTTTTTAATTAATTCATCAAATTCAATTATACTTAATTTATAATTTAATTAATTAAATTTAATTTAAATATAATTTATGTTAATTAATCCAAGTCAAATTTGCGAGATAGTCGATTGGGGACTTCCAAAAAAAAGTCAATTTTTTATAATTTGAAAACTAAAAAATACTTTTGAAAAAATTGCATGTTTTTAAAATAAATATTTATCATTATCAATAAAGTAGTTGAGAAAATATTAAGTAGAGCTTCTATTCTTATCTCTATATTTTGAACAATTATTTTTTTTAGCAGTAATTAAGAAAAAGAAAGTATATAATTTAAAACTACCAGAAACAATTTTTTTTAAAGCTCATTTTAGCCATGTTATTTCTATTTATTAATTTTTTTCAATATTTTTATATAAATTAAATATACATTTTTTCCTGAATCTAACGGGGGATTTGAATGTTTCAATAAAAATTCCGAAACTCAATGGGAGAAACCAATGGTTATAAATATGTAGCATATGATTCTGAAAACCGATTTGTTTCTTGAAAAAAATTGGGCTTTTTTTCGAATATCAAGGCATTAAAACCATTGTTTAATTTTATTTTAAAATTTTAAAATCAATCACAGGTATTGAGAAAATTCATTACCCGTCCTTGTCTCATCAACGTTCCATTATCGATATCCTGCTATTTGCCTCAAAATACTGAATATAAATATAAACAGTGTTTTTTAATATATTATTACACTTAACCAAATTTGACGCATTCTTATAATGATTTAAAATGTTAATTAACAACATTTTATTTCTCTTTTCAATGTCGAAACTGATTAATAATACCAACATTTCTACTATTATAACGAGATCTTTCAAAATCCAGTTATAAATATATAATAAATCATAGTAGAGACTTTAATCAGCAATGCCTCCGCTATAATTTATATGTTTAATAATCCTCAAATAAATTTATTTTACAATATTATTATTATTATTCATAATTATTATAATAATCATAATATATTTGAAACATATTTAATAGAATATCATATATATTTATAATTGTATAGTTTTCGTTTCATTTATAAATAAATAAAAAGTTAAAAACTGATGAAAAATCGATTTCAATTTGTGCTAACAAACAGACAGACAATCAGATATTAGACGAAAATGAAAAGTACTAGGATTTTATAAAATATAATTTGATTCACTTTTCAAATGTTATTAATATTATAATTTATTTAAAATATTAATTAATTATATATGTTAGAAAAGGAAATCTATCAATAAATGGAATGTTGTTGATCCTTTCAGGTGAATACTCTTTGATAGTAGTCATCTTATCAGATTTCTGTTTCTAGTGGTTTGTTTTCGTAATCTTGACATTCTTCTGGTTAACTGGCGGATCTGCAAAATGAATGGCCAACAGGCATGTCTGCCTGTGGCCTGTTCGAATGCAGGGGACGCCTTTTGATCTGACAGAGTCCAGAGTTTATGGAAAGTTGTAACAGGGGCTGAACGTTTCAAAGAATATGCGGTTTCAATATGAAAGGGAGAATGATTGAATAAGCAAGCCAAGAGGCTTCTATCATGAGTGGATTCTCTTTTACAATTCCATTTAGGAAAAAAATGGAATAAGTTATTTTATTATAATTAGAAGAATAACAAAATTTATTCATTAAATCTTAAATTCATTTGTTACAAATTATTTTTTTCTTTACATCTATTTAAGTAAATTAAAATTTTAATAATATACATGAATTTTTCAATATAATTTTGATATTTGTTTTTTTTTTTTTAAATTTTAATGAAATTATATTTTAAAATTTTAATATTATATTAATCTCAATATCGTTTGAAATCATTTAAAAAAAATAATTATTTGAAAAATAACTTGTATTTTCAATATAAATATTTCCAAATTATTAAGATTATTTATTATTTTTAAAAGTTTATATCTATAAGTATTTTAATGATTAGTAAATTTATTTTTTCTAAAATCCACTTTAAATTACCTCAATTATTATGAAATTTATATATTTAGCAGAAGAAAGCTTTGTGTGATGATTTTAATAAACGAAATGCGCATAAAGTAATGAATTTAATTTACTTAAACTTGAACAGGTTTTTTAATTAAAAATTATTCTTATTAATTTTTATACTATATATAGTATATTGTTCGCTTTAATTATTATTTATATATCATTTAATTTTAAATTTATTTCTAACAAAAATTAATGAAAAAATTATTTTTATATGCAACATTGTTATTGTTTCAAAATTTATAAAAACTAGTGATGCATTAAGTAAATATACCAAATTTCATCAAAATCCGTTGAGCCGTTCAGGCTGTACACATCTATACGGACGGACGGAAAGACATCACGCTAAAAATACTTTTTTCTGTTAAGAAAATGCATGATTCGTGGAGATATGTACCTAAAAATATCCATAGGTGAAATTTGGTGTGAAAACAATACCTCCCTTACTATCGTCGGTCGGTAAAAAAAGTTATCCATATCAACAAAATTATTATTATTTTCTTTAATAATAATGTATTTTGGGGAAGAGGGATTTTTAAAATATCTACAAAATTTGAACATACAATACTCTAGAAATGTTTAGAAATTAATAAATCGTAACCAATTAATTTTTGAGACCATAAAACTAATCTAATCTTTATGACGCTTAAAACACTATATTACAATATTATGTATTTAAAATTGTCAACATTTTTATTAATTTTAATTTTACTATATATAAAGAAAAATATATTCAAAAGAAAATGGAATTGAGTTGTTGATGAGGAAGTTTTTTTTTTAATAATTTTCCCTTTTAAAAGGGTTAATGTATAAAATAAATAAATAAATATAGTTAAGTTAAATATATAGAGGGGTGGATTATTTTTGTCATTTGCCTTCTGGGTCATTAAGAGTGAATCTGGGCCGACGTAATTGAATACCAACTCAATTTGATTCTTAGGTATTTCATGGAGGCCTTGGCTCGTGCGAGGGAAGTAAAGGCCTGGGACGTGCCTCCCGCAGGCGACATCGGCCTCCGGGGAGCGCTTAAGACCCGTCAGCGGCGAAGAGGCACGCGCACCCCATCTTATCGCCTGCCATGGGTTATCTCAGGGCGCCAGCCCCTAGTTAAACAAACACACAATTATCTAGGCTTTCCACTAATATTTTATATTTATTTAGACGAAACGGCTTTCAAGAACTTTTATCCCCTTCACTACATGAAAACCTCTTCTTTAAATTTCAACTTTATTTTAAAAAAAATAATAAACAAAATAAATAAATAAACAAAATTTCAAACAAGTGAGCAAATACAAGACAAATGAATACATTTTTTTTTATTCTTTTAAAAAATTAACTAAATAATATACTTAATATATAATAATTATAATATTTTATGAAAACTTTTTGAAATTAAATAATAAATAATCAATTAAAAATTTTCTTTTTGATTGAATGATTGTTTCTACTTATTAGAGAAATTAGACAACTGTGAGTCTCAAATATAAACAGAATTTAAATTTCGTCCAGTATCATCGTCTGGTTATATGAGATAAGCTAAGTTTCAGTCTGTTAAGGGTTTGCACATTTTTTTTTCCTGAAAGAATAAAATTTTAGATTAAATTTTCATTCAATTAATAATACCACTATCTTGCGATGACAAGTTTCAAATGGTAGTTTTTCTTTTAGAAACATCTATTAAAAGTGAATTTGTCGCAGAAATAAACAATCGAGTTTGTTTAATAAGCCTCCTCTTACTTGTCTAGAATTTATTATATGTATAATACTTTTAAGCCACTAAATGTATGAACTATCGCCTTTATACATTTTTTTCCGCTTTTCTAAAATATTAAACTCCTACATATCATTTTTAAATTAATTATATGTATAAAAAATTCCTTAAAAAGTAAACTTACTCTTTTTAAATAAATTGAAATAAAATGTAATACCATTTAATTAATTACTTTTTATTTTTTATTAAAATAAATTTTAAACACTAAAACAATTGACAATATTAAATAAAATTTTAAATAATGTTTCATCAACAAATTCAATTCAATTAGATAGATCGATTAGTTTAATGGGGACTACCAAATAAACCAGCATTTTTTTAGGAAGGTTTTTTTATTTATAGTTTCTTTTAGAGAAGTGATTCCAGGGATAAGTGTCTGTATTAACGTTTAGATTCTAATTAATTTTTCAAGTGTTTTTTTTTCTTTTTTTTGTATATAAATTATTCTTCTGGTTCCAAATAAGTTCAACAAAAGTCTTCTTTATGATGTACTATTAAAGTTCAATAAATTAGTAATTCCTATTTGGCATATTTAACTAGAAATGTCAATTAATAATCAATTGACGTCATAACTGCAATCGAAACCAATTTTGTGCAAATGATTTATATCTAATTGCCTACTTACTTATACTTGCAAGTGAAATTTAAAGAGGCATTTTTTTAAAAATTATTTTTAATTATTATATATGGAGATAATATGGATATTAATAAATATTTCATGATTAAATGAAATAATTAATTATCAATTTATAAAATTAAGTCCTTTAGTATTAAATTGAAAAAAATAATTAACAACAATGCAGTAGAAAACTAGTCTTTTGAAAATCACTCAATAAACATTTTTAAATTTATTAAAATTAACCTGAATAGGAATACAATTGGAAAACAAAGCGTAAAAATATCAAAAAATAATTCTTGGGTCTTAAAACTTAAAGAATTGCTAAAATCTTATATTTGATTTTTATCATGGCTATAAAATATTCGACAAACAAAAAATTATTATATAAATTCGCTAAGAATGTATAAATGGACAGACTCTCTGTTTTCAAAAATGAGACTTTTTAAAAATTATTTTTGGAATTATAAAACATAAAAAGAGAAAAGTAGCCAATTTTCCAACTAATCAAGGAACATTGTCAAAATGGCCGTTATTCTACTATAAAACTGTAAAAATAGTGTTACGTCATAAATAATTTTAGTTGACGTAACACTATTGTCAAATAAAACTATTTTTAAAACCTTATTGTTACGTCAATAATAAGCAAAGTTGACTCAAATAATGAATATATTTAATTTTTCAAATTTATTTAGTTTTAAAATTCATAATAAAGGTTTTATATGTTTAACATAGGATTAAATCAATCTTAACTAGTTTATGTTTTATTTGAATAGTTCAAAATAATATTATTCCAATTGTTGGTTATTTGCCAACTTAAATCATATTAAAGTTCCTATCTTTGAATTCTTTTATTTTTACATATTAAAATTTTATTTCTTATTTATAGTATATTAAATAATATAAAAGAAATGTTTTAACTTTTATTATATCTATAAATTGAATAGTTATTTATTTATTTGTTTTATACATATATATATATATATATATGTAAATGATAGAATTAACAAGTCTGTAAAATAGCTAATAATGCTTATCACAAATCACAAGTTGGCATATGAAAAGGGCAAATTATCGAAGGGATGAAATGCTGGGCAAATGCACATGTATGGGGGCGCCTGGAGACCTTGGTGCGAATCTCGGCTCTCTGAAAGAGGATATGCCTGAGGCATCATAATACGGGCACCCAGATGAGATTGACCTTCCAGTACATCTTCTTACTGTTATGCTTGCTGAATAAATAGAGCAGTTGCTTTTAGTTAGTTCAGGTTTACAAATCTGTTCTAGCGTAATAAAATAAAGTAAAAAAAGGAAAATGTATTATTTAATTAAAAAAATGTCATTATATAATTTTATAGAAAGGTATTATTTTAATTAATGAGGGAATATAATGAAGAATTGGTTTAATTCGACAAAAGTTTATAATATAATTTATTTATTTATTTAATAATAATTTCATATTTTAAAAACAAAGAACAAAAAAATGTTACTTTTAATAAAATAATTATTTTTAATTTAAATGGATTCATTAAAATTTAAAAATAATATTTTTTTTTTTTTGTTAAAAAAGAACAAATCTTTTCTAGTTTCTATGTTGTCATTTGTTAAGCTGATTATAAACCAAATAAAGTTAACTTTTCTCTGAAGTATTTATTCAAAGATATTTGCTAATTCTAATCAAATGTTCGGGTTCTTATTAAAATAATAACAAAATTAATTAAATATTTATTATTTGAAGATTAAGACACCTGAGCATCTACGACCATTTGAGTCTTTGAGAAATCATCCATCGTATATGATTAATCTCATTCTTCTACAAGCAATCCCTTTAGGAAGAATTTCATCCTCTTCGCCGGGGCACAGCCAGGCAAACAGTAAATTACTGAATCTTGACCAATTCCATTGTGTGAGACTCAAAGCTCCCATAACTTAGAAAGAATTAATTTTTCCTTTAACTCAAAATCTATCTATTCAATAAATAACTAATCAATAAATACAATATACAATAAATAAATAAATAGTTAAATGAAAAAATAAAAAATATCACTGCTCAATAAGAGACTGTAAAGGGGTGCCTATTGAACATGAGTAGAATATGATAAATAAATAATAACTACAATAAAATGTATAATAAATAATAACAACAAAAATAACAATTTATATTTAAAATATATAGTTAATAGATAAATAATTAAATACTATATTTTTTATAACAATTTAATCCCCTATCCAGAAATTTAAACAAATTCTCAAAATTTTCAATCTTTCTTAATAGATCCCTGATATTTAAATTTTCGATTTTACATAACCTTCTTGCAGATGCATATTATGGGCATTCGACATGAACATGATCCAGTGTGACTCTCATATCGCATATTGTGCACCAAGGGGCATTTTGTTCGATTTGATTCTCCTCATTTTATACTATATATAAATATATATCGACGAATAGTATTACTTATTATTAAAAAAAATATATTTTATATCAAATAATGTAATTTGATATTAATTATTTAGTTTAAATAATTTTAGGACAAAATTGAAAACGACCAAACTAGAGCGAACCAGAAAGTTGAAGACAATTAAGACGAATATTTTATATGATTTAATATTTAGAAAATAACAGCAATTTAATATAAATAATGCATATTAAAAAAATTAATGTGTAATATAATTTTATTTTGGAAGATAAAAATTCAATTATAAATATAATATAAATTTTAAACAAATAACTTTTTTTGTATTTATTTCAATTAAATTCCTAATGAATTTAATTTAATTTATAACTTATTTAATTTAATAGATGAAAGCGTTTTCAAATTGATAATTTAAAAATTAGATTTAAAAAAAAAAATATTTTAAAAATTAATGAAATGAATCAAAGTGGTAGGAAAAAAAAGATTGCGAACCTGAGGAAACTGACCGTTTGTTTAAATTATAAGAAATTACAATTTGGAATTTTTTTTATTTTATTTTATTATTTATATGTGTTTCTATGAGTTGATTATTTATTGATTTGTGATCATGAAAAAAGTTGAGGGTTAATTAATTATTTTTGTATGCATTATTTTTTTCTATTCATTAACACACTATGAGCGGGGCGGGTATTTGTACCCGTTGCGGGGACTGTAACTTATAAGCGGGGCGGGTATTTATACCCGTTGCCACTTATATGAGGGATATATTTTAGTTATCGTTTAAAATAAGTAATTTTAAGTGACACAAGGGAAAATATATATTATAATTAAAAAAAAATATATTTCATTCTTCATATTTCTATTTCTTCCATAGGAATTAAAAAAAATTATGTTGATTGAATAAAATTTTGTTTGCGTATTGATGGCAAACCATTGAATATTATCCGAGTGTGTATTATTATTGTTTCTTTTGAGTTGTTTTGCTCAACCATGAGATTAATCTGATCCCTTCAAAGTGGAAGTGCTTTCAAATTAGGGAAAAGGCTCATCCAGAGCGAACAACAGTTGACTGGGTCCATCGGAGTCTGGACTAACAGGCATACAGAAAAACCATCGTATTGGAGAGATAATACCAATTTTTTCATTCAAGTGTTTTATATTTTTTAAAAAATAGAAAAAAAATTAAATTCTCTCACTTTTATTTAATAAAAATAATTGTAAACCAAATTTTAGCATACCATTGTTTTAGGTTATTTCACTAACCTTTATAATTAATTATAACATTGTCGTAAACTTTATAATTGATATGAGGAACTAATATAGTAAATTTAAAATAATAAATTCTTATTCTAGATTTAATTTATATAATCAGCGTAAATTTTTTTGATTAATTAATAAAAATAAACAATTATTTTTTTATTATAATATTCAATATAAGGAAGTAAAAAACAATAAATTTAATTAATTATAATTTTTCATATTGATCTTAAATTCACATTTTACAACCTTTACACAAATTTTGATAAGATGATATTGTAATATAAATTGTATATATTGTATTCAAATTGTTCCATAATCCATCCACAAATGTTTTTAAATATTTCTTTGAAATTTATAAATTTATTGGTAATTTGAATTTCAACAGAAATTTCAAAATAAATCTCATCCTTTTATTTATAAAAAATCTCCACTCGACTATCTCGCAAATTTGAATTGGATTAAATAATATATATTATATTTAAATTAAATTTAAATAATTAATTTATAAATTAAAATTTTAATAAATTATATTTATTAACCCAGCGCGTCTTGGGTTCTTTGTTGATGGCACCTCGTCACGTGCTGGGGCGTGATTAGCAGAAAAATTAATTCCGGTTCTTTCAGCGATTCAATATGAATAAATAATAATAATTTAATTTTAAAAATAATCATAAATAAATTTAAATAGAATCAATTTTTTATTTGATATGGGCGAATATTTATTTGACCTATCGTTTATTATATGCATTTTATATAATATGCATTATTTAAACTTCAAATTCTCTAATGAATTTTATTATTATTATATATTAATAATTAAAAAGGAATTAATATTCACTTAATTAAAAAAAAAAATCGTATTATTCATTATGTTTATATGTATTATTATAATTAATATAATTTTAAGGTAGGCAAATTTCTATATTAAAGAGTATTAAAAAATTATATTTAATTTATAAAAATAAATTGATTAAATAAAAAAAAAAACAGATAGAAAAAATATTTAACCAGCACACGAATCTCTAATTAGAAACGCCATTTGAAGTCTATAAACTGTTCCGATTTCATTCGTTTGTGTTAAACTAATCCCTTGATTTGCTATTAGAAGAAAATTACTTTCTTATTATCTTGTCTGTAGAACATGTTGGCATGTATATATATATATATATATATTCTCCGTTAATTAATGTCTAGCGTGGGCAAGGAGGTTAATTAAACCTCCCTTGTCGTACCTTCCGAATTTGCGCAATCGCTCCCGCCACGGTAATGCCTTTCCGTTTTGGCCAGCTGGACACGGATGGCAACTGGTTGGGGATAATTCCCTTCGAGCAAGGATCCTACTATTGCCTTGTCCCTGTCCCGTTCGTTCTTCCGTCATGCGTGTGTCCTGTGGGAATTCGGACACTTGCTGGCGCTGAAGCTTTGTGAAATTCTCATCCCCAGGCGCGTTTATTTCAAACAGTCACCTACTCACACTTTCACACTCATACACACATACACATGGCCTTCTCGTCGACCAAATACCAGGATTTACACAAAGTACAGACACGCAGACGTGCATTGTCACAAGAAATACACCCTCGAATATCGTTTTATATTAAGCCTTTGTAGATACAAAATAGAAACCGGACAGGGGAATAAATTCATATGAATTATATTCAGTATTTTCTATTCTTATATATGTGCGTTAATAAATATAAATACCCACCGTGAGAATCAATTAACTTTGATACTTATAAATATCTATAATATTATATATAAAAACAACATATTAAAACAATTTATTTATTTTATAATAAAATTTAATACCTATCAAGAAAATCAAGAAAAAGGTTGAGAGGAATCCGTTGTGCTGATCACATAACAACACCTCTACCCCCTAGATATCCAAAAGAGCCAGAAGTTATTTTAATTATTTTAATATAATAAGTTGTACTTATAAACTGTTAATAAGTACTACATAAGAGTGTTTTAAATTTAAATTGGTATCATTAAATAATAAAATTAGAAAATAATAAATTTAATATATTTAAATGAAATTCAACATATAAAATAATATATATATATATATAAGTAATCAATTGTATGATAAAACCTTTATATATATATATATATATATACTTGAAATTTATTTATTTATGAATATATATTGCAAATTGAAACTAGTGTTGTGGTTAAGCAAGGGACGAGTATTCTAACATAAACACAAACAATTAGAATTAGTTTTAGCTCTTATAGTAACTGAAACAGACAGCTGATTAATTTAAATTGAATTCAATCGATAAGATACAATCTGAGAGGGGGGGGGGGATTTGAACAAAGATATAATAATTAGACTATTTGAACATTTTTTTTGAGTGTTTTTTGTTTTTATATTTTTCTTCCAAGTAGTCTTTCAAATAAAAAAATGAATTACTTCGTTCTAAATTTTATTTTAATTAATAATATTTGCCGAACGACGATATGGAAAGGGAAGGTATTGTTTTCACAGCAAATTTCACATGTGGAAATTTTTACATATCTCTACGAATCATAAATTTTGTTAACAGAAAAAAGTATTTTTTCATGATGTCTGTCCGTCTGTCCGTTGTGTGTACGTATAAATGTGTACAGCTTGAACGGCTCAGCAGATATTGATAAAATTTGGTATATTTACTTAATGCATCAGTAACATGAATTCATAAACTTTTGGTGTATATTCGGAAACCGGAAGTGATAGTTTACAAAGTATTAATTTTATATTCATTGTCGGAAAATATTTCACTTAAAATATAGTAGTAATTAATAAATGAGTAATTAAACTAAAAATAAAAACCAAGATAATATAATTTAGTCATTTTAATTCAAGTTTTAAAAATATTTTTTTTGATACTCAATATATATGTATATAATGTTTGGAAATTAATTTATTTTAAATCGTCGGTCACGGTTCTGGGCCTGGCCACAGCTTATTTTTTTACTTTCTTATGTGAGAAAAAAGTATTTTGGTAAAAAAATTGACAATGAGATTTTGATATTTCTTTATAACTTCAAGAGACAGCAAATTATTTGCTTCGATTTTATTGGGTTCTCTTCTACTTCTATTGTCACTTAGTTTGAGTCTAAACCTAAATCTTAAAATGTTTTTTTCTCACATTTTTCTGAAATTTTCTATATAGGATTGTTTTGGATGACAAAACGATAATTTAATAATAATTAATAGAATTTAATTAATTAAATATTTTGATAATTTTATAGTGCTAATTTAATAAAATTAAAATTACTATAATAAATAAAAAAAAAATTATTTTCAAATTTAATTGTTTTAAATAATTTATTTCAAAATATTAATTGATCTCAAATAAGCACTCTCGTTTTCGAAATGCGATTTAAATATGTATATTTTAGATAAATTGAAAATTAAAATTTAATTATTCAGTTTAACTCAACTATCTTTTGCTCTTAAAAAATTACGAAAAATATGTTAAGGAAAGTGTTGAATTTGAAAAAAAAACATTTTTAAAAATTTTCTTTTTTTTTATAGGTGATATTTATTAAAATAACTTTTTATTGAGTATAAAAATGTTTTCCAATATAATATAATACTCTTTATTTTTTATGAATTTATTTGTAATATTAACTTAATTATTTTAGAAAATTATTAAAATTTACAATGAATGGAAAAATTTGATGTCTCTTTAGGTCCAAATTCACAACCGGGATTTCCTCAAGGTCGGACCTAATCACCTAAAATAATAATCCATTGAACAGTCACAACCTTGAGGAAATCCCGTACAAGTATGAGGGCTTTAAGCATATTTATAATATCAAAATATCTATATTTATGTAAATGTATTTAAAGTATATCATAATCCATCCATAAATGCTTTTAAAGATACGTAATTAATTAAATAATAAATCATTTTCTTGTAATTTCTAAATGTATTGGTAAATTAACTGAAATTCGGAACAAAAATAGCTTTCCTCAGTTAATATACCCTTATTTATTATTGAAATATTATTTTATTATTATTTTACTCACGTGGAAAACACATATCAATTCTAAACGAAAACAACTGAAGATATAATATAAAAGCATGTACTGGTTAATAGGAAGAAAATCACAGCTTGCATTAAAAAGCAAAATTTTAATATATAAAGCTATATTAAAACCAATCCTATGCCTGCCAACTATGGGGAACTGCAAGTGAGTGATTAGTAAAATTTAAAAAACACAATCTAAGATCCTTTGATTTATCACAAACGCTCCTTGGTATATAACCAATGAATCTTTGCATAATGATCTTCTTGTCCCATCGGTCAGGGAAGTCATACTCAAAACATACGAAAAATATATTTCCAAACTGGAAAACCATACAAACATACATCATACATTGACTATCAACCTACTTGACAATAGTCTAACTAAAAGAAGATTAAAAAAATTTCATTTATTGGACACAGAAGATTGTTCAAAGCATAACGATTGGTCAAATAAATTCTATTAGAGAGATCATCATTGGAAGACAATTCTAAATCACTTTGTATTTTTACATATCTCCATGAATCATGCATTTTGTCAACAGAAAAAAGTCTTTTTAGCATTATGTCTGTTCGTCCGTCCGTCCGTATAGATGTGTACAGCTTGAACGACTCAACGGATTTTGATGAAATTAGGTATATTTACTTAATGCATCAATATGATGAATTGATTAACTTTTGGTGCAAATCCGGAAACCAGAAGTGGTAGTATTAGCGATCGACAATAGGAGGGAAAGGGTTATTTTCACACCAAATTTTTCATATGAGGAGATATTTTACAAATCACCACGAATCATGCACTTTGTATTGGTTTTATCCTCGAGAAAAATCATCTTTATTAGTTTTTTCTTAATTTAAAATTATATGACGTCATCCAGCCATTCATGACGTCACAGCCTGGTCTTACATATATATTATAAATAAAATAAAATTAAAAATATTTATGTTATATCCATATCTGTTTTTTATTACATTAATAAATATATTGAAATTATTTGAAATTTTTGAAATTGGAAATTAATTTACTTCAAACCGTCGGTCGGTTCGGACCTGGTTATTTTTATTATCATTATCACGTTTTACTTAACTTGTATTCTTGTCTGTGTGTATGCGTCAAATCTTGCAATCGATTTTTCGACGACTTCCAATCATCGGATTTTCTTGAAACTTCACCAACAGCTTTGCTCTCGATGACAATACAATATTATCATTTCTATAAGCTTCTAATTGCTACAATTTGAATGAAATAATCCAAAATTATTCCTATATATAAAAATTCAAAATGTCGGATGTAAACAAAAAAACATAAAATCCCCAACTTTATAAATATAAATATTTAGTACACATTCATTTCTTAAATTATACTTCATAAATTTAATTAATATGAGTAAACTAAAATCGATTGCAAAATTTGAAGACTAAAAAGTAGAAAATAATACTTTATAAAAAAAAAATTTTTAAAAAACCACGTTTTACTAACGGACTAAAAAGGAGAAAATAATTTTTTTCTGAAAATCCATACTGACATTACATACAAGAGATCTGATTTGAATCAAACTGTCCATAACGTAAAACGTGGGGCGCAAATATGTCTAAAATATCCTGTTTCTAATAAAAATATAGAAAATATATAAATCTCAAAATAAACATTAAAACCACGCATAATATAATTTGACGAATGAATATTGATCTTTATCAAAAATATTAAATTTAATGCTCGAAAGAATTTAAATTAAAAAAAAATCTATTGGACTACTAATATTATTCCCTTTTACAAGTGGTCTGATAAAAAATTTGATATTTGAAAAGTTTGATAGTATAAGTTAGTATCTTAAACAATTTTTAAATATATTAAATATACGATAAATTTTCTAATGATTAACTAATAATATTCCCTTTTACAAAAAGTCTGTTAAATACTTAATAGGTAATATTTATAACAATACCTCCCTTACTATCGTAGGTCGGTAAAAATTATATCACGAAACTTATCCTATCGTATTACTAATAATATTCCCTTCTACAAGAATTTTGGTGAAAACTTAAGCCTTAAAAAATACAACGATTGATGCTAAATAAAAATTAATAAAGGAAATCATATTTGAATAGAAAAATTATTATTTGTTGCGCCCCACGTTTTACGTTATGGACAGTTTGATTCAAATCAGATCTCTTGTATGTAATGTCAGTATGGATTTTCAGAAAAAAATTATTTTCTCCTTTTTAGTCCGTTAGTAAAACGTGGTTTTTTAAAATTTTTTTTTATAAAGTATTATTTATTTTTGAACTGATTGTAAATATATTTAAAATAAAAAATATTTTAGATCACATGTTGATAAGGATTGGTAGTGGTCAGTATGATTACAGGGTCGTCAAATAATACATTTATAAAGGTAGATATGAGAAAGGAATTAAATCTAAGTTGCTCAAGATAAGAGGGAATGTACGATATTTTGGATTCCAGAACATCCATAGAGAGAAAGAGAGAAAAAGAGATAAAAATTTGTAATTATTCATGTATATAAATTTTAACAAATTAACATTTGTCAATTAATTAGGTAGGTAGGTAGATCTGATCGTCTCCCCTATCATTGCAAGGTCAAAATCGAAATTAGTGGCTTTATGCCAAAAATCGAATATCTTATAAGGGTATACGAACGTAAGAGATCAAATATAAAAATAGGCAACAATCTTGAAATTCCATTCGTTTCTATTTCATTAAATGAAAGATCATTCATATATTAATTGATCTTTATCAAAAATACAGAATTTAAGCCAACATTTTCCAAAATTATTAAGACTTTTGATATATCAAGTAAACTTATTCATTTACTACTTTTATTATCAAAATGAAAAACAACTGACAAAAATTTGTTTCAAATGCCGAGAAATGTATATGAAAACGACCCATATAAGTTAATTGCTAATTTGTTTTTGTTGTTTTTATTAAATTTACATATTCGTTAATTTACATTATTATCAAAGAAGAAAAGAATAATTAGATAAAAAAGACGACCTTTCTTTTAAAGTAATAAAATAAAAAGAATTAAGAATAGTGGAATGGGGGCTGTGAGAAACGATGAGGAACTATACGGGTACAACTGCTGGTCGCCATCGGTTGGCTTATTATACTGGTTCTGAGGTTAGCAGACTCTCTTCTTGACCTATATTCCAAAGAGGTGTCTTAAAATGCAATATCTTTGGTGAAATTATTAGCAGCAAGCTTAGGGTTGTGGTCTTAGGCAAATGAATTATGAAAGGTTATTAAAACCAGCCGTGCTTATGCCGCCCGGCACTACTAATTAATGGATTTATTTATTAGGTTATTCTTGTTTTCCAATAAGTTCCCAAATTAATGAATACAATTTTCTAATTTGATAATAAGATTTGTTCATATGATTACGCTTTTACAGTAAAATAAGAAAAATATAGAACATCTCTATTAACAGTACCTGGAACACCGAGATATCGCTCGACCCTTTAAAAAATATTGATATACAATTCTTTAATTATTATTTATTACAATTATTATATGTTAGATCATTGTATTAATCTGATTAAAAGAATGGAACTTGGGGACCTCAATAATAATATATAATTAAATTAACTAATACAAATTTATAAGAATTAACAAAAAATTAAACGACAAAATAGATTAAAAAATTTCAAATATTCTATAGAAAAAAAATAATTAAAAAGTATAATAACTAATTAATAAAATAATATATTAACTAATAATTAAAAAAATAAATGAAAAAATTTCAAATATTTTAAAGGAACAGGAATTAAAAAATTATTTATTTATGATTTTATATTTCCATTTAATATTATTAGATCATATTTATTAAATAATTCATTTTGAATAAGATATTCTTTAATTATTATTTTAAATGAATATTAATTAAAGAAAGAAATTGTTTTTAAAATATCATTGTTTTCAAGATAGAGAAACACAGAAATATAATTTATACATACAATGTCTACAAGACAAATAAGATCAATTTTAGATTTCTTTTGGTGAGAGATTAATAAATATATCTCATGCTTTGATTCTAAAATATTTTTAATTTTATTTCGAACTTAAATAAAAAATTTTAAAATATTTTTAATTTTGTTTCGAACTTAAATAAAAAATTTTAAAATATTTTTTATTTATTAAATTAAAAAAGATCAATTAATAAAGATTGGCAGGAGGCAAATATGGATGACGAAGTTAGTGACGTCATATAAATTTAAATAAAGAAAAAACTAATGAAGATGATTTTACCCGAGGCTGAAACCAATACAGATCGATTTATCTTCATAAATATTATCTATGGTGTGAATTTCAAAAAAAATCGTTAGAGCGGTTTAATATCTCAAAAATATACAAAGGTATATATAAATATATAAGTTACATCCTCCACCTGGATGGCTCAGTTTCAAATAGGATTGAAAGGAGGAATGTATTGATGTTAATGTTTGTTATCAAATTTATTTTATCTAAGGGTTGGAGCACAGCAAACAAGATTCAAAAGGACAGCACAAAGTTCATTATAATTTTCTTTATTTGCATTAATTATATTATTAATATAAATTATATTATAATTATTTGCAATAACATATTTGTAGAAGCAAATATGAGAATGGGGTATTGGGGGAGCTGTTCGTTTTGACGTCGTGACTACACTAACATGTCGACCCGCTTTGGGAGGTTGATAGACTTAACCACAATGGTCTATCAGGAGGAGTGTGAACTCTGGTAGGTAGCTGTTACCAGCACATCGCGATTAACGATATCTATTCACCTCAAGACGAGGAATTTCACCTCGGAGCTACCTGACACTAGTAGGCACAGACACGAAAGGGGGTTAGAAGAAGGTATTATGCGCCGATGAGATTGAGAGTGAGCCGTTTGTTGGTTGACGACTAAATACTGGAAATTAGCCGGAGTTGAGGGTCAATTTGATGTTGATGAAACCGTGTGATGCGTTGGAGATGACACTTTTATACTGGATCAAAGTGACGTGGACACGGCGTCGATGACACACTTCAACTAACTCGAGTTGAGCGAGAAGTCGATATTTAAAGGGGTCTCAGGCATTAGTATTGGTGTAATGAGTTTAGTCCATGTGTGAGAATTGTTTATCTTATCTGATTGCCAGATGGCCAGATGGCCCAGCGCGGACATCGTGGGATTGTTTATATTTGACTTTGAGTTCTACCAGATGTTCACGATACAAGCTTCGTGTGAGTGTTTATGTGTTTATCTTATCTTTTATTTTCGATTTCACCAGATGGCTTGAATACAGACTCCGTGGGAACGCTTTTGTTTATGTTTATTTTGGTTAAGATGTTTATGTTATCCGATAACATAACTTATATATATATATATATATATACAATTTTTGCTAATATAATAAGATAATATATATATCATATTTTCATCCCTCCATTTTACATCATATAAATATTTAAAATATTTTTAAACCCTACAATTGCTATGGATATTAGTTTATGATATTAATTATTATTATTAATCAATTAGTACGCACTGATTGATAAACTTGCCTTAAAATTTTAAATTATTTTTAAAATAATAATATGAATTTTTGACTATACCTTTACTACGTGCGACTCTTTCCGGTGGACTCGCTTGGCGAAGTTCTTTTGCACAACCTCCGGATCCCAAATCATCAGTCCGCTCCTCTTTGATGGTCTTCGGCTCCATCCGAGGACTCGCCTCTCTCTCTAAATATAAATTAACATATTTTATTAGTGAAAACTTATATTTTAATACTATATAATAACAAAAAATAAATTAAAAATAATTTACAAATATTTAACTAATTAAGCAGAAAAAATTATTTAATTTAAATTAAATAATTAAAATAATATAGAATAAGTAAATAAATGGATTATAGCTAATAGTTTTGAAGATGTCAGTGTTTTAGAAAAGAGATATAATATAAATAAATATTATTTTATTAAGTTTTTAACATTTATCAATCATTTATATAATAACTTATTTTTAAATTCATATTTTAATATTTTCATAAATTTAAAATTAATCTCAACTTAAAATATTTAATAATTAAATGAATTAATATAATATACTTCTATATATTATAACCTCCTTTTAAGGTTCAAAAGTTTTGGGTACTCCGAGCAAAACAAAATTTGGTGCCCTTTCTTACAAATTATCTTTTCAAAATAAATAAAAATATATAAACTTTTTAAAGATTAAAAAGATTTTGTCTTCATCATTGTTGTGTGATAAAGTCATAAAAATTCTTAGGTTTCATTATTTTTATTAGTAAATTTTCGTTTTTGTCCATTAATCTGTTCTTGAGTTATTATGAATTCTGACTATACAAATAATTTTCTTATAGATAATATTATAATTATTGAATCGGTTGACAATAATAAAATAATTAGCGTTATGACCTCTATTTGGTATTATTAAAGAAAAAACAATTTATTTAAAAAATCGAAAAAATGATCAATATTAATTAATTAAATCTAAAAAAATAATGAATGTAAAAAAAATATTTGATTTTTATATCGGCATTCTTCAAAATTTGGCGCCCGGAAAGTCGCCCGACTTCCCTCCCCTTTAAACGACGTAGAACATTTCATTTAATCTTATTAGATAGTGTGCACCTATGTATTATATATTATTATCGAGATATCGATATATATCGATAATAATTTTTATTTAATTAGATATATAATAATTATAAAAATGTATTCTTTCTAAAATGAACCTGGATTAATGATTATGTTCGATGAATGAGCATAAAAAATTTAAATTAATAAATAAATATAGTATTTATTGTAAAATAATATTTAATAAATTAATCAATAAAACATAAAATATATTTAATTTTATTGAATTTAAACAAATTTTTTATAAAATAAAAAAAATACATTTATAATAATTACTAAATAAATTTATTTAACACAAGAAGTAATAAATTAATTAATATTTTTATTTGTATTACTTTTGTTATTATCTAATGATGTTCAGAAATCATGATTTTGATTTTAATTTATAATATATATATATATATATATATATGAATTGTCTTCTATATTGGTTAAAATATAATAATTCCATTTACTGTCATAGTATAGTAGAATAATGAACAAACCTATTCAGATTGATTTCTCTTCTATTTTGCTGACATACAGAAAACATCAACTTAGAGATTAAAACAATTATCGAGAACGGAAAGGGACAAATATGAAACTGACAGATCAAGTGGCGTGGATGGGGATACATCCCATCCTAACTAAGTAAACATAAATAATGCATGTTCAAAATGGTGGCAAGTTTTCGAGAAATATGGATGAATGATTCACTATCACAATTAGCATGGGCATTAACGGATAGCTTAGTATTTATTTATTTTATCTAAATACTAGATCTTAAAAACAAACAGACCATTATTATTATTTCGTTTCAAATAAATTCATTTCATTAATAAGTTAAAAAAAAGAAAAAGAAAAAAAAATTATTGTTCATTTAGAGTTTGAAAATCATAACAAGGGTAGATAATTTCTTTTTCGATTATTTATAATCAAATACAAAATCGAAATTAATTGGTCGAAATGGTTAAAAATTTAATCAGCTTTTAGAATTTAAACGGAATAACTTTTTATTAATCTCAGTTTGAATAGTTTTTTTTTTTTTTAATTTTAAATTCTTAATAACTAATTGTCAACCCTTTATAATAACTTTACCTAATAAAATTAGAATGTTTATACATAAAACATTCAGAGTTTAGTTTAAGTCTGTTTGTACTATTATTCATAAATTTATAAATCTTTTGAAATTAATTCCCTTTCACAATCAATTTAAATAATTGATAAAATTTATCAATTTTTAATTTTAGATAATTATTGTCATAAACATAAATTTGTGTCAGAATTATAAAAAAAACACTATTCATGCGATTTATAAGTATTAGAAATAATTTTTATAATTCTTATTTTTATACTTTTTACTATCTCGTCAGCGATCACGAAAATTTTTGATGTCGAGATTTTGATGTTTTTATACGTTTTGAAGGTTCCTGATTCATTTTCACTAATTGTAAGGTTGAGAAAAATATATATATATGTGTATGTATATTTATGTAGACAAGATTATGCAAAAACGGTTTGAGCTAGAATAATGAAATTTGGTACATGGACAAATTCAAAATTCGTAGTTTTCTATCAACTTTTGAGAAATGTAGCTCATTCGGAAGAGGACCATTACTTACCACGTTTTGATTTTTTTTCCTCTAAAGTGACTGTAAAAATAAAGATATATATTTGATAGTTTTTCAAATGATTAAAATTTGAATACAACTGCTATATATAGAATTTCAGCTTGATTGAATCGCTGAAAGTACCGGAATTATTTTTTTAACACGTTGACGGGCAATCAAGCGCCAACACGTGACGTGGTGCCATCAACAAAGTGCCAAAAACGCGTTGGATAAATAAATAATATTTATTAATTTTAATTATTAATTTATGTATAATTAATTAAATTTAATTCAAATTAATTAATCCAAATCAAATTTGCGAGATAGTCGAATGGAGACACTCCAGATTTTTTTATCCTAAATATCTTAAAGTTTAGATTTAAAATTTTTTTAGATAAAATAAAGAAATATTCAAAATTTAAAATCAATTATTAAAATTTAAAAATATATATGTTGATTGTAACCCAGGTATAGTATATGTGCAAATTTAGGAATATATAACATGAAAATATGAGGATAGAGAATATTAATAATAAAATCGGCAGGGTCCCTAACTTTTATAAAATAATAATATTACTATATTCTTGGGTAGACAAGAAAAGTTCTACAAATAAACGAATAGTAAAAAAAATATATATAGGATGTATAAATTTTTAGAATACCTGGCGAGAGAAAAAATTCATAACCTGTTTTTAAATATTATATTTTATAATGAATAATTTAATTAGTAATTATATTAATGATTTATACTAATTATTTATAAGTATTTAATTTTAAAAGTTCGCATATATGCTATAATTATATAAGTATATTAAATATAATTAATTGAGTATTTGTTAAACTTTCCTATAATTTGTTTGTTTTTGTTTTTTTTTACTTTTTAATTTAATTTTAAAATAAATATATTTAAATAAAATATAATTTCTTCCTATTTCTAATCAAAATATCATATTAATGATGTTTATCATCAAAGCCATCAATTGTCAAATGATGGATATGATATTTAAAAAAAAAATCCATTAACGCATTCTCAAATAATATACAGTGAAATAGATAAAAAAAGTATATACATCAATTTATCTGTCAAATAAAATAATATAAATTAATTACAGTTAGTTAAATTTTTTAAATTAAATATTATTTATTAATATTTCAGTAATTTTAAATATTCATTATATAAAAAAAATAATAATTATTAAATTTGCATTGAAATGTCGACTCGATATGTGAGCTGTAATATTTACGTGTATAATATGTATATAATATAAAATGAGAATATATATACATATATGTAACCTTTATTCTCTTAATGTTTCAAAACATGAATAAGCTTTAAACAGTAATAGGAATTTTTTTATCAGTTTTTATTTTAATTTTTTTTTTTTATTTTGTATGGTGGCACGTTTGACATAGCAATCAAATAGCGCTAGTGTCGACAACATGCGGCCTCACCCTTCCATACTGAGGGTGCTGCGGGTAATTACTACCCCCGGAGGCCCCGGGCACCCTTATGGCCTTAAATAGATAGCAGACGACTTGAAGGGACCAGCAGCTCCATTCACTGATTCATTACGAAAATTAACAAGTGCCTAAGATGTTCATCTAACCTACAAGAAGACATTCTCATGAATAGGAAATGCATCTCTTCACACCCCACTAACAACAATCATCACTCCATCTTATCTGATGTTTAGATCTTTTTTAAAATAGTCTAGATATTTAATAAATATTATATCTTCAGCATATCGCAGACAAATGATAATTTTAAGAAAATAGCATTTGTCTAGGCAAAAGTCATTTGCTTGGCCAAATAGCTTCAACTTTATTTCATTTCAATTTGACCAGGAAAATAGCATTTGTAGACAAAATTCATTTGTCTAAATCTTTGTTGGGCAGCAAGTCTTAGATAATAACAAGTTTTAGATAAATTTCTAATAATGAAAACCTTTGATTAATTAAGTTTATAACTTTGTATAAAATCTATAAATATTGTAAAACATTTTGGGTAAAATTGCCTTGCCTATCCTCTCAGATAATATAGTTTACATTATTAATTAATTAAATATCTTTCATTTTCACTCAATTTCTAACTTATTTATTAAATAAAATAAATTCTTATTGAATAAAGAAAAAGTGTTAAGTGTGATGAAATTATTATGCTTAAAGCTATTTGCCCAACAAAGATTTAGCCAAATGGCTTTTATCTAGGCAAATACTATTTTCCTAGTCAAATTGAAATGAAATAATAATTAAAGCTATTTGGCCAGACAAATGCTAATTTCTTAAAATTGCCTTATTATATATACACTTATATTAACAGAAATGAAATATTCAAATTGTTTTCAATTTTGGTTTTAAAAAATAATTTATGATAAAAAAATTTGAAATAAAAAAAAATCAAATTTTGATTGATCAATATAAAATTAACTTTAATAAAATTAAACCATTTATTTATTAACATATTTTATTTTTTCTTTATCTAATTATAGGATGATCCCAAATGAAATTATAGTAATCATTAAAATTATTTAATTAACATATTAAATGAATTACAATTAAAGTCTTTGATAATTTTTTTTATTATTAGGTATTGGAAATGAAAGTAATGCTATTTCAGACACCAGTTTATGATGTGATTAAATTACAAAATTAAGAACCGTAAATGGATGATTAACCTAAATAATCTACTCTGGGTAAGAAATGAAAGATATATATATATATATTCTAATAAAATTAGAAATAAAGAGAATGACTATTGAGATATATAAAAAAGCGTAAAGGAATGTAAACAACAATCAAGAGTTTGATTTTATTTATTGTTGAATGCGGTCGAATTTCGGCCAACCACCATACACCCAACAAATCACCACAGTGGAAGGATTCCAAAACACACACCGAATGTAGTATAAAGACAGAGACCAATCGAGGGAGGAAAGGGACATGGGCTGGACATTGGGCCAGGGGTGTGCAGGATGCCTGACCGAAATACAAACACGACCCGCTTATTGGTTCGGGGGTTGGAAAATGGGTAGAAAAGCGAGGGCGTCGGGGCGGTGCAGGGGCTTATCACATACCCGCAGCACTGCCTGGAACCATATGCTTTTGATTTTGCTTCATATATATATATAATATATATATATATACATATTATACATAATTTTTTTTAGTATTCCATTGGCTTACGATGTTGTGTGTTGCAAAGACCCAGACAGCACAGATTAAAGTAGAGCTCAGCCGTCCCTTATGAAATCTAAATTCTGAGTTGGATTTATTGCTTTTTAAGCGATTCTACTTGAAAATCATCTTAATACCCTTCATTATAATAATTATTTACAATATGGAATGTGTAAAATATAGATTAAATTTTCTAATTGAAATATAAAAGTAAATAAATAAAATATACATGAATAATTAGGAAAGGGTAAAAGAATTATGACATGGTTCTAATTAAATCAGCTAGAAAAATAACATTTAAATTTATTTTTTTAATAGTATGTTAAGTATAGTAGGTAGATGATATGGGCAGGCTATAAGATCAATACAATTTATAATAAATTTTTTTATTCACAATGATTTTTGTCTTTTTACTATCTCGCCAGTATTCCAATTACGAAAATTTTCGATGTCGAGCTTTTGATGTTTTTATACGTTTTGAGTCATTTTCTATAAGGTTGAGAAAAATGTCTGACAAGATTACGCAAAAACGGTCTGAGTTAGAATAATGAAATGAATACAAGGGCATTATTCAAAATTCGTAATTCACTATCAACTTTTGAGAAATGTTGCTCATTCAGAAGAAGACCATTACCTACCAGGTTTTCATTTTTTTTCCCTCTAAACTGACCGTAAAAATAAAGACATATGTTTGATAGTTTTATCACATGATTAAAAATCGTATATAGAATTTCAGCTTGATTGAATCGCTGAAAGTACCGGAATTAATTTTTTAAATTTTTTAACACGTTGACTGCTAATCACGCGCCAGCACGTGATGTGGTGTCATAGCCAAAGTGCGAAACTGAACATAATATAACATAAATATTATTTATTAATTTTAATTTATAATTTATTTAATTAAATTTAATTTAAATATAATAAATGTTATTTAATCCAATTCAAATTTGCGAGATTGTCGAGTGGAGACACTCCAGATTTTTCAATTCCAACTATTGCTCTTTATTTTAGTATATATCTTGTACAAATTTTCACACAAACGTTAATAAAATATTTTTTTATTTATCCACTCAAGTTCAAATACATTTTATTAAACTTGATCACAGTTGATGTTATTACAGTTTTATTCAAATATTGATTAATTTTAGTTTTATTTAAGATATTTAACAGTATATGAGTTTAGAAACAAAAAATAAATGAAAATTATTTATATAAAGAATTTTCTGCAATTGAGTGAGAAAAAGAAAAGAATAAATAGTAAAAATAATAGAGTTCAACACCATATATAGAAAAGAAAATAATTATTTAATTAAAATTTATTGAAATAAAACTTTTCTTGGTTGATTTAAGTAGGAATTGACTTTAATTTTTATATTATTTATTGTAAGCAATGATTCAATTAAATTTCTTGATCATGCTCTTCATTTTTTTTTAATCAAACAAAAACAAATTCGTATTTACTTTCAATATGCCGTAAATTTCAAATATATCTTATTTCTATTTCTTCTTTTATATATATATATGTCATTATCATTCATTATCAAAACAAAATTTATTCAATTATGTCATGCTAAATCAGCACTGAAATAAAATACAACATTTTACCAATAAAATATTTAAAATCAATAATAATTCTATCAAATTATAGGCTATTTTGAATAAAAATATTTTGATTTTGATATCATTAATATTTATAAATAGCAAAATGCACAAATAAACCACCAATGTATGATTTTAGTTTATTTAAAAAAATATATATATTAGTATATATATATATCATTTTGTGTTAATACGCTACAGAGTCGTGAAGTAATAAAGGAAAACATTTGTATATATTGAAACTCGAGGGAATACTAATTTTGTGAATTGTGCTTATCTTGGAAGGGAGGCCTCTATTTATTTTCATTTGAGCAATTTCTCGTTGAAAAATTATTGACTTTAAAGCGAATTCTCTTTTGACAAGGGATGAGCCCCCCTGTTTTCTCTTTGGCATCCCTCAGGACTACCACTACCACAGTTGTTCACTGTGCTGAAGAGATAGTGCGGGGCTAAAGAGGCAATGTGGGCCCTAAAGGAAGGGTGGAGGTGGGCGGTTGAGGAGGGAGGGGGGCAGTGATTGGCGCTAATGATGAGGGTTTTGTCGCTTCCTCTAGCCCTTTGAGACAACTTCATCCCAAATACGTTTTTATCAATAATGAAAGAAACTCTCAGTGAAAATAATATATATTGTAATGACCAGGGTGCAATAACAATTTTCACTGTTTTTTTTTTCATTAATATTAACGATTTAATTCAAATAATGATATCAATTTATTTTTCATTAATATTAACGATTTAATTCAAATAATGATATCAATTTATTTTATTTTGCTTTATATCATTGTTTTTTTTTATTTTTTATTCAAAAAGTTGAGTTGAAAATAATTTATTATGTGAATTTAAAATTTAGTAAAGATAATATTTAGTTAACTAATTTTATTTAGAGTATGGTCTTAAAATAATACAATGAAAAAGAAAAACAATTTCATTATAATTTTAATTAAACAAAAAATAAATTAAAAAAAAATTTATTGAAAAAACAAAATCCAATCCATGGATACCCAAAATGGTGAGTCAACGATGAGACCTGCAAGAACCCTTGCCGATGAAAATAGGGATTTTGAGATATAAAAGAGGGGGGGGGGGGCATTCTATGAATATAGATCTCATTTATAAGCAGGTTGGTTAATTATATATTACAAATCTATGTCTTTATTAATATATTTATTCTTTTATACTAATATTTTATTATATTTTTTTATTTTTATATTATGTATTAGCTTAATATTTATTCGAAATGATACAATGAAGGATTTTTAGGGCATAAACCGATAAAAAATAAATAAATATGTATATGCCTGAATATCATAACAAGGCATAATGCTAAAAAGGCATATGCATAATATTATCAAAACCAGGTGTTCATAATAATGAGCTATAACACTGAATTAAAGAAAATTTAAAATTATTTAAACAAGATGAAAATTCATTTGATTGTTTCTGCTGTGAATAATCTACTATCAAATTAATCAATATAAATTATATATTTATATATATAAAACTGTAATTATATTTTTTGTGCATACTATACTTAACCATAGTTCAAAATTTATAATTTTTAAAGATATCAAAAACACATTTGAAATTGATGAATTTGCCAAAATGTAATATTAACTAAGTTTAACTAAAAACAAAATTACATGGCAAGTGGTCTGTCTACAGGACAAAAAAAGTTTAGAGACTCTGCTCTAAAACAAAGTTGCATAGAAAAACTAACCATAAAAGAAATTAAATTTAACTAATTGTAAGTCTAAATAAAAGTTATAGTTAAACATATTTAGATATCAATAAATTAAAGATTAATGAATTCAGAAAATAAAAAGGACAATAAATTATTGGTGAAAAATAATAAGGTATATTTATTAGTCATTCTTATTCTTCTCTAAAATATAAATATGTATTTATTTAAAAAAAAAACTCTGACTTTTGTACATCCTATGCCAAAGTATATCAAGTCGATTGCTGCCTAAGCAGAGTAGTGGTATTATATGATCCTCTCATCTTTTATCTTGATTTTATTGATCGACGGTCGCTACTTTTTATTTCAAATTTTGATAATCTTAGCTGAGTGGACCTCGTTCCTACAGACACCAGCTCGAGAGAAATTCTCTTACCAGTTCTGGGCCTTGAACCATGAACCATGAGATTGAAAGACAAGCGTGTTGGGTCCCCGACAGTGTGGGGCCAAAAACTTATTTATGAATAAATAATATATTATCAAGTATTAAAAAGAACTAGTTACTTATTTAGTATTATAAATGATAAATAATAATTTGCACATTTTTGATTTGTTAATTAAATAAATTTCTGGTAGGAGAGTGTCAACCGAATGAATCTCTTGGGGGTAGATTGTTTAAATGAAATGGAAATAAATGTAAAAAAGCCCTGGAGAAGAATTAGGGGAATGAACCAATCTGTGTCCCCATTTGGAATTCTATTTGCGAGGTGGTCATTTTTTAACACGTGGCCTAATGTGCTGTTCATCCCCCTCCGATGATTGGAATGATGATTAAGAGTTTGTTGCGTGATGCAAAGGCATTCGAATACAAATATCACCTGATTGACGGTCAATACAGAGGTAATAAATTCAAATACACAATATAATTTCATTTACTTAAAATTCCACATACAAATCATTCATTATTAATTTACAGGATATGAAAGAAAATTCACAATCACTTTAAATCTTATAAAAAATTCAATTCACTTAATTTGAAATTTAAATATTTTTAATTTTTTTCGCACCAGGGTCACTAAATTTAATTTAATGATTTATTTTGATTAATTATTTCCTATCATAAAATAGTATTATTTTAAATAAAATATTAATAATTAATAAATGTTAAATAAATAATTTTATTCTATATTTATTTTTTAAATTATTTTCTAATATTGACTCTACATTTGTAATTATAAAATAAAAAAAAATTAATAGTCATTATAAACATGCAATGCATGTATTTATGAATTTTCTTTTATTAAGAATAATGAATATAATTTGATATCAATTCTATTTATATTATTATTATTATTATTTTTATTTTTCTATAATTATAATTGCATTTTTTTAATAAAATCATATCTATAAATATGTCCAAACAAAGAAATGTCATAATCATTCAAAATTTCTATCATATGATTAAATCAAACATTTGAAAAAAAAAATTGGTGTTCCATTCAAATTAATTGCTTACCTCTCGGCTTTGACATCTGAAATATAAACAATTACAATTTATTACAAACACAGATGTTTATCTATCATTTCTGTTTTTTTTTTATTTTTATTTTTATTTTTAATTAAATTATTGAATATTATAACGTATTTATTATAATATTTTTTTTCGCTTAATATTACTATTGGTTTATATTTATTTATTTATTTATTAAAATTATAAAATTGGAAGAAAAAAATAACTTTAAACATATATAATTGTATTTCTCTCATAAATGGTGGGGGAAAAAAACTTGGCATGTCAATTACAGAAATACTTGATATTAAAATAAAGGATGTGACAAATGACAAATGCGGTTTTTATTCATTATAATTTAATAAAATAAAACCGAAGTAAAAAAAAACAATTCTATTTATTTACTTTTGGCATTGAGATTGCATTTATTTATTTATTTTTTATTATTATATTCACAAAAGTATGAAATAATTCTCAAAAAATGAATGTATGTTGAAATAAAAGAATTTCATTCATTTCCAAAATTAATGAAAATCATATAAATATTTTTTTTTTAATTTCAAATGAAAAAAAAAACTATCATATAATCCAAACGAAACAAATAAATAAACAAAAATTAATCAAATTGAATTGTGAAATTAAATAAAAAATTAAATATGGTCAACCTTTTAAAAAATAAGCTGGAGTATCTCCACTCGAATATCTCATAATTTGAATTGGATTAAATGATATAATATATTATATTTATATTAAATTTAATTAATTATAAATTATAAATTAAAATGAATAAATAATATTTATTAAAACAGCGCATGTTTGGGTCTTTTTTGATGGCACCAGGTCACGCGTTGGCGCGTGATTTGCAGTGTTAAAAAATTAATTCTGGTACTTTCAGCGATTCAATCAAGCTGAAATTCTATATATAGAAGTTTTATACAATTTTTAATTATGTGAAAAATTATCAAACATATATCTTTATTTTTACGGTCACTTTAGAGGAAAAAAATCAAAACGTAGTAGGTAATGACCCTCTTCTGAATGAGCTACATTTCTCAAAAGTTGATAGAAAACTACGAATTTTGAATAATGCCCGTATACCAAATTTCATTATTCTAGCTCAAACCGTTTTTGCGTAATCTTGTCAAGGAACCTTCAAAACGTATAAAAACATCAAAATCTCGACATCGAAAATTTTTGGGATCGCAATACTATCTAATAGAATAAGGTCCATTCTAATACTTCATTTTATTTATCGTTGAATTTTATATATATATTTTTTTAAGATATCATATATATTTGAAAATATAAATAATTTAAGATCATTTAAAGAATTCAATTATTTAATTATGTGGAGATAAGTGGAAAGAAAAAAAAAATAATAAAATAACAATATATATTTACGTATCTATTTCGCCTTCAGCAATGATAATACCAAATAACTTCCGATAATATAACAATATTTTTATGTATAAACATGAACCGGTTATTAAAAGGTTTTGTAATTTTAAAATTATAGTTAAACATAGATATGTTTTTATTATAATAATTATAAAACTAATTTTTTCGTTAAGGTTTTTGTCGAATTTTTTTTTTTAAATTTTTAATTAGAAAACAAATTATTCTGTGATACTAGATGAAATAATTTATTTCTCAAAATATAGCTACTCTAAATAATTTTAGTTTAAAATAATTAATATTATTTTATGTTATGATAAATTTAATATTAAATTATATATCTATGGAAGAGAAATATTTATTATTTTCTTGTTTCAATTAAAATTTAAATTTAGCTTAAATTAAGAAAAATATAATGAAAATTTTATTAAAGATCAAATAATGTTTAAATTTAATTATTATATTTATATAAATTTATAAATTTATATTAATGAGAAACTGGCTGTCAGGCATACATATTTGAAATATTTTCCTTGTCAGGAGCAACACAATTTTAAAAAACTGGGATCTTAAAACTTTATTAAATTAAAAAAAAACATATCGATTATAAAATTTTCAATTTTTTAGATTAATTTTATAAATATTTGTAAATTCTATTTTTATTACATTTTACCTTTATAAATACTACTTTGTTGTATACATTGAAATTTAAAGAAAGTTGATTTGTTCTCAATTTAAGTAAAATTCAAAGATAGTTAAAAATTTTGGTCTCTTTAGTGTGCTTGATGATTGAAATGTTTTGATCAAGTTATGAAACTGATAGATGAAAGTGAAATATTTTTAAAATATCTGAATATAGTTTTAGAAGATCAAAAGTAGTGCGAAATTTTCCAAATTATTATTATTATAAAATATATTATATATTATATTATTTCAAAGCAAAAAAAAAAACAAACAAATTATATAAATTGTAAAGTACAAATAAAATAATTTAAATAAATGATTGGAATCAAAGTAAATACAAATCTACAAATTTTAAGTTTTTTATCTTATGAATTTCGAATTGCTTTATTTTTTATAAATAAAATAAGATGTAGTAAAAGAGATCATCATCCAATGTTAGTAGTAGCTGTGACAGATTACCTTGAATAGAAGTATAATGTGGTCAATTGACGATAGATAAGACAGACAGACGATGCTATCTCAACGATGGGATCGATACTGATGGACTTCCTGAACATATGTGAGACCCTAGTTAAATGGCAAGTGGCGATGAATGAAGCCCAGGGAGATTCTTGGGACAAGCGGCACCTGACCATGGCACCTGGCACCTGACGGTCCCCAGCAAAGTCACCTGCAAGCGGCACGTGCCAGGGCACCTGGCAGCCCCCACCGTCCGATGCAATTATCTGCATTTTTAAACGCCTGTCGTTTCTTTTAAATACACAACCAATCGCAGGGGCGTTTAAATAGTCTCACTCACTAACTACCTGCATTTGAATACAGGGGCCGTATAAATACGGAAATCCCGTTTCAATTTCCTGGATAAATCATCGAAATCGAATTTTTAAAAAAGGCTTATAATTATATATATATATATATTATTTAGTTTTAACAAAATAATGCTACTGTTATTGATAGTAAAAGGGACATTAAGTGAACTACATGCGATATTCACACATTTAAGAGAAGATACATATATATTTCCAATTCGCTTGCACGAATTAATTATTTAATTATTTCTTTATAGTTTTTGAATTCAATTTTGTGAGCAGATCTGTTATAATTTATAAATTAAAATGATCATAGCAAGATATTATATGTAATATATATGCACCAATATGTAAAAAAAACCTCTTACTTTTGTACATTCTACAAAAGGCCAGTGGCTATCAAGTCAGTTGCGAGATAAAGGTGTCGTATAATCAGTAGAACAGGTCCTCTAAAGCGTGATCTTGATTTTGATTATCGGAGGCTCTACTTTTTATTTTAAATAGTTTTCCAATTTTGATCTTAGAGGCTCTAAGGACTCCGATATATGTATATATATAACAAACAAAATTCTAGATAAAGAAGTAAATTAAAATGAAATAAATAAATAAAATTCCATTTTATTTCATTGAAATAAAATTTTAAAACCTCAGATATTATTAAAACTTATATATTTGAATTACAATTGGCAACTCTTATATTTTGTTATCGAATGTTTATTTGATTTTCTTGTTTATTTTTTTATTCTTATCTTCAATAGATTTAAAATAAAAATAAATTTATTTATTTAGATAGAAAAATTATTTTATATAAATATAAACAGAATTAAATATTTTTTTTTATTTAATGTTATTCTGTCAAACGCATATGAAAATGACATTCCCCCTATTCTTCAATACTACATTTTCAAAAAATAAATAAATAAATAAATATTTATCATTCTTAAATAAATTAAAAAATGGATTGTTTACCTTGTATTTGAGAATGACACAAATTGATTTGGCATTTCATCACTTTAAACTATTCTTAAAGCAATTCAATAGTAAAATAGTAGCAATAGTAGGAAAATATATAGTAACAGTTTATACTTTTTACTATCTCGCCAGAGATATTATTGAGATCACGAAAATTTTCGATGTCGAGATTTTGACGTTTTTATACGTTTTGAAGGTTCCTGAATCATTTTCACTAAGGTTGAGAAAAATGTCTGTGTGTGTATATATGTGTGTGTGTGTTAATGTATGTAGACAAGATTACGCAAAAACGGTTAGAGCTAGAATAATGAAATTTGGTACACGCGCATTATTCAAAATTCGTAGTTTTTTTATCAACTTTTGAGAAATGTAGCTCATTCGGAAGGGGATCATTACCTACAATGTTTTCATTTTTTTTCCTCTAAAGCAGAGGTTCTTAAACTTATGTACTCCGCGAACCCCCACTTGAAAAAAATTTTTTTGACGGACCCCATCCCAACTTTAGGTACTTTACGTCATTTTATTAATTAATTTCTGGCTTACGATCTCATAAGAACAAGGATGATGAATATTTCTAACAGTGATTGGTGAATAACGATTTTTTTGCGTATTGTAGAACACATTTTATCAGAAATTATAATATTGAAGAAAGAAAATTCAGCTTTGCGGACCCCCAGGGGTCCGCGGACCAGAGTTTAAGAACCTCTGCTCTAAAGTGACCGTAAAAATAAAGATGTATGTTTGATAGTTTTTCACATGATTAGAAATTTTATAAAACTGCTATATATAGAATTTCAGCTTGATTGAATCGCTGAAAGTACCAGAATAAATTTTTTAACACTGCAAATCACTCGCCAACACGTGATCTGGTACCATCAACAAAGACCCAAACATGCGCTGTTTTAATAAATATTATTTATTAACTTTAATTTATAATTTATAATTAATTAAGTTTAATTTAAATATAATATATTATGTTATTTAATCCAATTCAAATTGCGAGATAGTCGATTGGAGACACTCCAGCTTATTTCAAATAAAGCGAAAATTGAGAAAAAAGAATTTTTTTAACATTTTTTAGGATCATCTGCTTTATATTTTATATTTTATTATCTATTTATAATGTTAATATTAAATAATTTAATTTTAACTTGGCGAGATTCGAACTATCAAATCTAAGAACTGTAACTTCCATTACCATTTAAACTGCGTTTGAAATACAACTACATATATCTATAAAAAATATATACATATATTTTAAATTAAATTTTATATCATAAAATAACAAAAAACATTAAAAGCCCTTGTAATTGTTTTTTTTATAATGAATCAATTGGATTATTTATTATTTATTTCAGCAGCAGCTAAGTATTTATAAAAGTCTAATTTTCTCCTTTTTTTTATGATTAATTTATAATATTTTTTTTTGTTTTAATTTTCTTTTCGTAGTAAGCAGCTGACAGAAGGCTGCTGGGGGTCGTTGGCGTAATTTCACGCCAATTTCATACCCATTAGTATATTTATAAAAACTTGTTTAGAGAGTGTGAAAGTAAGATGTAAACAGATAAAGAACCCCCCTCCCTAAAAATATTCTATTAATTACTGATTATATTAACCTCGTTCCGGATATATATATCAATAATAAAATAACTTCTTTTTCGTAAATTTTTCTTTTTATATTAATATATTTTGGAAAAATTATTTTTATTCGATGAATTTAATCACTCTGTCATCTCGTAAATGGAAAGTATAAAATATTACTAATTGGCGGTATTTGCAGATGATGTGGGGACCTGTTTTGTATTTCACAAGATGGCTAATAAATTATGAATTCTCCCACCTGACCCCCCTCGACCAAACATCTGTTTGCTCTATTAATAGTCGACGATCTTTGCATCGCTGGAAGGTTTCATGCTAATTAACTTGCACCGTTAACATTACTGCTATTATCTCGAATTAGTTTTGAACGAAATTATTAAATTGGCGATATATGTTAATCGTATAATTATTAGCTACCCTTTCTTTAATAAATAATATAAATATATAGAGATACGAATATAAATATTAACTTAATTTAATAATTTAAAATATATATATATGTTTATATATATAATTTATTCTTTAAAATAAAATTTCTCACATAATTTATAAATTATTGTTTTTTTTTTTATAATATTGTATTTTAAAATTATACAAATTTAATAAATTAAACAAGAATATATATATATATATATGTCAACAACGCCCTTCATTATCTTATTATATTATAATAATTGAATTAGAAGTTATCTAAAAGAAAATATCTCACATACATATTTATTTATTGTTTTAATCCCTTTATATTTACTAATTATTTAAATTACCAACCATGATCATTTATCAATTTTTAAAACATCAATTTTAAAGTCATAAAATTTGTTAAAATATTATGTTATTAAATTAACAGTTATAAGTGTGTAAATAAAATATTATCTAAAGTTGTATATGATAAAAAATATCTAGAAATAAAATTAGAAATAATTAAATAATTATTTTTTTTATTTAATTATAAACAATTGTATTTATTTAAACTTTAAAAAAACAAAAAAATGAGCTGTGGCCAGGCACAGAACCGACCGACGATTTGAAATAAATTTATTTCCCAAACAACATTATATACATTTAAAGTATTAAAAAAAAAAAATTAAACTTCAATTAAAATGACTAAATTATATTATCTTGGTTTTTATTTTTGGTTTAATTACTCCATTATTAATTACTACTATATTTTAAGTGAAAAATTTCCGACAATGAATATAAAATTAATACTTTGTAAACTACCACTTCTGGTTTCCGGATATACACAAAAAGTTGATGAATTCATGTTACTGATGCATTAAGAAAATATACAAAATTTTATAAAAATCCATTGAGCCGTTCAAGCTATACACGTTTATACGGACACTCAATGGACAGACGGACGGACGGAGAGTCATCATGCTAAAAATATTTTTTTCTGTTAATAAAATGTATGATTCGTGGAGATATGTAAAAATCTCCAGATGTGAAATTTGGTGTGAAAACAATACCTTCCCCTCCTATTATATACAAAAATTTATGCAACTTACATAATTTAACGGTTAAAACTTTAATAATAATTATTTTAAATTTATAAGTTTAAATTTTTTTGTTTTATTATTATTATTTATTTACTTGTTTATAATTATATAAAAAAATAACATTCTTATTCTGGTAATATCTTCCACGAGATTGTATTATATTATTAAATGGAGATCGGAGCAGGTGGAAACAAGAAACAACCGCCGTGAGGATTTTCTTGGAATTCAATAACCATAGATCAGAGGTTCTTAAACTGTGGTCCGCGGACCCCTGGGGGTCCGCGAAGCCTTTACTGGGGGTCCGCAAAGCCATCGTACAGGTGCACGAGAAAATTATGAGTCAGTTAAAACTTTATTTAATATAAAAGGAGCGATGGGATGGCTTTGTGAGGAAACAGAGATCAAATACCCAAATTCAACGAAATGTGCAAGAAAACTATTGCTACCGTTTCCATCTTCATATTTAGCTGAATTTTCATTCTTCAATATTATAATTTCTAATAAAATGTGTTCTACAATATGCAAAAAAATCGTTATTCACCAATCACTGTTAGAAATATTCAACATATATCCTTGTTCTTATGAGATCGTAAACCAGAAATTAACTAATAAAATGACGTAAAGTACCTAAAGTTGGGATGGGGTCCGTCAAAAAAAATTTCTCCAAGTGGGGGTCCGCGGAGTACATAAGTTTAAGAACCTCTGCCATAGATAAAAGAGAAGCTGAAGTTGAAGCTGGTCATTCAGATCACTAATGAAACAAAATTGATATAATATTTTATAAAATTTTCCTTATGTATGTTAGCATACATTCATTAATTTATTAGATCACACCTGGATAGATAAATTTATTATTAATTATAAATAATTTTATTAAATAAATTATTTTATAATAAAAAGTAAATTTATTAATAAATTAATAATTAAATTGAAATTAAAATATGAAATTCTATTAATAGAGGGTTGATTAAAATATTATTTAAATAATTTTATATAAAATATGACTATCGATAAGTATTTTTAATATCTCGACAGAGATAGTATTGCGTCCCGGAAAATGTCTTCGGGACAGTCTATTGTCCCGTTTTTTAAACGTTTAGCACATTTCGTACTTTTTTCAAAATTTTTCTCAATTTGGTTCTAAAAAAAAGGTAAAATGTCCCGGTTTGGTTTTTTCAAAATATGGTCACTCTAATGACTGCTAATAACAAAAAAGTGAACAAATTTCATAATATTCGATTTTTTTATATTCATAACATTAAACATTTTACAAACTACAAATGATCATACAAATATTACTTTATCATTATTCTTCCTTCATTTTCATCAGGTTACTATCTTTACTATCTCTCCAGAGATAGTATTGCGATTATGAAAATGTCGATGTCAAGATTTTGATGTTTTATACGTTTTGAATGTCCCTGAGTCATTTTCACTAATTGTAAGGTTGAGAAAAATGTGTGTGTGTACGCAAACAAGATAACGCAAAAATGGTTTGAGCTAGAATAATGAAATTTGGAACACAAGCATTATTCAAAATTCATAGTTTTCTATCAACTTTTGAGAAATGTAGCTCATTCGAAAGAGGAACATTGCCTACAACGTTTTTAATTTTTTTCCTCTAAATTGACCGTAAAAATAAAGATGTATGTCTGATAGTTTTTCACGTTATTAAAAATTGTATCAAACTGCTATAAACGTATATACAATTTAAGCTTGATTGAATCGCTGAAAGTACCGGAATTAATTTTTTAACACGTTGACTGCCAATCACGCACTGGTTTAATAAATATTATTTATTAATTTTAATTTGTAATTTATAATTAATTAAATTAAATTTAAATATAATATATGTGTTAATTAATCCAATTCAAAATTGCGAGATAGTCGAGTGGAGACACTCCAGCTTATTTATTTTATTTTATTTTTATTTTTTTATTGTAACTTTTTAATAAAATAGCTTATTCAATAATAAAATTATCTATACAATTTGTATAATCCATCAGTGATCGATTTTCTTTTTTTTTCTTGTCAAATGGATAAACCGAGAAATGAACGATGAGCCCGAGGCTCCCATATTTATGGGAAACTCTTTTCGATCAACAACAACAAAATGTCAAAATAGTGGCCTGGTGGAATGTTTCGGACGTGTTCAGGGTGAAGGAACGACCTCCCGGTGTTCTGTGAAGGTCGACGGGTCTTCCATTCATGGACCGGCTTGCCTTACCAACTTTGACAAAAGGTTTCTATGTGCTTTTGAATTCATTCAAATAAAGAATTGCTCTTTCAAATTTATTTTAATGAAATATACAAATTTACGTTCGAGAATTATTAATGGATGGATTAATTATTATTGGATTCTAAATAAATATGTTAGTATTTTCAAGGGTTATTAGAAATTACATTAACATAAATACATAAATCGAAAATAAGTAAATCAATTATTTCACAATATGAATCCTATATTTATTTTTAATTACAAACTTTAATTATATACTATTTTTAATTCACTGATTTTAATCTGAATTTGAAAGCTCTAATGATTTTTTTTTTATATTTAAAATTCACAAAATGAAAATTTAATTAAAATATCCATATATATTTTTTTATATATCATTAAATATTAAATGAAATCTTATAAATTCAATACAAAATTAATTTATTTCTTTTGTTAATTTGTTTACATGTAATATAATGTTTATATAAAAAATAACAAAAAAAATCCACAACTTATCAACATTATTCTTTCGATAAATAAATTGTATAATAATTATTATTTATATTATTTAAATTAGAAATAAATTTTTAATATACAATGACTTAATTAATAAAAATTTTATTTTTCTTATATATGTATATTAATTTTTATTTAATAATTTGTCTATATCTCTGCGTGTATTTTTTGTATATAATATATTTTATTTTTGAATATTATTAATTTTATTATTAAATAAATAAATATTATTATGCGATGTTGGGTAAAATTGTATGATTTATGTATTAGAAGGATTTTTATTTTATTTTATTTTATTACATTCTGATATTTCATAAAATTTTGTATTCCAAATTTATAGATAAATATTAAATATTTATTATGAATTATTAAAATGATGAATTTAGAGCATTTATGATTTCGCAAGGCGATAAGATTCTATATAATCTAATTAAAGTATGCGATTGTACTATAAATTCTTTGAATATAATAAACAACTAGAAAGAAGTTGCAAAATGTTATTTAAATGAGAATTAATACTTTAAAAAATATTCATCTGTCGAGGGATCAACTTCGCAAAGTCCAATAATAATAATAATAATAAAATTTATTGTTATAAATTATTACAAAAAAAATTCATAGCATAGATTCAGTTGATAAATAAAAATTGAAATATATGAAAATAGATGAATAATTGAAATTTCCTGTAACCAAATAAAATAACAACTTGACTTCTTATAACCAATCTAATACAAGGTTGATTTGTTTTGATTATAAAATTAATTAATTAATTGAATTAAAAAAACAAAAATTAAATATATGCAAAGAACAAAAATTAAATATTTGCAAAGAACAAAAATTAAATATTTCTTTAGCCCAAATGGAGGCAGAAAGGTTGATAATCCATTGACAATAAATTCCTTTTTCTTTTTAATTAATGCCGACGTTTCGAACAAATATTCACAGAAATTAAAATTATAACAAAGTCATATAATAAAACAATGTCAATTAAATAAAAATGAATATATAATATTATTATAAATTTTTTTCATTCAAAATCTTATTTTGTCGTTTTCAAATTAATAGAAACATTATTAAATATCAACAAGTAATAAGTATTTTAATTAATTATATTTTTTATATAATTACTATTTAACAAATGTAGTTAAATTTTTTAATTTATTTTTATTTTATTTTCTAGTTTTTAAATATCTAAATGGATTCCTATTACGCGCCTACTTGGTGCCCCTTGTGTCCGCCACCCGCTCATCCGATTCCCCTGCTGAGACATTGGATTTATGGTCTCTGGCTTGACACTTTGCTGAGCGAATAACTGGACGCTGCTCATTACTACCAGGTAACTTATTCAATTATTTTACCAAAGGATACGAATTATATCAAATAGATATTATATAATATTATATTATATAATTATGTATTTATAATGTTCATTTGATATATTATAAATAATAATTATCCTATTTATTCAAATATTTTTTATTAGAAAAAAATATTTAATATTTTATTTTTAAATTAATTTTAATTTATTTAAATTTTTATTTAATTAGTTTAAATATATATATTTATATAATTTTTTATTGATTAAATTTGAAAAAAATAATTTTTAATAAATATTTTAAATTTTATAATTTTTATTTAGACTTATTTATTCATTCTTGTTTCTTCAAGTTGTGCGAATACGTATGCGAATTAAGGAATTATTTCCAATATATTCATAATAGAGAGGAAAAATGTTTACACGTTTCGCTCCCCCTCCTCCTCTTCTTTAAGAGCAATTCTCTCTGCAGAGATGCTACCCTATCAACATCACTAATCATCTTAGCATGCTTCTTCATTAAATATTTGTTCAGCATATTTTGGGAAAACTGTTTTTATTGTTTTGAATGATTCATTTCAAATAAAAGTTCTTGTAAATCAGTGTAAATTAAATATTTTCACGTGTCCGTCATTGATAAATAAATATAAATTTGAATGGAAATTTTATAATAATACTTCCTCAACCTATAATCAGTCCCTAAATTTCTAAAAAGTAAAATTACTATTACTATATTTAATATAAGATATAAATTATAATTTCAACATATATATTTATAAATATATAAAGAAATATATATAAGAATACATTTTATATAACTGGGTGAAATTTCTGGTTAATTTATAGATTTGCTTTATGCGCATTTCCGTCATTACACCTTTATGAGAAACTTCCTTCTTCTTAACAGATGAGCAGTAACAACTAAAATACATTTTAGCTTTAACAACCAAAAAGCTGTCAATAAACTTCTAATTAATTATATACTTATTCTTATTTAATTTTATGCTTTTTAAGTGTATTTTACATTAATAACTGATTAAAATGTTTAAACTAATGCTTGTATAGGTAAATCTATTAATTTTATTTTTATTTTATTAAAATTCATGTTTAATTTTATTAAAAGAATTTCTTAATAATAAAATAAACAAAGTTTATAGTTTATATTAATTAAATATCATTATATCTATAGTATTATTATATATAGTATATATATATATTAAAAAACAATTTACTATAATTTCATTTAAATTTAATTTAAAGATAACTAACTTATTTTTTCTACTTCATTATAGGAATGTCATTAAAATTAGTTTTTTCTTGTAATTATTTATCAGGTTATTTTTTTATTATTAATTTAATTTAATTAATTTTAGAAACATAAATAATATTTCAATTTGTTCTTTTTTGTATAAAAATAAAAATCAATAATAAAACATTAATATAAGTAGAACAATTTCTATTTTAGATATATAGAAATTTAAGAGAAATGAATGATGTATTTACAAATTAACAATTGAGTATAGGATAATTTAGTTTGAACAAATAACGAACTTGTTTTCAGAGCAGAGAGAATCATGAAATTGAATTTCTACCAACGAATTAAATTAAATACAATGTCAATAAGATCAGAGAGATTTAATTAGAAAAACACGAAGTCTTAATTAAAAGTAAAGAATTCGATATTTCATATTTGGAAAAATCTTAGAAAAATTTGTTTAAAACCTATTTTTCATTGTGATGAAAATCACTATCATGGTGAGATAGTAAAAAAAAATTGAGAAAAGTTTATAATAGGGAAAATCCATAATAATAATTAGAGTTTATATATTCCAAATATGCAAAAAATTCATAAATTGATTTATGGACATTGCAACTATAATTAAATTTGATAATAATAGAATAATAATTATATAATTAAAAATAAATAATAGATAATGTTTAATTTTTACTATCTCGCCAGAGATAGTATTGCAATCACGAAAATTTTCGATGTCGAGATTTTGATGTTTTTATACGCTTTGAAGATCCCTGAGTCATTTTCACTAAGGTTGAGAAAAAATGTGTATGTAGACAAGATTACGCAAAAACGGTTTGAGCTAAAGAATAATGAAATTTGGTACATGGGTATTATTCAAAATTCGTAGTTTTCTATCAACTTTTGAGAAATGTACCTCATTCAGAAGAGGGTCATTTACCTACTACGTTTTCATTTTTTATCCACTAAACTGTCCATAAAAACAAAGATATATGTTTGATAGTTTTTCACATGATTAAAAATTGTATAAATCTGCTATATATAGAATTTCAGCTTGATTGAATCACTGAAAGTACCGGAATTAATTTTTTAACACGTTGACTGCCAATCACGCGCCAGAATTTCTAATTTAATTTAAATAAAATATATGATATAATTAATCCAATTCAAATTTTCGAGATAGTCGAGTGGAGACACTCCAGTTATTTTTATTATTTTTCCAGTATAAATATAAATTTTTTATTCTATTAAAATTTTAAAAAATTCTTTATAAGTTATGGACTGATTGATTTTAAAGCACCTTCCTCCATCCAAAATTCAATTATGTCCAATTAAAAAAAGAAAAGAAAACCCTTTTAAACTTTTCTAGTTGAAGCGGGGATAGTTTTGTTGTTCTTAAGAATGAAGTGTCACCTGATGCCTTCAATTGAATTCTTGTTGAGCGTCCCGATTTGTTTGAATCAAATAAAAATAAAAAAAAAAAAATTAAGGGAGATAAAAATAACGCTTGACCATATTGCATCCAGATGCAGCATGTGCGTTTGCTTCAACGGGCCATGTGGAAACCAGCCGGTCCCTTTTCGTTCGAGAAAATACACGTGGTTGTCATAGTGGGAAAGTGTGGGAGGTTACTCGTTTCTGGAGTATGTCAGTCAGAGGAGGCACACGTGGGGACTCGGCTGCAATTCTTTTCTTCTTCTGGCCGTTGCTTGTTTCGTTTGGCTTACGTTTGCCATTGCCGCTCTTTCAAGGATCCTGTCCAGATGCCAGAAAACAACAAATTTTTATATAATTATATTTTTACAGTTACGAAGTGCTGCCTGCACATCAATCGACACAATCAATGTCAAACAAAATAAATAAAACATCACTAATTTCACATCTTAATTGCCTTTCATAGCGTAAAATTGAATTTTCAGTGATAATTTCAATATTTATCTTTTTAAATAAACTTATTACTTTATAAATAAACATTATACAAGTAAATTAGAGCATATATAATAATTAGATGGAGTGTCTCCACTCGACTATCTCGCAATTTGAATTGGATTAAATAACATAATATATTATATTTAAATTAAATTTAATTAATTATAAATAATAAATAATAAATATTAAACCAGCGCATGTTTGGCTTTTTGTTGATGGCACCACGTCACATGTTGGCGCGTGAGAATTGCAGGGTTAAAAAATTAATTCTGGTAATTTCAGCGAATCAATCAAGCTGAAATTCTATATATAGCAGTTTTATACAATTATTAATCATGTGAAAAATTATCAAACATATATCTTTATTTTTACGGTCACTTTAGAGGAAAAAAAATCAAAACGTTGTAGGTAATGACCCTCTTCCGGTTGAGCTACATTTCTCAAAAGTTGATAGAAAACTACGAATTTTGAATAATGCTCATGTACCAAATTTCATCATTCTAGCTCAAACCGTTTTTTCGTAATCTTGGTTACATACATACACACACACACACATGCACACACACACACACAGACATTTTTCTCAACCTTAGTGAAAATTATTCAGGAACCTTCAAAACGTATAAAAACATCAAAATCTCGACATCGAAAATTTTACGAGATAGTAAAAATTGTATATATTGTATAATTTCTATATTTCTCTAAACAATTATATAACGATAGGTATAAAATAGTTACTTGATTAATGAATTAATAAAAAATTAAAATCAACAAGATGTTAAAACGATGAAAATATATTTTTTCCTCGTCTACACTTGTAAAATTATATAAACGATGAATGGGACATCTGGTTCGAATGGGAAAAGAAATTTATGTGGGTAAACCAAGATAACAAAGAAATTGACAGATTGGCAGAAGAAATGTTGTTAATAGAGCCTAGAGTAAATAAATGGCATCTGTGCCCTTCACCCCTTAGAAGTTATTTTGGACCATTCCCTACAAAAAATCACTTTTCTTCTAATTCTAGACAAATACTTAATTCATCAATCAAAATTAATTAATTTATTTATTAATTCCAATTTAATTTACGGATAATAGCATACTTTTTGAAAAATAATATTTTTTTAGTAATTTACAAACAGCTAATGAGCATACTAAACGGCTATAGTTATGAATTGTTAAATTTGAGGTTGATTTAACAAAACTTACCTACAATTTAATTGAAAAATTGCTAGTCGTTTGTTTATATAATACAATGTAGATAATTGATATTAGATACAATTTATTTATTTATTTATTTATTTATTATAGACTTTTTCAAGGTGGCCTCTTTATAGTCACTCTAAAAGTGTTAGTACTCATTTATGATAATTTAACATAATTTAATTCTAATTTTTTATGACATTATTTATATTTTTTCTATTTATTAATTTCTATCGATCGAAACTGATATCGACGAAGTGTAGGGACCTGACATGCCGATATGTCCTTTATTAATTATTAGATGTAATAATAATAAAGATACCAATTGTGGAAAGTAGACAGGAGGTATACCGAAAGAGAATATAAAAAGTTAAGGTGAGGGAATTAGGAGAAAATAAATATTGGATGGAAGAAGCTCAACAATGTAACAGTCAAGATATTTCGAGTTAAGTAACGCTACAGAGATAAATTGTGTTTCCGATAGTCAATAAACGACAAAATTATTTTTAAAATAAATAGATGAAACGTGATAAATAAATTAAAAAAGAGGGATAAACATTATTTCAATATATTTATTTATCATAATATCATATTAGTTTTAAATATCATAAAATATTCATAGATTAATCATTTTATCCTGTTACTTTTTCCCTTTGGCGAAAATATTTTTTTTAAGTATATAATTGATAACGATCTATTTTCAACCCACCTGGCAAATTAATATGGTTATATTAAAAAAAACACACAAAAATAAAATGATCTGGATACAATTTTAATTAATTTCAATTTTAGCAGTTTCACTTTGGAAATTTAATTTAATATTTTAATTTCAAGGATCATTTCTAGAAACTTTCTTGCAATGAAATGAAAAAATGAATTATTTAATTGAAAGTTTCAAATAATCTCGATGTTTATTTAAATAATAAAAAATTAATATGTATATTATTTTTTAATTAAATTATGATAAAGAAACAAAAAACGAATATTATTGTTGGGTAAGATGCGAGTATTGTGCCTTTAAAAAATATTCAGATTTCAATTTTTCTTATCAATGAAACATGGTACATAAAATAAATAAAAAAAAAAATGTCACGATTTCATTATTTATCCGATCAAATAATATTTTTCTAAAGAATTAATTAATTTTGAAGGGAACGTTCTTTGATGAGCGACGGGTGGAATACAAAAGGAAAGATTCCCGAGGAAAAGATTGCGTTATTAATCAGACGATTGTGTACCTGAAGGCTAATCGTGGGAAAAGGATTCCACCCCGTTGAGTGCTGGGTGAGTAGACACGCTGGGGGTGCCACCCTCGCAGGTGCAAGAATTCATTTGAACGAAAGACAGGCAGCCATCAAAGTCGAATTCATGAACAAACTGCTGCGCTTAATTGACGGATTTTCTTCAATTAGACAGTCTCAGACAAATCTATTTTTTTTTCTAATTAAAAGACAAATGATGTTGCATTTGATCCCTGAACTATTTTTTTAGAATTAATCACGTAACTAATTAATTGATCACCATCAATCAAAAAAAAAAAACTAACAAATGAAAATAAATTATTAAAACATTATTATTATTTATTTATTTTTCAAACTTTCAGATTATTTATTAGTTCTTTATTTATATCTGATAAATCAATTGAAGTATCTTTCAAAACAAAAAGAAAACAAAATTAATTAAAAATTATTTTAAAGATTATTCATTAATTGATTCTTTAATTAAAGTCATAAAATATTTAGATTGAAAAATCGTTAAAATTTAAGTTCTATGTATTAATTATTTTGAATGGGAAAATATATGTAGTTATTTCTATAGTGAAATAATTGGAAAGATGCTAATTTTAATTTTGCATGGCGGGGTGTGATTAGCATGTTGGCTCATAGTATAATATAGTATAGTATATGACAATAAAATTCTACGTGACACTTATAAGCCAAAAATAGATGAGATGACAGGGGACGTCAGAGATTGCATAAAGGTCATTATGCATCCCCTAAGCCTAGTTAATCATAAATGCAAAGAGGTAATGGTGAGTGGGACACATGGCAAGAATGAGTTATTGAAAAGTTTATTTTAAGGGGAAACAAATTAGTTAACGACCGATGGGTCTGCCCGGAGCGCCAAATTTTGAGGGGCGCCGATTTAAAAATAAAAGATTTTAATTCATTCATTATTTAATGCAGGGGTCGACAACCTGGTGCCCGCGAAGCCATTTTCAAGTGCCCACATTCAAATTACTAAGTATAATATTAATTTATAGTCATGACACAAAAAAGGTAACATTTTCGATTTTTCAATATGGCTAAAAAAAGGTAAAATGTTTTTGCGATCAGGCTCTTAAACATTTTCCATTTTTTTCAATTTTTTCTAAGTATCACCAAGTGTACCCACACCTGTTATATTATTTCAGAAATGTGTCCGGCTATTGAAAAAGGTTGTCGACCCCTGATTTAAAGAATAATATGTATGAAAGAGCGATTCATTTTGTTTTACCCGGGGCGCTCAAAACCTTAGAACCGGCCATGGGTTGACCAAGAACCTATGGGTAGACACAATATAAAAGGAGACAGGAGGATTTTAGAAAATGGATAGGAATAGTTGGAGGAATGTGGTTGCTTTGAAGTTCTTAATTCAAAAACGACAATGACACTTGAGAATTTGTATTTATTATTTAATTTTGAGCTTTTAAGTGACCAGCTACAAATTTGCCGACAGGTGCGTTTTGTTTGTGGCAATCTAATCTAAATAAAGTTAATGAGTTTTAAAATTTTTTGAAAAAAAATGGATAAAATCAAGTGCGTAATTCAATCTTATATCATATATCTTAAATCTCATATATATAAAAATATATATAAGTATTATTAAACAACCGAGTATATATAATACATATATACTAGGTTGTTCACGGAGCATTTAACAGAGGCTTTAGGCATTTCATTAGGCACAGTGAGCAATATTTTGAGTGTTAATTTGGGTTTCAAAAAACTATGTGCAAATTGAGTTGGTTTCTTCATTTCATTTCAGTTCCGCGAACTTATTGAACAACCTATTATTACCTGCAACACTGAGCTAGCTTTAGAAAATATTGATATACAATTCTTTAATTATTTATTACAATTATTAAGTGTTACACCATTGCATCAATCTGATTAAAAGAATGGAACTTGTGGTTTTCAATAATAATAAATAATAAAATTAACTAATAAAAATTTATAAGAATTAACAAAAAATTAAACGACAAAAGAGATTAAAAAATTTCAAATATTTTAGAGAAAAAAAAATAATTAAAAAGTATAATAACTAATTAACAAAATAAATATTAACTAATAATTAAAAAAATAAATGAAAAAATTTCAAATATTTTAAAGGAACAAGAATTAAAAAATTATTAATTTATGCTTTTCTATTTGTATTTAATATTATTAGATCATAATTATTCAAAAATCTATTTTGAATTAAAAATTCTTTTTTATTATTCCAGCGTGTTTATAAGAGTAGGAATACAAAAATAAATTACAAATTATTATTTCAATTGAAAATTATATAATCAAATTTAATTTTGATTTTATTTTTTCAATATACTTTGTTATAATATTCATCGAATTTCTAATAAAAATAAAATCTGGAACTACGTAAACAAAAGCAATAAATTATTTCTGATTTTATATTTCACAAAAATAAATACCAATCATTTTTGCATAGTATGCATATTTGGTATGTTGTACCATATATAAATATAATTAGATTGTACATTTTCTTGAAATCTAGTCTAACATGAATATTATTTTAAATATGTATTCATTTTATTAAATTAAGAATTGTTTTTTTTTATTATCTTTCCATTTGAATCCAAAAATGAACTAATGAATGTTGAAAATTATTGTAGGTTACTACTTAATTATGTACATGATATATCAATTAATAAATATTATAAGTCATAACCAGGTGTACAAAGGGTGGATTGAAGAATCAGGTGCAGAAGAAAAGACATCATGACCTTGTTCAGTCTATAAACAACCCTACTCGTAAATATATAAAAAATAATATAGGCCATGTATTCTAGGTAACTTTCTTATATATCTACAAAGATCTCTAGGAAATAAAATTAACAAATATTTATATACAATTAATAAATTTTATTTCAACAGCACCTGATGCATTTTTTCATTCAAAATTATTTAAAATTATTTTTTTTTATTAAACACCTGATAAACAAAGATTGGAAGATAGAAACATAGAAAAAATGAATGGTATTTATATTTATATCGAATAATTATTTTGGCTTGAAAACTTTAAATACTATTTAAAAAAATATATATATTTTATATTAAAGAATTTTAAGGATGAAATATCACTCTTCTTTGGAGGCCTTTCATCACCCTTTCTTCTTAAGTCGGCTTTTTGAAGTATACGTGACCGATTTGAGAAAATGTGGATAAAGTGGAAATCTTTATTAAAATTCGTCTTGTATAATAATAGAAGTATATATATATATATTTATTTAGGAATGGGGAAGTAGGAGCAGAGACGGGAGCCAAAGAGTTGAATGAATGAAGGGATCGATAGATGCCAGGTGCGAAGGAGCGGCACATGTGCCCACGGCAGGGAAAAAGGGCCATGTGCACAGGCCCACTAAGAAATAAATGCCACAAGGTGGAACCAGCTGCGAACGATCCACCAAATGAGATAATTAATATTTCAAATTGCAATTTTACTTGGTTTGCTGGGTACATTGGAGTTAGTATTGCAATCTGACAGGTTTACTGATGAATCCAGAAAAAATACGATTCTGGGAATCCAGGTCGTATAATTATAATAGATATATTTTCGTAGTATAACAAAATTGTACTGAGAGAGAAAAATATAAATATTAATAAATATAATATAATTCTAGAAAAGTTTTAAATGAAAAACTACAAAAGATTAAAGTGCTTTATAAAGATAATTGGTATATAATCAATTTATCAATTTACTATGTACTTACTATCTATCTCTGTGGTTCTACTAAAGTTATTGGCTGCAGCAACCACATTTCTCCAAGTGGTCCTATCCTGTGCCACAACCATCCATCCAACTCCTACCCTCTCCCATCTCTCTTATGTCCATTCCTACGTTATCCTCCCACTTGGTCTTCCAACCGGACGTTTCCCAATCGGTCTCCCCACTAATACCCTTCCCCATTCTTTTCTCTCTTATTCTAACTTCATGTCCTGCCCATCGTAGCCTTCTCGCGTTTAATATTCTATTATGGTGATGCATAGAGGTTATGTAATTCCTCGTTATGTAGTCTCTGCCATTCCCCGGTGACCTCATCTTTCTTTGGCCCATAAATGCTACGAAGAATCCTATTCTCAAATACTCTAAAATTTAGAGTGTAAATCTACTCTCGTCTCCTAAGACCATAGACCATGCCTCACCCTTATAATACAACTGGCAAAATAATTGTTTTATATATTTTAATTTTTATCCCATTTGATAATAATTTGGACACGATAACAGGCAACCTAGATTTAAATTTTTCTCGAATATTATTATCCTTTCTAATTACAGAACCTAAGTTTTTAAATTTTTTACATTTTCAAATGGATCTGAATGGTAAAATCCTAAACTACTAAACTTGAGGACGTAATAAAATAATTCAAAAATAAATGACATCAAAATATTAATAGCACATTCAAAAAATGGTACTAATTAAAAATAAATAAATAACTTTATATATATGTAATCCATATGTTTTAGCAAATATTAATGAGACGCGTAAAGTTAAATGACTTTGAATGGACTGTGAATTAATTTAAAGAAAATATTTGCATTTACAGATTCTTTCTTGGAGGGTCTCTATTCATGTGATATGCTTCCTCGTGTTTGTTATTTTAGACTTGGTGCTTTAGATAAGGGGCCAGTAATGTAGATTTTATGTAAATATGATCAGTACAAGTTTCTTTGTGGTAATTAATTTGTTCAAAGTAAGCTGATAAATAAATATTACTATGCTAATCAAAAGATTATTGAAATCCAGTATTTATTTATTCTATTATAAAATAGCTTTATTTATATATGTATAAGTATATTTGTTTAAAAATAAATAGAGTAACACTAGTAATTGAATCTGAAAATCATTGATTCACATGAATTCTAAATTTTTTTTTTTTTAAATTAATCCTTGAGATCTATTTTCATTGTAAAAATGTAATAATCTATTAAATATTAATTATAATTTTTTCACAAATATTTTTTCTTTAAATTAATTACAGTCCATTCAAAGTCATTTAACTTTACACTTCTCATTAATAATACTTGCTAAAACATATGGATTATATATACCTATATCACAGGCAAATGAGTATTTTAGGAAAATGTTATTTGCATAGGCAAATGCCATTTTTCTAAATCTTTGTTGGGCAAATAGTCTTAACTATTACAGTAGCCAATTACGAAATTATTCCAAAATTTTTTTCTTCTTTATTGTAAATTTATCTAACAAGTCTTAGATAATAACAAGTTTTAGATAAATTTGTAGTAATGAAAACCTTTGATTAATTAAGTTTATAACTTTGTATAAAATCTATAAAATATTGTAAAACATTTTGGGTAAAATTACCTTGCCTATCCTCTCAGATAATATAGTTTATATTATTAATTAATTAAATATTTTTCATTTTCACTCAATTTCTAACTTATTTATTAAATAAAATAAATTCTTATTGAATAAAGGAAAAGTGTTAAGTGTGATGAAATGATGCTTAAAGCTATTTGCCCAACAAAAATTTAGCCAAATGGCTTTAATCTAGGGATGGCGAACCTATGGCACGCGTGCCATAAAGGGCACATTTGAAAAATTTCATAGCACGCATAATGGCAAAATTATTTTTTTAATAATTATAACTTTTTTCAATGCAAATGAATTGAAATTGAACAATTCACATTAAAATTACAATTTATGAAATTTGGAACTAAATATTTATTTATCTATCTTAGTAGATTAAACCGGCAAATTGTATATTTTATTACTGAAATATCGCTTGAATTCCCTCGCAGTATAAAATATTCATGATAGATACAGTCTGTATATGGTTGGACTTCTATTAATGTCATTGCGTGTTGTTACAAATCGCATGGTCAGGTTTTAAAATCTTTTGCAACTCTTCATGACCTGGAGAATCCAAATATGACTTTTATTTTTCATGTCTGTCATTTTACCTGTCTGTTTGTTTGAGAAATGGTGAAGTTATAAACTCAAAATTGATTAGGGCGATAAAAAATACCAGAATATTCTTATATTAAATTTTGTCAATATTTATTAAAAATAAAGAAAAATTAATTTTTTAAAATTTATATCAAGTTTAACAAAACTTTACTTTACCCTTAGGACGGTTAATGCCAGAATCGCCATCTTTTTGTAGAATTTAACAAAGCATTGTCAAAACAAAAAATTGTAAGTTGTTCGCTGTATTAGATATAAATTTTGTTATTTGGTAACTATCTACAACTAAAAACTACAAACTAAAATCAATTAAAGAATTTCCATAAAAATAAAAAAAATAATAGACAATTTTTACGAAAGTTATATTTTTACCACAAATAAATTCCAAATTTTTTAATAATCATTTTATTTTTTTGGTATAAACTTTAATATTGAAAATTATAACACCATTATGCAGGGTAGTTAGAAGTTATACAAAAATATTCGATTATATATTCAAGCTAAACAGGTGGTGGAAAAAAAAATCATGATAATTTTGTGTCATGTTAGTTACTTCAAAAATTTTTTTTATAATTTTGTGGCACGGACATTTAAAAAGATTCGCCATCCCTGGTCTAGCCAAATGCTATTTTCCTGAAATTGAAATGAAATAATAGTTGAAGCTATTTGGCCAGGCAAATTTTGCCTAGGTAAATGCTATTTTCCTAAAATTGCAATTTGCCTACTACATACGATATATATATATATATATATATATATAAAGTTATTTATTGTATTTATTTTTAATTAGTACCAAATTTTTTGATAACGAAATTAATATTTTGATGACATTTATTTTTGAATTCGGAACGGTTTCAATAAGAATTAATATGTAAATTTATTAAAAGAAAAATAAAGAAAATTGAAAAATACTGAAAATTGTAATTTATTTATTTAAAAGAGGTGTATTGGGAGAACGACGTTCCCTTACCTTTTTTCAGAACCAAAACGCGTCCCAGTACTTTTTAATGTCCCGACAACTCCCACTTAAAACTACTGTTAGAACTTCTTTTTTTGTGTTCGTAAACATTTTATATAGTAAGAATAAGAAAAAATAAAAACTTATATGGAAAAAAATAGTTTGCTGAAAATAGGACTTTTTTTTGCTCCCACTATGCGTTCCCTTACTTCTTATTTTACGAATACATCACTGAGAATATCTAATCTCATTTATTATGGAATTCAAAATTAACATAAATTCTTATTTGTTTTAAAATAAAATTATGTTTTGAAAAAAAACAATATTTCATTTTATTAAATGATAAATATATTTTATTTTTTTCTTAAAATATATTATTTAAATTTTATATTTATTTTTATTGGAATGAATTTATTTAAATGAAATATAAATTATATTATCATTTTAAATTTTCAATATATGGTTAAGATTATTATTTTGGGATATTGAAAAAATTGGATGTCGAAACATCACTCAATAAGAAATATTGTATTGGATGAACGATTATTAACCCCCCTCCCTTCCCATCATTCACTATGTAATATAGCGATAACATTCAACTTGGCATCTATTTTAGTACATATTTTTTTTTTTTTTGTTAAATAGAAGAAATCTTTTCGATGAAAATGAAAATAAAAAACGAAGTGGTATTCTAAATCAGACTTCTTTTTGATTTCAAGCAATCTATTCTTACCAAAACGTGTCTCCCACCCCTACTCTAACACCCACCCCACCCCCAATCTCCAATGAAAGAATTAATCAGTTTTAAAATAGCATGACAGCTGTATTTTCAAGGGAATAAATAATCAAAACGTAGCATAGTGAAGAAATGAAGATCCTTTTGGGTTGATTTTAGTGGACAGAAGATTGCAAACGCTTAAGCCCTTCTTTGATCGAATCAAGAGGGATGAGTCCAGAGTGGGCGTTGCGGGGTTGTGTTTAATTCCCGGCTTTATCCCGAATTTATCAGCCCCCCACCTGACGACGGGGCGCACGTGCAGGCCACATCTGTCAGCGCCCCTTGCGCCACTGCTTGCCTATTTCCTATTGCGTTTTCTACTCGCCATCTGCTACTCCGATTCGTCTTCCTTCTTTTCCATTCTTATTTTTTCATCCATTTGCATTTGGGAAAATTTACTTTTTTTCTACTTTAAGTTTGTCTACTAAAAAAGTACAAAAAAAAAAAAAATAAAAAAAAGATATAAAATATTTCCAAATATTCTTTAGATATGTTCACCTTTAAGTATAATATATTTACTATATAAGGTAGATAACTATTGTATTATATCATTGATGTAATTATTAGCAGATATGTATATTTAAATCAGTTAAATAATCTATCAAATATTAATAATAATCCATGTTAATAATAATTAATAATAATTAATTTATTTATATATAAGTAGATATTTATTTATATATTATTATCATATTTATTTATTTATATATAGATTTTTATTTTATTATTTATTTATATATAGATTTTTATTAAGCAATATTTTTCAAAGAAATAATTAGTTTATATTGATATTTCAAAGATGAACTTAAAAAAGAAGTTCTAAATATTTTAAATAATAATAAAACATTATTATTATTATTATTATTATTATTAGAAAAAATACACTTCACAAGTTCTTACTCATTGGTACAAATTTATTTTAATAAACAAGTTGACACAATTTGTTTGTTTTTTTATTATTAAAATGAAAAAAAATTGTGTTTTTTTTTGTAAATTTAGTAAGTTTTAACATAACAATGAATTGTTTTTTGATATTGATATTGTTTGAAGCAACTGGTTACAATGGGAGTACGAATAATCGAATTGAAAATGGAATATTAGAAAACTTGGAATTTTATTAGAATTTTATTTTTATATTTAGATAATAAAATAAATCTAAAATAAAATAAATAGTACGAATGAAGAATTATAATTTATAATTTAAATTCCATCAATTTAAGATAATTTCATTAATTAGAAGGAGAATAAGATATTATTAGGTTAATTAAAGCAATTGAGATGAGCAAGTCATGTAGCTTGAATAGCATAGAAATAAAATTCAAAGAAATGACTGTGTGGGAGGAAAATATACGAGGAAAATTAAAAGGTAAGTGAGATGGAATAGTGAGATGGATAACAAGGTATTTCGTTGGTTATACAATTAATAATAATAATAACTGATGATTATTAAAATTATAAATAAATTTAAGTATAAATTATTTATAAATATAAATATTATTATTTTTTTTTATCAATAAATAAATAAATTATTATTATTATTATTATTAATAAAAGAAATTTTAAAAAGATATTAACCACTAATTATTTGTTCAAATAAAATTGTTAATTGAATATTATTTCACTATAAAACGAAAAATGTTTTGATTACCATAAAAAAATAATGATATTAAAAAAAATATATTTATTTTAAGGAGAATTTAGAAGAATTCTTACTAAACTAAATAAAAGTACTTTATGACTTTCATATACCATCAATCATCATTAAAAATTGAAATATGTTTAAAGCTAAAAAAAATAAACGCCTTCAAGTTATGCAACAGAAATGCCCATGTCATTTGAAATTTTATCCACAAGTTTACTAGTAAATAATAAATCAATAAGTTGACCTGTGGCCAGGTCCGAACCGACCGACGGTTTGAAATAAATTAATTTCCAGCTACAGAAACAATTTCAAATAATTTTCATATATCTATTAATGTAATAAAAAACAGATATGGATACATAAATAATAAATATAAACATTTTTAATTTTATTTTATTTATAATATATATGCAAGACCAGGCTGTGACGTCATGCATGGCTGGATGACGTCATATAATTTTAAATCAAGAAAAAACTAATAAATATGATTTTTTTCGAGGATAAAACCAATACAAAATGCATGATTCGTGGTGATATATAAAAAAATCTCCTTTTGTGTGAAAATAACCCTTTCCTTCCTATCGTCGATCGCTAATACTACCACTTCCGGTTTCCTGAATTGCACCAAAAGTTGATCAATTCATCCCACTGATGCATTAAGTAAATATACCAAATTTCATCAAAATCGGTTGAGCCGTTCAGGCTGTACACATCTATACGGACGGACAGACGGACGGACGGACAGACGGACGGACGGACAGACGGACAGACATCATGCTAAAAATACTTTTTTCTGTTTATAAAATGCATGATTCGTGGAGATATGTAAAAATCTCCACATGTGAAATTTGGTGTGAAAACAATACCTCCCTTATTATCGTCGGTCGGTAAAAAAAGCAAATTGTTCTTAATTAATATAAAATTTATTTATAATGATTATTAAAATATAATAATCATATTTTATATCTTAATACGATAGAACTTTTTTTTAGAAATCATTTTATTTATTTTTTAATAAATATATTTTAAATTCAGTATTGAAATTTTAAATCTATAAGATTATATTGAATTTAAATAATATTTGTTTAACCAAATATGGTAAAATGATTAGAAATATTCTAATAGTTTAAAAAAATATTTATTTATTAGTGGGAAAGAAACTTAATAATGTCTAATAATAGAAACGGAGAGAGAAATCTATTGAACTAATAAAATAAGTAAAATCTATGGGATCATAATTTCTTTAATTCATTGATTAAGAAATATTAAAAAATATTGCAACAAGAATTTTAATACTTAATTTTATATCATATATGTCCAATTTATGCAATGTATATAAATAATAAATAAAAAAAAATAAAAAAATAAAAATGAATATTGATATATGAATTATCTATCTTATTTTCCATTAATTTAAATTTTAAAAATACAATTTTTTTTATTGGACATACATTTTTGTATTAATATTCATATGGGAAATGTTAACTAATAATAATAATAATAATATAAAAAACATCAGTATGGATTATTTTGTATTTCGAATGCGTACTCTTTTTCCCCTTCTCCTTTCCAGGCATGTTCACCGATTTTTATCATTTCATTTGCGTTCTTTAAAATTCCTGTTGAGATCTCTAAATTTTTAATTCTTGTGTATAAAAATAAAATTTAAGAATTATTATTTAAATAAAATCGTATATGAATAAATACAAAAAAATTTCGTTTTATGATTGAAATGGAAACAATCCTTTGTATTGGTTTATATTAACAAATGTAAAATCCATAATCAATTAATTATCAATTAATATAAATTATCCAAAGAAGAATTAACAATATTGATTTCTTACATTTATTTTAGAATAATGAAAAACAACATTTTTTTGTGTTTTTGTGTTTTTTCTTTTTATTTAATCTGTTTTTAATTCTCTGAACCATTTTAATAAATATTTTTTCATTAATTGCTTGAGTTTTTATACTTCAATATATTTAATGAGTATTATCTATGTGAGTATAATATTTTATGAATGTCAACACTATAAATTAAATAATTATAATATACTTATATAAATAATATAATCTGAGAATGGAATTTAAAAAAAAAATAAAATTTTGTTTTTCATTTTAATCTATCACATCGTTCAATAAGTCCAGAGACTAACCCAGATATTAGAAGCAAAGTGGCCACTTTTCAATAGAGTGCGAACCTCTATATGAAACGTGTAAAAATTTCACGTCGGTCGGATCACAGACAGCAGAGTTATCGAGGTTAGAGTAAAGTCACTTTGTAATTTGTTTGAAAAATGGAAAAAAGGGAGTTTCGCGCGTTGTTTTTTAATTGGTTAAAAACACCATAGAAGCCCAGAAATGGCTTGAAAAATATTATCCGGACTTCTCTCCATCCAAAACAACGATTTGTCGTTGGTATGCTGAATTTAAACGTGGTCGTACGGACACAAACAGGAACGAACGTTCGGGTAGCCGTTACACAGGAAATGGTGAGTGAAGTGTTAAAAATTGTAATGAAAAATCGCAAAGTGAAGGTCCATGAGATCGCAGAAATGACACAGATATCATCTGGAAGCGTATTTACAATCCTTGATAAAAATTGAGTATGAAAAAGGTTTTTTTCAAGTGGGTGCCGCGATGAGACAATGCACCGGGTCACAAGTACATGAAAACAATGGCAAAATTGAACGAATTGGGCTTTTATTTGCTTCCCTATCCCCGTATTCGCCATATTTAGCCCCCTGGCTCTCAAAAAAATGCTCCAGGGAAAAAAATTTGCTCGAATGAGGAGGTCATTGCCGAAACTGAAGCCTATTTTAAAGCAAATAATAAATCCTTCTATAAACATGGTATAGAAATGTTGGAAAGGCATTGGAAAGATTGTATCACTCTAAAAGGAGATTATATTGATGAATAAAAATGATTATATTGATTGAAAAAAAATGTTGTTTTCGTTGTTAGTCTCGGGACTTTTTGAACGATGTGTTAAATAATACTTTATATAAAAAAAAAACTTTTTTAAAAAACCACGTTTTTAACGCACTAAAAAGAAGAAAATAATTTTTCTGAAACCCCATAGGTACTGACATTACAAACAAGAGATATGATTTGAAGAAAATTTTCTATAACGTAAAACGTGGGGCGCAACTATGGCTAAAATATTCTGTATCGTATAAAAATTTATAAATAAATGTTATTAGGTACAAATTAATAGGATAAATGAATTCATATTTTAATTAGCTTCAAAAAGTAAAGCTTATAACTTATCGAAATTTTTAAAAGAGGTAAATTTAATTTATGAAAAGATTACCTTTAGATTACTAATAATATTCACTTTTAAAAAATTCTGATAAAAAATGACATCCTAACAATATTCTGGTAAATAATATAAGAAATTTAACTTGAAGAAATCTAAAACTAAATTTTGCTACTGCAAAACTTCTAGCAAATATTTAATATTTATGTTAATAAAATTTCTAAAGTGTAAATTGAAGATGTTTATTTAATATTAAGGAATTAATTTTCCAAAAAAAATTTACATTAATAAAAGTATTCTGTTGGATTACTAATAATATTCCCTTTTACAAAAAGTCTGGTAAAAAATATAAAACTTAAAATATAAATCCATGGATATTGAAATAAATTAATCAAAGAAATTATATTGCATTTAAAAAATTTATTATTATTTGCGCCCCACGTTTTACGTTATAGAAAATTTTCTTCAAATCATATCTCTTGTTTGTAATGTCAGTACCTATGGGGTTTCAGAAAAATTATTTTCTTCTTTTTAGTGCGTTAAAAACGTGGTTTTTTAAAAAAGTTTTTTTTTTATATAAAGTATTATTTTCTACTTTTTAGTCTTCATATATTGCAATCGATTTCACTTGACCTATACTACTTTTAAGTTTTTTGATTGACTTTAATAGTCATGAAATACTATTATCCTGAAAGTAATAAATTTAAATTGAATTATAAAGAGAAATTTTTAAATTTGTCATATTTTAATTCTTTATTGCCTAAAACTCATCATAAATTTAAATTTTGTTTTCTAAATTACAGTACAAAACATTAATATACCTTCTTTCAAATTTATTTACATTTTAAATATTATACATATTATATTATTCTTTTAACGGGTTTTTAACGGTTTTTTTCAAATTTAAATATTTACACTTTTTGTTTTGATTTTCCCATACAAAATTATATTCATTAATTATGCTCTAATTAAACACTTGCAAGCTACGAATTATTATTGTATTATTGTATTGTCATCCAGAATACATTACTCTGAAAAGTTTCAGAGCGATTGGATGACTGGAAGTGGTCGAAATTTCGATTGCAAGATTTGACCCGAACAGATAAATAAACAAACAAACAAACAAGAAAGCAAGCTAAGAAAAACGTGGTAAAATACACTCAGTTAGCAAGAGTGCTAATGATGACTTGGTGAGATGCAGAGAGCAAATGATAGCTGAAGGAAATTGAGGGTGGCGTTTAAGTCGAAAAAAGGTGTGTCGAAACAGGCAACCAATCAGAAGACCCGTTAAGTAAAAATAAGAAGAGGGGAGTTTGAACCTTTTTTCTACCTCCCTATTATATTTTTTCAATATTTTGATTTTATTAATTTTTTATCTCTCTTTGTAAAGACGAAATTATAACTTTAAAATGATTTTAAATGTAATCAATCAAAAGTCAGAAATTATAATTTAAAAAAATCAAAATTCTTCATAAAAAAAAAATGGCTTTTTATTTTTTCTAATACATTTACCGTGTATATAATATATAGAGATTCTTTATTTCATTAGATTGAATATTATTTATTAGTAATTCATTTAATAAATATCTAATCGTTATTTGAAATTTATTTAATTATTATTTTAGAATTTATGATGCTTAATCCAAATTTAATTCGCAGCATGGAACATACGATCAGGACTGTCATTTAGTTGGAGGGGAGCGACCTGAACATTTTTTCAAACTTCTTATTTAAACGGATTTTAATATTTTGATTATTATTATTAATTAATGTATTATATTTGCATCCCGTCTCGTTTTTGTATTAGATATTGTATCAATATTTTTTATATTTAAAATATTTTAAAATTTTTTAATTAATTTCGAAAGAAAATTAAAAATATATTTATACAATTTTTGCTAGTATAATAAAATAAGATCTAATGAAATATATTTATTTTTATCGTCAATTCACAATGTGTCATTTATTATATTATTAATTTGTGAAATGATTACAAATTTTATGTAAAATCCATTCTCTATTCGTTTAGATCAAAAATAATATATTTAATATTTAATATATTGAATATATTTAATACATACTAGAATCAACTCTTGAATATTTTTTTAAACAAGCGGACTATGGACATCTGTATTATTTATTTTTAATGTTTTGACAAAGTCCCTTTTGTTGTTTTCTTCTTTTGTATTATGTATTGAGAAAGGTAAGTTTTGGAAAGGGCCTTTTGTTGTATTATTATTGTTTCTCCTTTTTAAGTTAACAAAATACAAATATTCATTAATTATGCTCTAATTAAACACTTGCAAGCTACGAATGTGTTATTTTATTGTATTGTCATCCAGAATACATAACTCTGAAAAGTTTCAGAGCGATTGGATGACTGGAAGTGGTCGAAATTTCGATTGCAAGATTTGACGCGAACAGATAAACAAGAAAGCAAGCTAAGAAAAACGTGGTAAAAAGAAAGTGATTGGAATTTTATTTTATTATCAATTTAGAACTCCTTTGAATTGAATTAATACTATAGTGATACAAGGAACTATATATTATAAAAATTTATAATCACTAATTCAAGAACCTTCCAATTTTTTTTCCCACCCCTTACCTCTTTCTCTACAATTATAAATGGAAAGTAAATATTTTATTATGATGGACAATATTAATAATAATATAAATATAATATATTTATATATATTATATATATATGTTTAATAGGATTAGTACTATTGTACTTTAGTTATTATATATATATATATATATATATATATATTTAAATAGAGAATTGAAATCACATTCCCCTCTTCAAGAATGACTGACCAAAAACTAAAGTACAATAGTACTAATCCTATTAAACAAAAGTTGTTTGGAAAATAATAATTTATTTACAAACGTAGATTTTGGTGTCAGATGCCTAATCCGTTGGTTTAGTTAATGTTTTATTGTTTTATTTATTTATTTTTTTTGTTATTTTAATCAATGATTTTATTATATCTATTAATCTATCTTTGGGGTATTATTGGCCTCAAAAGTTGTTGGACGCAGCAATCATATACGTTCATCCATTCCATTCGAGTGACATCTCCATTCAATTTCAACCCACTCGAAACCTCCTGTTATCGGTGTTTATATTGTCCTCACCCCTCCCATCTACATCTTCATCTACTCTTTTCGTACCATAAAAACATTTCATTCCTCTAAGCCATATTATTATTCTAACAATGTTAAAAGATCATGGAATTTTTTTTTATGTATATGATACTGGATATTTGATTTAATAAACTATATATATATATATAAATTACTTAAATATTAAATATGTTAATTATTTTAAATAAAGACAATATTTTTTCAATACTTTTATATAGAGATAATCAACTCTTTAATAATTTTCTTGATGTTTATATATAAATTAAAAAAAAATTAGATCAATTAATTAACATAAAGAAATAAAAGAAATTTTCAATTATGGTATTGTATAGGAAATAAATATAAGATATAATCATCCCCCCATTTTATTTTATTAATGATGAAGAACAAAATTATCAATTGTTAAAATAAGGCCCTCCCACTAATTTATTTGAATTCTTTAATTTGAATAATAATTAATTTACTTTAATTTATTTATTAAATAAAAAATAAATTAACAACAATAGTTTTTAAAAAAATTTCTAATAATCAAGTCACTATATTTTTTAAATTACATTAATTTAGTAATCCTTAAAGTATAAAATTTTTTATTTTATAATTTAATTTATAGATAATTTATCTAATCATGTTAAAAACATTTTAAATATTATAAATTAAAAAAATAAATTATTTATTTATATAATATTTATATATTTATAAATTAATCAAATTATGATTTGATCTTATAAACAAATTAATTTATTATACATAAAAACTCTAATCTTAAATTTCTTAAATTAAATTAATTTTGTCTGTAATATATTGTATAATAAATTAATCACAATTTATAAATTTCAATCAATAATATAAATTTTTATTAAAATACTGTATGTTTGAAATATTTATTGAAAAACACTTTCTCTTAATTTTAATTTAGGAATATTGATTTAATTTTTTTTTAAGCTTAAAAAACGGAGACTCCTTTATAAAAGGAGATTTAATTCAAGTAAGTAAAAATGTATTTTGTATATTAATTAAAAATTTAATTTTTTTAACTCAAATTTATTTCAATAAATGATTAAAATATTATTTTATTGTTATATATTTATTATATTTATCAATTTGTTAATTGATTCTGTATTGTAATGTGTTGAACAAGTTCATTTATAAAAATGAAATTTCATTTTCTCTATATAAAAATAAAAAAATTCAGAGATATTAAATTAATTAATTTTATAAAATATATAATTGATTTTTTAGTAGCATCCAATAATGAATTATTAAATTTATTTTTGCAATGCCGGTAAACAATTTAAATAACAAAAAGGATTACTCATATTTAGAGTATATTTATCACATATCGTTACATCATTGCTACGTGAAAATTAATTACACAAACGTACCTAGTACATATATTAAATTATTATACAATAAGATATATAACTTTTCGGGTTGAATTTTAATGGTAGAATACATTAATATAATTTAAAAATATAATATTAATAAATTTAAATTATAATTTATACATTTATTTATTATGCATAAATAATTATTATACGAATAAAATACATAAATTTTAATATATTTTATTAGAATAATATAAATGATTAGGGAAATTTAATTTAATAAGTTATAGAATACAGAATTTCAAAATGATATTATAATTATGAATATATCATTTAATTTGCTAAAACATTTTACAATTGTTTATTTAATGAATTCATGTTATATTTCTACAAATATCTAAAATTAAAATTAAATGAATATATTTATATATTTATTTATTTATGTATAATAGAAATAAATTATACTCATATATGGGAAAGAAAGAAAGAAATAATTAAAATTTAGTTTTAGTGAATGATATGAATGAAGTAAATGATTAATTAGGAATATTAATTAATGAATAAATCGATTGAATAAAGAATGTAGGTACCTTGGGTTGGCGTGGATTGATTGGTCTCTGTGGGTGTCGGCACGTGCAGTGAGTGACACTCGTCTCTCGTCTCTCGTGACGTGTGGTGAGCGGCGTGACCCTCCACTGGTGAGTAAGGGTTGTGGTCGAACCGCGTGCCGGCGCTAGACTGGCTGCTGATTCCGAGTGCCGCTCGGGTCAGAGGAGTGCGCCGCCGCAACAGCTGCACACTTGTCATGGCATACACTTTCCTCTAGCATCCCTTGTGCCTCCTTCTCCTCCTTTTTCCCCTCTTCCTCCTCCTCATTCTCCTATCCAAGCATACGAAACCCAAGACTTTGACAAACCCACGGACATGACAAATAAAAAGAAACAATAGTCATGGCTCATTTCATTTTCAAACTAGAAATCAATCACAAATATCGAAATTCCACGAATAGGATTAAGAAATTCATTCTATTCAAAAAAAAAGGGTTCTTAATTGTTTGGTAGCACTGTCACGAAGGTTTTTTATAAAAGATTTTATCACGATGTATAGGAGGTTAATTGGGAGTATGGATGAGGAGAAGAGGGGGACAGGCACAGTCCTTTAGTTAAGAAAGAAAAATGTTAAAAATTTTAATTATTTATGTGAAAAGAACCTTAAATTATTTTGTTTCGAGTTTCCAAAAATAGTTCCTCAAAATGGTACGTGTGTATGAAGAGAATAACTTAAATTTGAAAAGGTATTCGAAAATTCCTTGATACTTTTCCCAAAAATCTCTCTCGTCTATGTTCTATTTTACATAAGATTTTTCATAATTTTACAATTTTCTCAAAAAGAACATTTTAAATATATAATAAAATTATTATACTTAAATAACATTAAATTTAGAAAAAAAACTTTAAATTAAAAAAATAAGAAAATAAGAAGAGCGTATCATTTAAAGAATAAGTACCGGGACCCCGAGCCTCGGCTCGGTACTTAAGTTAAAAAAAATGATTCATTATTATTGGATTTGGCTGGTAATATTAATACCTGGGACACCGAGCTCTCGCTCTACCCTTTAAAAAATATTGATACACAATTCTTTAATTATTTATTACAATTATTAAATGTTACACATTTGCATCAATCTGATTAAAATTAATGAACTTGTGCTCCTCAATAATACATAAATATATAATATATAGGTACATATATTTTTTTTCTATAGTGTTTTTTTGAAAAACTGTTTAGCGCCCCAAGTGGTTATAAAACAAACTAAAGACAAAAAAACGTGCTTTGCAGCTTTTCGGAATTAAAAAAGCAAAATTGGCAGTCGTGGGACTGGCCGACAGAAGTGAAAACTTCTGCGTAAGAAATTTTAAAACAGACGAAATTCGCGCTATTTCACGAGAAAGATGAATTTCATATGCATGTATATATATATAACTTATATATTATTTTAAACATATATTTTAAACAAATTTGTAACTTATATTTATATATATATAAATACACAACTTTGTTTAAAATATTGCAATACGAACTGTTTTATAATTCTTATCTCTAACATAAAATATATATTTATTATGTAAAGTTCATTTCATATATACATATATAATCAAAATTATACGAAATGAACTTCACATAATAAATATATATTTATATGTTAGAGATAATTTATAAAACAGTTCTAATGACAATTCAAATTTCGCGCTCTGTTATAAGAAATTTGAAAGCAGATGGTTTCATGGTGTTGGTCACGATCACGCGAGTTCTATACTTTTTCCCCATCCCGCAAAAGTGCTCAACGCCGCTAAAGAAGTTTTCACTTCAAAAATTATTTAATATTTGGAAATATATCTGACTTATAGAAAAAATGAATATTAATTAAAGAAAGAAATAGTTTTTAAAATATCCTGAATAATATGTAACAATTTTCAAGATAGAAATTTATTACAATATTACAATTATTAACTGTTGCATCATTGCATCAATCTGATTAAAATGAATGGAACTTCGGGTATAATAAATAAAATAATATTAATAAATATATTGAATAATATTTTATTGAAAAAATATTAAAACTTATAAAACTATCTAAAACTTTATTAATAAAAGAACAATGAATAAATAAATATAGAATAGTAATTTATTAAAAAGTAAACAATAGATAAAAAGAAAAAAAAATAACAAAATCATTATTTTCATTTTTAAATAACGATTCACCCGGCGAGTTTCGAACCGACGAAATCCACTCGTTAAAACATCAGTCCAACCGCTGGACTATATGTATTTAGATAAAAAATTGTCATTTTTTTACTGTCTTAGCAGGCAGTATTAAAAATTTTGACGTTTTCCATATATAATTTTCAATTAAGAAATTAATAATGAAGCTGTATGTTTCAAGAGATATCATCAATAAAACTTAATTTTTCTTTATAAATACTATATCTAGTGTGAATTTGAAAAAAATCGTTAGAGCGGTTTTTGAGAACCAATATATATAGATAAATACATATATACAATTTTAGCTAGCATAATAAGATAAGATAAATTATACAAAATAAATAAAACAATATTAAAGTATAAAGCATTTGTTATCAATTGTAAATCAATTTCATAAAGTATATTAAACTCAAATTTGTATAATTCTAAATATTTGTTGCAATATTCTCAAAGGGATTTAAAGAAGTTTTTTTGTAATAAAATAATGAAATTTTAAAAAACAGAGTTAAAATTAATTCCTAATTTCTTTATTATCACTAACTCTCATTTTTTGGATGGAATTTTATAATAAAATTTTAAATTTTCAACTGATTGACTCGAAATTTAATGTACTTATTTGTTCCTGATGATAATATATCTAATATAATTAAAGTCGATGAAATATTGGGAATTAATTAATCTCTATCTGAAAAAAATTAACAAATATTTAGAATTATACAAATTTGAGTTTAATATACTTTATGAAATTGATATACAATTGATAACAAATGCTTTATACTTTAATATTGTTTTATTTATTTTGTATAATTTATTATTCTTTAAATGATACGCTCTTCTTATTTTCTTTTTTTTTTAATTTAAAGTTTTTTTTTCTAAATTTAATGTTATTTAAGTATAATAATTTTATTATATATTTAAAATGTTGTATGTCAGTAAGGGAGGAGAGGAGAGAGAAAAAAATATGAACGTGGGGATAAGGAAAGAAATGTCATGCGATATTAATGGTACTTTCATGTATTTTCAACTCATAATATTGCTATATATCATATGTCCTATCAATTCGTAATTTTTTCAATATTATATAAGAGAAAATAAAATATTTTATTACATGACTGCTATTATTTGAATATACCTACATATTTCAGATTCTCAATTTTAAATATATAATTACTTTTATTCATTAGTTCTTTTTAAAAAACTAAATTTTAAATTCATGATTATACATTCAAAACTGATGATAGATATTTATTTTTATTTTTTAGAAATTCTTTTATTCAAAAATGATATTATATGTTCATAAATTAAAAGTACCTGGAACACCGAGCTATCGCTCGACCCTTTAAAAAATATTGATATACAATTTTTTAATTATTTATTACAATTATTAAATGTTACATCATAGCATCAATCTGATTAAAATGAATGGAACTTAGGGTCCTCAATAATAATAAATAATATTAATAAAATTTAAATAATATTTTAGTGAGAAAATATTAAAAATTATAAAACTATCTAAAAATTAATTAATAAAATAACAATAAATAATTATAAATTAATAATTTAATAAAAAATAAACGCGAAAATAGACAAAAAAAATTAAATTAACAAAAAATTAAACTACAAAACAGATTAAAAAATTGTTTTTAAAATTTCATAAATAAACTTACAAAGTTTGCAAGACAATTAAATTTTAGTTTTTGGTGAGAGATTAATAAATAAATTTCGTAATTAGATTCTAAAATATTATTAAAATAAACATTTTTAATTTTATTTTGAAATTAAATAAAAAATTTTAAAATATTTTAATTATAAAAAAATATTAATACAATATCAACTAAAAAAGAATGACAAGAGGCAAATATATTTAGATGACTTAGTAACGTCATATAAATTTAAATTAAGAAAAAACTAATGAAGCAGAAACCAATACAGATCGATTTGTCTTTATAAATATTATTTATGGTGTGAATTTCAAAAATATACAATTATATATACGAATATATAAGTTATGTTATCCCATAACATAAACAGATGGGTTCCCACGCGCTGGACCATCTAGCCATCTGAGGCATCTGGAAAACAGATAAGTTAAACACATAACATAAACACCTTAGCAAAGATAGTATAAAGGGGACGATCCCACAGGGATTATGTTACAAACATCTGGCCATCACGCGAAGTCAGATAGGATAAACAGACATTCACAGAACCTGAACATCTGGAAATCAGATAAGATAGCAATTCCCGCACATGGCTAAACTCATTACACCAGCACTAAGGCCTGGGACCCCTTTAAATATCGACTCCGCTTTCAACTCGAGTTAGTTGAAGTGTCATCGACGCCGTTTCCACGTCACTTTGATCCAGTATCTCACGGCTTCATCAACATCAAATTGACCCTCAACTCCGGCTAATTTCCAGTATTTAGTCGTCAACCAACAAACGGCTCACTCTCAATCTCATCGGCTCATAATACCTTCTTCTAACCCCCGTTCGTGTCTGTGCCTACTAGTGCCAGGTAGCTCCGAGGTGAAATTCCTCGTCTTGAGGTGAACAGATATCGTTAATCGTTAACAGCTATCTACTAGAGTTCACACTCCTCCTGTCAGACCATTGTGGTTAAGTCTATCAACCTCCCAAAGCGGGTCGACATGTTAGTGTAGTCACGACGTCAAAACGAACAACTCCCCAATACCCCATTCTCATATTTGCTTCTACAAATACTTTATTGCAAATAAAGAAAATCATAATTAACTTTGTGCTGTCCTTTTAAACCCTGTTTCCTGTCCTCCAACCCTTAGATAAAATAAATTTGATAACAAACATTTAACATCAATACATTCCTCCTTTCAATCCTATTTGAAACTGAGCCATCCAGGTGGAGGATGTAACTTATATACAATTTTTGCTAGTATAATGAAATAAGATATGTTTTAAAAAGAATTTATAATTGAATCTATATTATTTCATTAAAGGGTATTATTGTAGGTATTTCTTAAGATCAAAATGTTAAAGAAAATATTCAATATTTAGACAATCTTCAAAGTTATTTCCTTGGTAATGAATTTTACTCTTAATAATTTCAAAACATTCTTAGAATAGTCAAAGGAAAAATATTCAGTTTTATTTTATAATTTCTTTTTATCACACACATTTAGGAGGAATTTACTTTGCTATGTTTTAGATTAGACTTAAAGATTTTTTCAAATGCCAAAAGAAAATGATTTTAAAGACGATACAGAAGAGCTCAAAGAAATATATATCTCGAAATAATATATGTAAAGTACAAAATTATGTATTAGTAAAATACTGACAATACAAACGGGTTTTTTTTTTAATTCAGTAGTAAAGTAGAAGTCAGGAACACATGTCAGGATATCTGGATTATATTGTTCCAATAAAAATCCAAGTTTTTATTAATAACACCCATTGAATAAAAAAAAAAAATAAAAAAAATCAAATTCTAAAACTAAACTGATGGATTCCTCCCTCTATCCCAAATGAAATAGTATATAATTAATTATTATAATCTGGTTTATTGATATAAATAAATATTATTTTAATACATATAAAAAGAGAATTACATTGAATTTTAATGAATATTGTATAAATTTGTAAAAAAAAAATACATATTATAATGTAAAAGAAAAAAATAACAAAGCGTGTTCGAGACAAGTTTGTTAGATTAGATAAAGAGAAAGGCAAAGTTTGGTTTTCGTCGAGAAACCAATTGCTCTTTCTAGGTCCTCATTCATTTCGCTTCTGCTTTCTGAAATAACATTAAATAAAACATCTTTATTGGGATGAGAATGTTTAGCAAACCGCCCTTTAAACGAGACTTTTATTTAACCACACTTAGAAATAATAAAGGAAGAAGAGCATTTATTAACTAATAATTTCAAGAATGTTGTTTAAAAATTTTAATTTTCAACGAACTTCGTTTATAAATCTATCTCCAAAAATTTTCGATTTTTTAAATTTTGATTTTTGATTCGAGTAGAGCTTAAAAAAGTGTAAATGTAAAGTGGTATTGGTTATAATATATGGGAAATTATCAACTTTGACCGCCGATTTGACCATGTTCTCAACCGAAATTTAAAAAACCAAGACCACTTTACCATTACACTTTTTTAAGCTCTACTCTCGAATCCAAAATCAAAATTTAAAAAATCGAAAATTTTTGGCGACAGACACAGACATATAGATTTAAAATTTAAAATTTATATTTATATATTGTAATTATAAATCTTGAAAACATTTTAAAAACATTGTTTCTTATTTTGATTAAAATTAATTTTCATTCTGTAAATTAAATAATTTTATTTCATTTAAATAAATATCTATTTTTAAATATTTTTGCTCTCTACATTATTTATCTAATTCTCACAATATATTAAGATCATATAAATTGGAATTATTTATGCAATTTTATGATAAATATGAATAAAAGTTCGTTGATAGTAATGCTTCCTAGCATTCCCAGATGTTTTAATTTTAAAAATACTAAAAATAAACTTATTATCTTATCATCTTTCATATTCTTCTGATTATTTATTTTTTTGTTTGCAATATATTCTTATAAATAAAATTATATTATTTTCTAATTAAAAACTAAAAAGTTGCCCTTCCTGTTTTCAAATAATAACGAGTAAAAAAAAATTATTCTAATTTATTCTAATTTTAAAAATCCTTTTACAGTTGATTTTGTTCTGTATAAGTCTACATTATCGATCAGATTAATCATTTCGCAGTTTATATTAATATAAATATGATTCAAAACCAAAAAAATCATTCAGAAAAATGAGTTATATAATTTACACTGTGAATTGAATTGGTAAAATGGTAGAATAAATAACTCCAAAATTACATTTCTAAACCAATTTTTTTTATTTAAAAAAAAAAATTTAACATTTTATTTATTTATTTTTATAAAATCGGAATAAAAAATACATTTTGTTTTTAGATTGACAAAATTGTTTCTGACCCCTCCATCCTGGGTGAGTAGTAAAAAATTTGTGAAAAATTTTTTACCACATTTAATATTAAGTATATTTGATCTGTATTTGTAATAAATTCATTATACGAAATACATATTTTTAAAGATATTTAATTAATTATTTTTATCTATTTTACATATATATATATATATGAATAAATATTTAAGGAATAAAAATTTCATATTCATTTTAATCCTCCCTTAAATCAAATATTCACTGATTTGGATCTCATTATTAATAATTTTTTTTTATTTTTTAATTATCTAAAATATTTATAGAAATTTCATAAATTTTTAAATTAACGATAAATTAAAATTTTATCATTTCTTGACAGCTATAAAATCTCTCTAAAGAGATATTAAATATAAATTATTATTATTTTAGCAAAATTATATTTATTCAACAATTTTAATTAGATTGAAAAATCATATGAGGGTTGTCATATAAACCATTTTATTTTTTTATATACTTGTATGTATATATTAGTCTTTAAATACAGATAAGCATCCACCTAAATATGCATTACATCTGTTTATTCTGTGAGATTTACCCTGATCTCATGATTTCAAAATAACAAATGAGAGAGAGAGAGACCTTTTGAATTTTAATTTATTATTATACTAAAAGGTAAAATATAAACACGTATTCATATTATTTTATCAATTAACATTTCATTTAATTTCAATTTTTAAATATAATTTGAAGCTTATCTGAACATTTATTAATAATTATGATGGTAAGATAATATACCTAAATATATATGTATTTATATTTGATAAATACATATAATAATAAGCTTGATGAAAATTTTGAATTATAATAATATAAATACAAAATTAAATTAAATAAGTTGACCTGTGGCCAGGTCCGAACCGACCGACGGTTTGAAGTAAATTAATTTCCAGCTACAGAAACAATTTCAAATAATTTTAATATATCTATTAATGTAATAAAAAACATATAGGCATATAACATAAAAATTTTTAATTTTATTTTATTTATAATATATGTATATATTTATATGTAAGACCAGGCTGTGACGTCATGAATGGCTGGATGACGTCATATAATTTTAAATCAAGAAAAAACTAATAAATATGATTTTCCCGAGGATAAAACCAATACAAAGTGCATGATTCGTGGTGATATATAAAAAAATCTCCTCATGTGAAATTTGGTGTGAAAATAACCCTTCCCTTCCTATCGTCGATCGCTAATACTACCACTTCCGGTTCACGGATTTGCACCAAAAGTTGATCAATTCATCCCACTGATGCATTAAGTAAATATACCAATTTTCATCAAAATCGGTTGAGACGTTCAGGCTGTACACATCTATACGGACGGACAGACGGACAGACGGACGGACAGACGGACAGACGGACAGACGGACGGACAGACATCATGCTAAAAATACTTTTTTCTGTTTAGAAAATGCATGATTCGTGGAGATATGTAAAAATCTCCACATGTGAAATTTGGTGTGAAAACAATACCTCCCTTACTATCGTCGGTCGGTAAAAAAAAATTAAGTATAAAATATTATTTTAAAGATGTTTAAAATTAGTTAATAGTTTTTTCTAATTTTGAATAAACTATTCGCCCTCTTATCTAGTAAATTTTGTAATTTTATATTAATTGTGTTTCAATCAATATCTTCAAATCTTTTAATATATTCAGAATCGTAATAATATTACTACATATAGTACTTATACTTTGTAATTTTAGGTAAGTTCATGATATCATTTATCATTAATCTGTCTGAAGATAGCAATGTTGAAATAAAAAAATATATCATTTTATTTACTATTGTTATTTTTATATATTAATTTAAAATTAGAATTAAATTTTTACACAAAAAAAAATGATAATTGTATATACATTATATTTGGTTATTAATATATTTTTATGCAATAAGAAAATTTAACCTCAAAACACCCGTCAATGTGGGTTTTTACCGACCGACGATAGTAAGGGAGGTATTGTTTACTAGTATTTTTAGGATAATATGACGAAAATGGTATACCAATAATGAAAAGTAAGGATATTTAAGATTTGTTTAAATATATCTCATTAGTTTATTTAACTAAAAAAACTAAACTTAAACTAATTTATATCATTTTACATATATGGGTTTTATTTTTTTAAATTCATCTATGCAAAATATAATTGTATTTATTGGATAATTTTTATACACAATTTATTAATGAAAAAAACGAAAATTCAAAAATAAACTCCAAGATATTTATCCTATATTTCAAGATGAAAAGTTTTATTAATATAATTTAAACTAAAAAAGTTTACAAGATCAAGATTGAATGACTTATTTGAAGAGTAATACTACATATTTGTATACAATCAATTATTAAAAGTATAACTGATGATACATTACGTTTCATACTTCATATTAATTTTAATCTTTTTCTATTGATTAATCAACTCAGAAATCCTAATAAAATTTTAGTTATCTCTACTTATTTACTTACTTGACTAAGTAAGTTATATTTTTAGAAGTGCTCTGATTAACATTTATAATTTTAAATTTTAGCGAACTGAGCTCTACTTTTTAACAAAAAAAAAATTAATTAAATAATTTTATTATTGATTATATTTTATTTAGATTCCTTCAATTTTAACTGAGTATTTAAGAGAGTTTCCTTAAACTATACAATTGCAATTTTTAAAAAAATACTTAGCAAAAAAATGGAGCTTATATATTTTAACTAATTAATAAAAATAATGGATGTATTAATTTATATGAGTAACAAAAAAAATATTTTATCTCAATTATAAAAAATCAGGAGTGTCTCCACTCGACTTTCTCGCAAATTTGAATTGGATTAATTAACATATATTATATTTAAATTAAATTTAATTAATTAAATTATAAAATAAAATTAATAAATATTATTTATTTATCCAACGCGTGTTTGGCTCTTTGTTGATGGCACCACGTCACGTGCTGGCGCGTGATTTTCAGTCAACGAGTTAAGAAATTAATTTCGGTACTTTCAGGGATTCAATCAAGCTGAAATCCTATATATAGCAGTTTTTTTACAATTTTTAATAATGTGAAAAAACTATCAAACATATATTTTTATTTTTACGGTCAGTTTAGAGAAAAAAAACGTGGTTGGTAATGATTCTCTTCCGAAAGAGCTACATTACTTAAAAGTTTAGATAGAAAACGACGAATTTTGAATAATGCCAGTGTACCAAATTTCATTATTCTAGCTCAAACAGTTTTTGCGTAATTTTGTCTACAAACACACACATACAGATATTTTTCTCAACCTTAGTGAAAATAAAGGGACCTTCAAAACGTATAAAAACATCAAAATCTCGACATCGGAAATTTTCATGATCCCAATATCTCTGGCGAAATAGTAAAAACAAATAATAAATTAATTTTAGATTATTGGTAAAAAAAAAATGAAAAACAGAACACCTCGTCTTATTAGATTTAAGTCGAGAACAAATAAAGGCAAATCTATAACTTCCAATTTGCAAAGTGTTGTGGATGGCAACCCTTTTGCATGCCTTAATGGGTCCAAAGTCCGTGGACAAACAAAGGGCCGACGACGAATGCAGCCCCTGAGGGCATTAAACCCTCTCATTTCCCTTCACCTACGTTAGCGCCCCTATTGTCTTAATCCATTTAAAATTATTTCTTTAGCCAATTATACCGGGATTCGCTCTGTATATATCTATAGTTTTCTCGCTTATTATCTGAAAACTAAGAATATATGCCAGTTGCAGCTGTTATTCCTCTCCCGTTTATCATTGTTCGGCTCAGGGCGAAGGGATGGAATGGGGGAGGAGGAGTAGGAAGGGGAGGGGTGTAGCCGCTTTGCACGGAAGGTTACGAACTCCAATTGGGAAGACATCAAATCCAAATGAGCGCTGATTATCGGGAAAGAAAATGAACCCGACGGGAAAAACCAATTGGAAATCTCCTTTTATTATCAAAAATGAAAAACCATTAATTAATAATCCTATTTAAAGGCATTACAAACTGTCTATTTATGGTTAAGATGTTTTTAAACAAGTTTTCTCATTAATTAAGTACCAATGTTAACATTTAAGACGAGGTTTATAGAAATTAGGTCATTATTTTTGCTCATTTACGCTAACAGTTTTACATAGATCATTTGGTCGCTCATATGGATTGGATTTTTTAATTTATACTTAGATAAAGGGCTAAAAATTTGAATATTAGTTGAAATTAAAATAGACATCTATTCTCTCTTCCAATTAATTAAATTTCATAAATAGTTTATCTCAAAAATAGGGATAATATATACCTTTCTCACTAAATATTTCCATTAAAAATTTGTAAATAAAACCTTCTTCATAATGGGTGTTGGCTAGGTAATTATTAATTTTTTTGTTGAAAAAGTTTTTTACAATTCTTATATATATATAATTAACATTTAATTACTCATTTGTAAAGAACTAATTTTGTAGAATAACCTTATTGATTAAAATAAATTATATATGCTCACAATAAAATATAATATATATATATAAATAGAGATAAATATATATATATATATAGATAGATTTTAGAAATGTATTTCATTGATTTAATAAAATGAATAATATAATAATTACTAATAAATATACAACTATTAAATACAATATACACACTCAAAGCTGGTTGTTCAAAAAACTTACAGAGAATGATAATAATATTCAATAAGAATTTAAATTAAATTTAGAATCGGTTAGAGTTTGTTATTATGTGATAAATATGGTCATTTCATCAAATTAATATTTATAAAAATATTATTTATCTGTTATAACATAAGAATTTGAAGCATAGTCAAAGACTTTGAAGGATGAGAATGATTCAAGGTATTTGAAAATTAGATTCCATCTGAAAATTAGGGTCTGAGGAGAATTGACCTGATTTTATTACGAGGAAGAATTACAACCACAAACATTATAAAATCGTTGGTTCTAATAATAACGAGAATTAACAAGAAATTGATATAGGAAAACATCAAGTAGATAGACATATTAAAATTGAGAGAAGATAGAGCTCAGGAAACAAACGGCAGGGGAAATATGACTTTTGTTTCAAAAACAGTCGATGCAGTATCGACTAAAGATAAATAGATTATATAGGAGTATATAGCATATTTTAATATTACATATATACTTTTATATCATTGATAAACTTATAATTCTAAAATTGATAAGAATTATATTTTAAAATTTTTAAAAACCATTTCATTTCTATTTCTTGCTAAATCAAAGAGCAAGCACAAGACTCCTAACTTCATAGTTGGTTGGGTAATTAAAATCACATTTCAATAGAATATTCGGTTAAACTTTCATGGAAATAACTAAGACGATGTAAATGGCGGGATTCGAATCGAAAGGTGTTTTCCATCCCCACTCAACCTCTCAACCTGCACACACGTAGTCTGGAGTGTTAATATGCCAACGATCACCGTCAATTCTCTTTCTACAAAGCCCCAACGTCTCATCGCATTTTCAATCTGTTCCCTTCCGTTTTCCTCTTTTCTATTTCCATTTCGCGGCCTGTCATCACGCAGCACTGCGAACGACACCTCGCAAAAGAAAAGTGTTTGCAGCTCCTCCGCACGCAAGTTCACCTCTCAAGGGCACAAAGCCCCCGAAAGCCTCCTCTTTTACACGAGCACCTTCTTTTATCAGGCATATTTTTAATTAGCCCCTTGTATTGTGTGCCCCGTTCGCTGGACACATCTCGACTTTCAGAGATGAATCGTCGGTTCAATTATGTCAGATGCAGTATTTGCTTGTTATTTCCAAGACTCAAGTGAATCGAATATGCTGGTATATTTAGAAAACAATATTTTTTTTTTTTGAAACATCAAAGGCTTCTCTAAATCCGAATTCAGAATATTAGGCTAATTTTTAACCAATGTTATCTAAATGTTTAAAAGATTTTAATTATATTTTAAGAACGTCTATTTTTACTATCTCGACAGAGATAGTATTGCGATTATAAAAATTTTCGATGTCGAGATTTTGATGTTTTTATACGTTTTGCAGGTGCCTGAGTCATTTTCACTAAGGTTGAGAAAAATGTCTGTGGGTATGTAGACAAGATTACGCAAAAATGGTTTGAGCTAGAATCATGAAATTTGGTACACGGGAATTATTCAAAATTCATAGTTTTCTATCAACGTTTGAGAAATGTAGCTCATCTGGAAGAGGGCCACGTTTTCATTTTTTTCCTCTAAACTGACCATAAAAATAAAGATATATGTTTGTTAGTTTTTCACATGATTAAAAATTGTATAAAACTGCTATATATAGAGTTTCAGCTTTGAATCGCTGAATTAACCGGAATTAATTTAACACTGCAAATCACGCGCCAGCACGTGACGTGGTGCCATCACCAAAGAGCCAAACACGCGCTGTTTTAATAAATACTATTTATTAATTTTAATTTATAATTTAATATAATTTAAATATATAATATATGTGTGTTAATTAATCCAATTCAAATATGCGGGGTAGTCGAGTGGAGACACTCCAGATTTTTTTAAAAATATTTTATTCTAGTTTTATTTTCTGAATATTAATTATTATCAATGAATATTATAATTATTTTATAATTAAAAATAAGTTTTATATATAGGTACTTTAAATAAATTTGGTGTCAAATTACTACCATATCCTTTCGGGTTCGATCCATGAACCTGGCAAGAGAATTTCTCTTTTTATTGCTTGGAATATGTTCGATAATTGACACATGATGAAAATTGTAAAATTACATGAAATAAGAATTAGCAGTCTCAATCAAGAAAATCAATGTAAAGGTTGAGAAGAGTTGTGGTACTGATCATACAATGCCTCTACCCCACCAAGGTAGCAACCGACTTTAACGTTCATAAGCCAGAGATTATATAAACTTATTTAAAAAATAAATAATACGATATGAATAAAAATAAATAGGTAAATTAAAATACACTTTATTTGTACAATAATATAATATAATTGGTTGAAGAATATCGTGGGAGGGTAGATTCCTTAAGTTTAACTCGATTACCAGAGAGAATGTAAAGTTTTTGTTTACCGAAACAAAATCATTCCTTTATCACGAATCCTCTTAAAACGACATAGCAGCTTATATATTCAGCTGTTAATTTGTATTTATTTATTTAACTGTTAATTAAACATACTCAACTATTTGAAAAAAGAATAATTAAATTTAAGTCAGATAGATTATTTCAGTGTTATTTTGTTGATCATAAAGGCTTTCCAAATATTTTATATGAATGATAAACTTTAAAATAGCTGTCAAATAGAATATAATAATATATCTCGTTAATTTTGAATGGATTTATGATTACTCTTATATTTATAAAATACAATTTAATGTTTCTCTTTCGGCATTTCTACCTAACATTTCTACACAACAATACTTGTATATATTTATATAATGTATCTCTATTTGATCATTTTGATTTGCTTTAATATATGCGAAAGCGAGTGGCCTGCAGAGTGTCTTCCGGGCAGATGCTAGGTATGGGTTGTGGTCGCCTTGTGTGCGTCGGCCAGGTTGTAGATTTCTGGGAGTGGCTGCCGAGTGATTTTTCAAACGTCAACCACAGATCTGCCCAACTCCACCTCTGACGGCAACTCACCCCCAACCAACCTCATTCACGATTACCCTCGCCCGCTGGCACTCCAGCCATCGACACCATCCTGATAGACACCAAATTTTTTTAAAATTACCATCCCCGCTCCCACTACACGAACCAGGTATACAATTCTTTGCCAGATTTGCTAGTCGATAAATATAAAAAAATAAAAAACAATCAAATCAGTTCTTTGTGATATATATATATATATATATATATATATATAATATATATATAATATATATTTAAGTGTACAAAGTATATAAAAATAAATAAATAAATCAAAGGAAAATAAAGTAATTACCATTTTTACAAATTTACACCCAACGCATAATGCATGTTTATATATTTAAGATGTATGTAGGTATGTTATAAATTAAATATCTTCACTGTAGCGGTAATACTCTGCTCATTTTATCCAACTTTAAGAAAGACAATGTTGAATGCTTTTAACGTTACTGTTAAACATTATTAACTTAAAAAAAATTGCACGATTCCAAGTGTTTGAACCGAGAAACTGTGAAGAAGATTGCAGATGTTATTTTATATAAATAGCAACTATCTCAGACGGCTCCTTCGTTGGGCCACTTGCATTATTTTGTACTTATACTTAGCAGGAGAAACCTGTTGATTGAATTCTAAATAAAGAAGAAGAATTTTGTATTTTTCTTCGAATTTTTCAATTCTAACAGAATAAGTATCAGTTATTCTTAATCATGTTTTAATTTTTATGGATAAAACTCACCGTTATTTAGTCATATTAGCATTGAATTTTTATCTTATTTTCTTGGTCACGGTGACATTCAGACCCAGGAGGAAGGAGTTCTTTCTTTTTTAGGCAAATATCTATTTATTGAACACTTCATAAGTAGCAGCAAAAATTATGTTTGTGTACTCAAAATTAGGGGTCGGCAACCTTTTTCAATAGTCGAGCACTTTTTTGAAATAATATAACTTGGTGATACTTGGAGCAATATTGAAAAATCGTGATCGCAAAAACATTTTACCTTTTTTTAGAACCATATTGAAAAGATTTAAAAAAGTCGAAAATCTTCGCGGGCACTTGAAAGGGATTCGCGGGCAACCTGGTGCCCGCGGGTGGTTGCCGACCCCTGCTCAAAAATATAGTAATATTGACATTTTAATTTAAGAAACTCAATAATGATGATTAACGTGATAAAATTAATCAATATATATAACGAACTCGAAAGTTCTTGGCCGCAGCAACCACACTCCTCCAAACCTCCATATCCTGAACTATTTCCATCCAATTCCCATTCTCTCCCAACTCCCTCACGTCCCATCTTATATTGTTTGTCCACCGGGTCCTTGGTGTATTAATCATATTCCCTTTCATCTAGCCATGTGTGCCACTCATCTTTTATATGATCCTATCTATCTTTGGAGATCCATAGAAGTCTTGCAATTCCTCGCTTCAGTCTCCGCCATTCTCTACTGACGTTATCATTTTTTGGGTCATATAATCTTATGAAGAACCCTATTTTACGTCTCTCAAAGTCTTAAACCACGGCTTACATCTTGTACAATAATTGTTTTATATATTTTAATTTTGATAACCTTGGATAATAATTTTGAAGAAATAAGCCAAAAGCCCATAATTATAATTCAAAATGTTTTCCAATATTATTAACCTTTGTTAAAATAATAATTCAAATCAGGGCTTCGAACCGTTAATTTTTTCGTTTCGGTTTTCGTTCCGGTTCAATAAAAAAAAAATATCAGTTCGGTTCCGGTTTTCGTTCCGACAAAAATACCGGTTTTTTCGGTTTTCGGTTCAGTTCCGATTAATTAATTTTAAAGACCTTTTATTTGTATTAGAAATTTAGGTCGGGGTATGCCGAGTCTGCCATAAATTAGCGCCCGAAAAATATTTCTTGCTACCACCCTAAATCATACTACATGAATTGATACAATATAATATAAATAATAATAATTAATTAAAGGTATAATAATTAGAAGTATATAATATAAGATGTTAATATAATTTATTAAACGGAACAAATAAGTATGAATATTTTTTTACATCCTTCTACTTTCAAACACTCAACAAACGAAACAAATTCGTATATTTAATGTTAAAGTATACAGGATTCTTGGATATATTTACTTACAATTATAACTATAATTATAAAAGATGAAAATTACCTCTAATTATTAAAATATCTTCCAAAATATTTGTATTTAAACTATTTCTATTGTCTCGTAAAATAAACTTTAAACCAGAGAAAGCTCTTTCAACACTAACTTGTGTTGGAGTAGCTCCTAAAACCACCATTGCAATTTTGTATAAATGAGGAATTGTATTTTTATTTTCCTCCCAAAATTCTAAAATAAGTTTTTTACTGTCTAATCTTCGTACCTGGTCAAAGTTATTCAATATTTGTTTAAATTTATTTAATAATTTTATTTATATTTATGAATCACTTTCTTTATATCAATACATAACCCTGTAACAAATGGAATAAATAATTTAAAAAATTAATACTATCATTAAATCAAAATATCAGTATTAAACAAACGATGAAAACATTAAATTCTGTATTGCGACTACGAGACGCTGCCAACACAACCGAAGGGAGAGTATGACTAGGACACTAATTTTTGAAACAAAGTTTTTAGCGACACCATGCAGTACGAGACATAACTAATTGAAAAAAATTCGGGGTTGTGTGTTGCCAAAACGCCCAAAAACACCACTTCTGGCAACTCTGGATTGAACACTGAACTGAAATAAACCGATATTATTTTTTTCGGTTCAGCTCCGGTTTTCGTTCCGACAAAAATACCGGTTTTTTTCGGTTTTCGGTTTTCGGTTCAGTTCCGGTTCGAAGCCCTGATTCAAATATTCAAAATTTTTAATTTTAAAATTTAATTTTTGAAAAATTTACATGTTGTTTTATATCTTGTTAAGACGTATAGTTTATCGATTAATTTGATAATTTAAGTAATTTTAAAACATATATTAAGGAAGTAATTTTTTTTTTAAATGTTTGTCTTTACCCAATAAATTTATTTAAACAATATTTGTAATTATCTATTTATAGTTGTTTAATTTCATTTTATCGAGAAATTGTTTATTATAATTAAACTACCAATATTACTATTAAGAACAGTAATGACCTTCATAGTCGTCAATATATGTTAGTATAATTGCTATTTATTGTACAAATGAATGAAGATCAATAACAATTTTTGAAAATGAATTAATATTTGGAAAAAATCTTAAGTGAAAAGTTCATCTTCTATCAGGTATATTAGTGAAACTGAAAAAGAATAATTTCACAATCTTCTATCTTTGAAATATTTAATTTTATTAATCTATGAATGTTAGATGTTTGATAAAATTATTATATTATAATATATATTATATTTTTATTAAATCTATTAAATATAATTTATAGGAATGATGCTTTCTTCTTTACATACAAATGAGAATTTTGCCCGAAGCTAATTTTCTCCCTGTTTATTTTATATAATTAAATGATAATATGAAAATTAATTAACTATAAGCAAATGACTTGAAACTTTTTAAACATGATAAGATTTAGAGTCAATAAAATATCTAGCTATTTATATATTTACCTAAATATAGGTATATTGTTTTATCATTATTTTTTTTAATAGGTTCTCTTTAAAAATTTTATTAACAAATTTAATCAACTTCAGATATTAAAACAAAATATTTTTCTAAGCATTCAATTGTATTATTTTTTCTTTTTTTTTTAAATAATTATTCTCTTTCTCTCATTTCAGGAGGATTGAAATAAAGGGTGAATTTTGATCTTCCCTTGCTGAGAGAAAAATATAATTATTTTCTAGATATGTTTAAATTTCCACTTTAATTCAATTAATTCTTTTTTCTTATTGATGTTAAACTAATATAATAACAATAATAACAACAATAATAATAATAATTTTAATGAACTAGACCTGGGTAACTGACCGATGGGAGAATTTTGGAGAAGTGGGGGTTTAAGTGTGGAGGAATCTGATAGCTGATAGCTGTGCTATAAAATTGAATAAAAAAATCAATAAAAACAATTAATTGATATTATTTATAAAACATTTTCGAATAGGGTTGTCAACTGATCTTTTTACTAACAAAATATTTTGCTGGTCTTTCTTTTTCCATTTATGCTAAAAAAGTGATATTTTTTTTTTAATTTCTCCTTGAATGAAATTGAAAAAGATTCCTAAAAGGAGTGAAATTAAAAAAAATCCATTGAATTTTTTTCCTCTAAAAAGTTACTGTTAATGACTCAAAATGTTTTGATCAATTTTGCAATTTAAAATTATTTTTAGAGAAAAATCTAAAAACAATTTAAAACAACTTTTTATTTTTGCTTTAAATAGGTAATAAATATTTTTCAACAATTTCTATTGAGTTACAGAGTGAGCTATGATTGGTGGGAAGTAGCTAATGACTAATTTTAAAAGTAGTATACATATGATTATAATAATATACAATGTATTAACTTTTATAATGATATAAAAGAAATTCAGTGACTAAATTAGTGATGTGAAGATCTGGAGTGTTTCCACTCGACTATCTTGCAAATTTGAATTGGATTAATTAACATATATTATATTTATATAAGTTAAAATTAATAAATAATATTTATTAAACAAGAGCAACAAATTATAAATTAAAATGAATAAATATATATTAAACCAGTGAGTGTTTGACCCTTTGTTGATGGAACCATGTAACTGAATTTTTGGTCAAAAATCACGTTATTCCTTTGCATCATTCGCCCTATTCACCAGATATGGCTCCGTGCGACTTCTATCTGTTCCCTAAACTGCATTTGGCGATGAAAGGAAAGTGGCATGCATCGATTGAAGCCATTGAGAAGGAGACGACCGACGTCCTAAAGACCATTCCAATAAAGGACATGGAGAAGTCGTTTGACAACTTGTTGGAGCGTGCAAATTTGTGTATCGATGCAGAAGGGGAATACATTGATTAATAAAAATGATTTGTTCCAAAATGTACATTGGTTTTTTGTTTTTTTAAAAAGTTCGGTTTCTTTTGGAATGGAGGGTGTAGGTAATGGTTTTCTTCTGAATGAGCTACATTTCTCAAAAGTTGATAGAAGTCTACGAATTTTGAATAATGCACGTGTACCAAATTTCATTATTCTAGCTCAAACCGTTTTTGCGTAATCTTGTCTACAGACAGACATTTTTCTCAACCTTAGTGAGATAGTAAAGATAGTAAGTTACCTGATGAAAAACAATTATTTGATTTATCCAAAATTAAAATAAAATATTTTACAATTTTTTCATTATAAATATTCAATTTGAGGTGATCTGATCTGAAATTTGCAAGGCAAAAAAATATTTTCTGACTAAGTGGTTTGGACATCACTGATAATAAATGATCTTTGATGATAAATTTTAGTTTTTACAACATAATATAATTTAGGTATAATTATATTTTATTTGAGTACAATTTATAAAGATCATAACGAATAACTTTTAAATAAAATATATTTATATTATAATAAATCAGTGGTTCCCAAACTTATTTGGCCAAGCGCCCCCTTTCCAGAAAAAAATTTACTCAGCGCCTCCTAGGAAATTAACATTTTTTAATTTTAATAACAATTAAACAAAAAGATAAATGTTTCTATTTGCAAAATATTATAAATAAAAGTGTAAATTAGAAACATTGAATTTATGTATCTATTTATTGATCTCAGAATAGAAAAGTAATATACAAGTAATTTTCCCTAAATGCACCTGTGGCCATTATCGCCCTCCTGGATCGCTCCAGCGCCCGCGAGGGGGCGGTAGCGCCCACTTTGGGAATCACTGTAATAAATGAACAAAAATTATTATGTAAAAAAAGTTTTATTTTAATTATATTATTTTAATATAAATATTTATTAGTAAATTTAATATGAAAAGCAGTAGGTTTTATTTACATAATTTAAAATAAAATAATTTTTTTTTTAATGTTAATATTTAATAAAAATGTAAATTATTCTATCGAATGTATTATAATTTTTTAGATTATGGGAAATCCAAATTTCGAAAAGTTTCTTTATATATATATATATATATTGGATGTGATTTCTCATCCGAGATATTTGGATAACCTGCAACCATTACGATAGATTGAAATCAAATTTCTATTTTGCAAAATTGGACTTTGTATAGGAAAACAGTGAGAAATCAGAGTGTAAACGTGGATGTGTGTGGAGGGGGTCTGTGTTTTTCAGTTTGTGCAAGTCTGCCTCTGACGTGAATATATATATATATATATATATATATATATATGTTTGAGAGAGGGAGGGGGAAAAAGGAGGGGAACCTTTTGACGACTCTTAACTCTGTACTCTGAGGTTGTCAGCACCAGCCGTGCTCTCGCAACCCCGTCCCGGCGACTGCTACCCCTCTTGGCCCAACATTCGTTGGATCAAACGCGAGTATATTTCCTACCCACCCAACACTCACCCCCTTCCCTTGGGCTCAATTCCGTTTCATTAATGTCGCAAAATTTCTAATTGAAAACTGAAGGGAAATTTCATTTTACTTCCAGTTAGTTTTTCTTCTTTTTTTTCTTTTTCCATTACTTTGTTTTCTTTCTCAATTTTTTTCTATTTAGTTATTACCTTCATATATGTTTGCTCTCTCTCTCTATATATATATATTAGTTTGCATGTATATATATATATATTCTTTCTTTATTATAATAAAGAAATAACTAACCTTAGAACATAATATCTTGAAATCTTTGTTAACAACAAAAAAAAAAATAATAAACTTATTTATTTTAAGTAATATGAAACGTTACTTCCTTTGATTGAAGTATTATTAAACTTAACAAGAACGAAGTACCTACACCTAATATTATCCTACTATTGTAATTAATTTAGAATTTAATTAAATTCTGTTCGTAATTGAATCATGAAATAAAAATAAAATAAATTAGTTCCTTTCAATATAATTAAATATAACAATCGTTACAAAATTAAGTTTATTTTTTGTAACTGATTGAATACTTTATATAAAATAGTTACAAATAAATAAATATAAATAGAATCAACAAAACAAAAAAAAAAATATTTTAAATTTAATTTAAGATTTACTGTTGTTTTGTCATTTATCATTTTATTTTATTTTATTCTTTAAATATAATATAATTTGTTTTATATAAACTGTTTTTAATTAAATAATTAAATTTTACTGAACTTTTATCTAATACCCCTATAATTTATAATTGTAAATAAATATAATCATCTTATAAATTATAAAAAATTAATGAAAATAATTATTTTAATTTTATTATTTAATTTATTTATTATTATTTTTATTTTTTAAATTACTATTGTTTCATCTATCAAAGTTTTTTGAAAGAAAAATATTTAAAATATTTTAAAAGATATTGTCTTTAAATTTTAAAAAAAAAGTTTGCCTCTAATTCTGAATCTATATCTTTTTCAAATTAATAAGATAGTATTTCATTTAAAATATATAATATATTCGACATATAAATTAAATAAAGATAAGTATATCTATAGATAAAAAATAATTAGTGAAAAATTATTGAAACATTTTTATAAATATTTATAAGAAAATAATTTTTAAATTAATTGATTAAAATCAATTCATATTTGAATAAATGCTATTTTAGATTTTACTATCTCGCCAGAGATAATATTGCGATCACGAAAATTTTCGATGTCGAGATTTTTATGTTTTTATTCGTTTTGAAGGTACCTGGTTCACTTTCACTAAGGTTGAGAAAAATGTCTGTGTGTATGTGTGCATGAAGATAAGATTACGTAAAAACGGTTTGAGCTAGAATAATGAAATTTGGTACATGGGAATTATTCGTAGTTTTCTATCAACTTTTGATAAATGTAGTTCATTCGGAGATATACCACATTTTGATTTTTTTTCCTCTAAAGTGACCGTAAAAATAAAGATATATGTTTGATATTTTTTCACATGATTAAAAATTGTATAAATCTGCTATATATAGAATTTCAGCTTGATTGAATCGTTGAAAGCACCGAAATTAATTTTTTAAATTTTTTAACACGTTGTCTGGCAATCACGCGCCAGCACGTGACGTGGTGCCATCAACAAAGAGCTAAACGCGCTCTGGTTTAATATATATTAATTTTAATTTATTTTTTTTTAATTTATAATTTATAATTAATTAAATTTAATTTAAATATATTACCGGGTGTCCCAAAATGAAAGAGCAGATTTCAATTTCGTATTACAGACAAACTATGAAAGATAGAAACACATTGCGCATGTCATTGGATAGAGAAAAGTTTAATAATTAATTTTAATTTATAATTAATTAAATATAATTTAAATATAATATAATATATGTTAATTATTCCAATTTAAATTGCGAGATAGTCGAGTGGAGACACTCCAGCTTATTTGATATTGATAATAATATAATTATTATAATAATTTAATGGTTTTTTTGTAAATAGTTTCTGAGTGCCTTTTTTTAAAGGCACGCGCATCCTCTTCCTACCCTCTAGGTCCCCTCTCCTCGCGCATTCAGTTGCCATTCACTGCGAGTTCCAAAACATGCTTCGGTTAAGCAACAGAAATCAACCCTCAATACCATACTAATCAACAATTCAATTAGAAATTAATTCATTATCTATTAATTAAACACAAAGCATATATCAATATTGACCTTAAAAACAAAAATAATCCAATTATAAATGCAATATTTATAATTTAAAATATATTTTATTTATTATGTCCTTTTGATATAAATTATCGATTTAAATTTAAATATTCTTTAGTCTCCATTCAAGATATGACATCTCATTAAAATTAAATGAAAAATGATTTAAATCTTATAGAAAATTTAATTTTCTTTCAATCTAAATTTTTATAAATTAAAATCATGAATGAAATAATGATGGTGTGGGGATGTCAGTGTCAAAATTTCTAGATTTATATATAAATAAATATATTCTTTTTATATTTAATAATATAAGTATTTCTATTTTTTTTTAATCCTCCTACTCCTCTTAAAATTAATTCATTAATGAAACGATTCTACATTTCTGATAAATTTTGTATCTGAGATTAATTAATTGAAATTTAAATGATTAATAGGTTTTCTGTTTTTATCTATTTATTTATTATTAGTACGATGTTAAGATAATGGGATAGACTGCATGAATTACATGCCTGATCGGTGCTCAAAACTTTGTGGATAGCTGAAAGAGGAGTTGTGGTAGTGGATTCAGTGGAAATGGCATTTGGAAAGGTATTCCATAATAGGAGTAACCTTCTGGATCATTTGGTTTCCTTTTTAGCTAAAGGGCTTTTAGATAATTATGATTATTCCATCCCCTTTAGCGGAAATCTTTATTCGCCTCTCCTCCTTGAAACTTGAAATGGTATTTCGAAATAAAAAACAAATAATTACAACAAATGCATCACTATTTATCTCTTCCATATATTTTTCTCTTTTTTTTTTATTTTTATGTTGAATTTTTTTATATCATTTTTACTATCTCGCCAGAGATAGTATTACGATCACGAAAATTTTCGATGTCGAGATTTTGATGTTTTTATACGTTTTGAAGGTCCCTGAATCATTTGCACTAAGGTTGAGAAAAATGTCTGTGTGTGTGTGTATGTGTGTATGTATGTAGACAAGAATACGCAAAAACGGTTTGAGCTAAAATCATGAAATTTGTTACATAGGCATTATTCAAAATTCGTAGTTTTCTAAATATAGCTCATCCGGAAGAGGATCATTACTTACAAAGTATTCATTTATTTTTCCTCTAAACTGACTGTAAAAATAAAAATATATGTTTGATAGTTTTTCACATGATTAAAAATTATATATAGAATCACAGCTTGATTGAATCGCTGAAAGAACCGGAATTAATTTTTTAACACTGCAAATCACGCGCCAGCACGTGATTTGGTGCCATCAACACGCGGTGTTTTAATAAATATTATTTATTAAATTTAATTTAAATATAATATTTGTTATTTAATCCAATTATCCAATTCAAATTGCGAGATACACTCAAGATTCTTTTCAAATTCCAAATGAAGAGGCTAACTTCATGGAAATTTAGAATCGGCTAATAAATATTCAAATTTGTTTAATATTGAAAAAAATAATAAAATATTGCGTTAATTTCTTAACTTTATATATTTTTTATATTAATATTCATTGTTTGTTCGTAAATACGAATCTATGTATACTAATTTTGTTTGTTTAGGCAAAGTGTGAAAATTATTTTTTCAGGGAAATAAAAACATATCTCTAAATTAGTTCAACGTTTGATTATTGTATTAGCCAGTGGTAAATTTCTTTTATTTTTATTAATTATAATTTTTAATTTTTTAAATTATTTTAAAAATAATAATAATATAAAATCTTAAAACTTTTATATTTTATTTTAATTTGTATTCATGATTATAAATTGAGAAAATTCTATATTTTGATGGTATTATCTGAATGAAGTACTCTATAGTATAGATATAATAATTATATGAATATATATTAGGATGGCCTTACGCACCATTTTGAACGGGACAGTGCCGTTTTTTCATATTTTTCGACCGTTCCGTCGATTTAATAAAAATGTCAATTTTGTCCCGTTTTTAACAGATTCTAATACAAACTAAAATTGTGCCATGGAGTGTAAGAAATTTTATGATAAGATTTTGAAAAATCGAAATTTGCTGTCTTAGAATAGCACATTCGAGAAAACACCCCTTTGCATCTATTCCAATTTTTATATCGGTTCTGTCACTATAGAATAATAGTATGTAGAATCACTATATATGTATACAATAATAATAATAATAATTTTTTTAACATCTTACTTATTTATGAATACATAGTATTATAAAACTTGACCGGCCCTAGAATTTGGCGCCAGGTGCATTACAGTAATTGACGCTCCTCTAATAACCCTAGATAATTTTTAGGAAAGAAAAAGTTTTATCACAAATACATTCCAAATAGTATATAAGATCATGTACTATAATGAAGGAGGTAGAGGGAGGCGGAGTCCAGCCCCTTTTGTCTAGGTGCGAATAAAGTACCTAGTAACAAGTAAAAATGCCTGGTATTTTTATATAATTCATTTAATATATTTTTATTTTATTTTTTTAAAGATAATCCGATTAATAAAAGTTTTTTTTTAAGAAGTGATTATTATTATTTAAATATAAAATAAATATATATTGTCAGTCAGCCTATAAAGTGCAGTGAATACTCGTATACAGAAATTAAAGAAAGCAAACCGATGCAATATCTTCCATGTGGCAGTCGGGTGGTACTTTTAAAATTTTTACCCTCTTTTCTCTCTATTTAAGTTCAATTTATATCACACTCGCTAAACAATTTATAATTTAAAATTGAACAATCTTCATTTCATTCCCATACCATTTTTTCAAAATATAATAATTTCAATAATGAACTTAAAAATAAAAATTTTTCAATAAATTTTAAATTTTATAAATTTTTCATTAAGATCTTTAATAATTTACCTTAAATATTTGATCGATTCAATTTAATAAGTGATTAATTCAATTTTATTAAAAAAATCAACTATATGAATGATTTAATTCTACTTAAACATAATTATTTAAATATTTTTGTTTTAAATGAAATGAAGTATTATTATTATCCTAATTATTTTTAAATTTTAAGGGAGAAGTCTAGAGGAAGGGCAGGAGGGGGCCTATCTGTCTATTTTAAGAAATCTGTAGATGTGGAGCTGTCTCTGGCTTCCAATTTATGGATGATATTCAATATTAAATATCTAGATATAAAATGTATCCTCTTTGTAATATATTTTTCCCCGAAATACGATAGCGAATTTTGTATTGACTATGTGATATGATGGAATCGGTTCGTAATAACGGGTTCTCGGAAAATATTATGCTAATGGGGGATTTTAATGCCCGGGTGGGAGATCTCAACCAGTTAGACCCTGAGGTGTTTACCTATAAACATTTGTTACATAACAGATTCTCTCTGGATGACGTTACAAATGCCAGAGGAGTTAGGTTGGCAAGGTTTATGGGAACTGAGGGTTTGTTTCTCTTGAACGGACGCACGCGAGATGATACTCCTGCTCAGTATACATTCAGTAGCAATAATGGCAGGTCTGTAATAGACCTGTGCCTGGTTAACGAAGCTATCTCGGAATATGTCTTGGATTCAGGCATTTGTGAGATCGCAAATAGATCCGGCCATCGCCCATATTATGTTAAAATAGAGGGGAATCTCAAAACTCTGGATACATCGGATAGAGATAATCAGGAGCATAGGGTTAGAAAGATATTTAGATGGAATGACGGACTGACACCTTTAGAGATAACGCAATAGTAGAATCCAATGACATTGACAATGAAGAGCTGAACCACCAGATAGTCAACAGTATCAAGGAATGCGCGATGGTTTGGGGACTCTGTAAGGAAATCAGGTTGGGGACCTCAAAAGTAAAGCGTCGACAACCCTGGTTTGATTATGACTGTACAACTGCTAAACGAAGATTAAAGAGATGCTGCTGATGTCCTTATTTCTTTTTAAAATAAATTTATTTAATTAATTCAATTCTTTTATCATTAAATAAATTAATTTTTAAGAATATTCAATTTAAACACATTTGTGAATAAATTTTAATGTATTATATTATTTTGGAATAAATCAGGATTTTGTTTGATTTATCTAAAAAATGTATTTTTAAAAATGAATTATAATTGAAAATAAATTTTCAACAAATACAGATCATTTAATTAGAATTAAAAATTTTTAAAATTCGCCACAGGTTTTATATTTATAAAAATAGAATTAAATATATTTTACATTTTCATCACTGTCATGTTGGAAATATTTTTTTTATTTATTAAATATTTTACATTTCATTATAAAAGAATATTCAAGAAATATATATAACAGTTAATAGAGAAAGACTGGTTGAGAAATCTCCAATTTTACATAACAAAAAGAAAGTGACAGATTTTAATAAAATTTCATCTTTATTTAAAAAAGAAAATATAGATATAAAAAATAATTTTAATTACAAAGAAATTTTACACTTTTTCAATTTTGACTGAGAGTAAAAAAATGAGAAGGTAATCATCATACACCCCTCCTCTTTTCCATGGTTGAAGGGATATGTTAAATAAAGTACAATTAATTGGAATTTTAGAGTATTCAAGTAAGAAACAAATTTCAAAAAAATAACTTTGAATTTGTTATTGTATACTTTATCTGATTAAACAGTTTAAAACTCGATAAAAAAATTTAATTAGTTAAAAAATATAATCAATAAATCTTCTTAAAAGTTTTATTAAATAGTCAATATATATATATATATGTATGTATGTATGTATAAATGCATGTTTATTTAGATTTCCGTGAAAATTTTTATTATTAAAAGTTATTTCTGGACTATTTTCACGTTTTATGTGAGATTTGGGTCTCAAAAGTTTCATTTTTGAGATAAAATAAATTGTTATTCTCTTCTCTAAAAAATTATAAATTGATTCCTTTTTTATTGTCTGAATAATCTCGAAATAAATAAATATATGATTAAAATAAAAAAATATTTTTATAATCAATAATTTCAGTTTAAAATGAATAATTTAAAAAATATAAAAGAATAAAAAAACATGTTAATATTAAAACAAATTTATATAAAAAAATATTTAAGAATAAGTTTGACCAATATTTTATAATTGTATATTTTATTTTAAATTAAAATTTAATTTTCAAATTGATTAAATAAGTAAATAAATAAAAGTATTAAGAGAAACCCGCACCGATCATCAGACCCGCATTCAAAGCGTCCATTCCCACAAAGATCGAAAATGTTTATAGAGCCAACCCGCAATGCGGGCAACTTGTACATTCGTTTGGACCTTCGAATTGCCCACTTCTCAAGGATTATTTTTAAACCATCTTGAAAAATAAAATATTTTATAGGTTATAATGTATTTAAAAATAAATAAATAAATATAATTCCAAAGTTCAAATATTGTTTTTAATTCAAAATTAAAGTAATTTATTTATTATTATTATGTTCCATAAGGTGGCAGCACAAGGCTGAATAATAAAATCCTAGATAGTTAAAAAGTTAAAAATAGAAAAACAGATCATCACTAGATCTCACTACACAGACCTATTATAGGTTGCGTCACTATGGTACTTTTTATTAAATATAAATTATAAATTAACTATTCTATATACGAGTTGAAAATTTTGATCAACATTACACAAACAAATTATTGTATTTATTATATAAAATTCTATAAATAAATATATTTTAAATTTGAATAATTGCGATTTTTTCAAATTTCCCTATGGCGCCATCTTATAGTATGAAGTTAAACATTGTATCTTCTGTTGCTAACTTCTTGGTTTGTTTATATCAGAAAAATTAACTTTAATTTCAATTCTTATCTTAATCTAACCTGATCTAACCTCAACTTGCAACACTTTACATCAAGCTACATTGAATTATACTTTAATCAATTATATTCTATGTATTTATTATATTTTTTTTGACTTCAAAGTTTTAAATTTTCATTTGAAAATGGATGATCAAGCTTGTCCTCGCTGTAAAACAACAAAATACCGAAATCCATCATTGGTATTGATGGTTAATGTTTGTGGACATGCATTATGCGAAAGTTGTGTTGAATTATTATTTGTTAAAGGTAATTTAGAAAAATAGTTCATTAATATAACATGTTAATATTTATTACGATTTTGTAACTTATTTAAAACATTTGATCACATAAAATGTGAACATCTCAAGCTCATTTTTTAAAATTATCATTAATTTTACTTTCCTTTAATTATTATTATTAATTTTTTAATTGAACTATTGGTATCTTTAATAGCATATTAACAAGATTATATTTTTAGATTATTATTTTCACTCCCATGCACCTTTCATACTATTTCAATGTCATCTTTGAATGTTATTTGGTGGCATGAATTTTGGGGAATATATAACAGCCCGTCAAAAAATGTAATTTGCACGACAAATTGTCAACTGTAAAAGTAGTAAAATTAACGACAAATTAGGTATTTAACTCGCCAAATTAGGTATCCTTACCAAATAGCCATGTCATGATTATGTTTTAACCACGACAAAATTAGATTTTAAAGCGACAATTGACAACCGACAAATTTATAGGTTATATTTTCCTTATTAAATAATAAATAAACCAGAAATTAATTTTAAAAAACTAGAATACATTATAATTTAGTCAAATGGAAATATAAATATAATGGTGGTTCTGCAATATTTTCTTTCCTAAATGCAGCTAATATTGCATTAGGTTTTTGTACACACTTTTTATATAGCTCTTCATTTTTATTTTTTTTTTGCATTGTGGTCCAACCCACGTACAGGATTATTATTCAAATGTAAATGTTCACGATTCGTTGTAAAAAGAGAAACTTTCATTCTTGATGCATGATACAATAAATCAATGGCTGCGGGGCTTACTCATGCTTCCGATATTTCCCGTACTTACATCGAAATTCCACTTTTTCCACCATCTAAGGCAGGGGTAGGCAAATACTTTTAAGCGCGGGCCAAAATGAAATTTTCAAAATGTCTCCCGGGCCGGAGGACCTTATTTCGAAAACACCAAACCGGGACATTTGTAAAAAAATTGAACTTTTTTCCGAGCCATATTGAATGAATGAAATCTCGAAATAAGAGCCAAACTTTTTCAATGGACCGGCGGGTCGGCTTTTGCCCACCCACCCCTGATCTAAGGTGTTCTTTTTTGATGTTTTTCACCATGGATTTTCTATTTTTGATATATTCTTCTGCTTTTGATGATTCTTCTAAATCTTTTACAAAATGCCAGTTACGTCCTTTACTTCTGAACGGACTTGATGCCAGTAATTTGTAGTGCCAATACATATTTTGATGTGAAATTACATTAATTGCCGTTCTTTTACACGTTTTGTCGTTTTATCAATGTTTTGTCTTTGTATATTTTTTTTGCCGCTTGCATTACAAAAATTTGTCGCGCTGAATACTTTTTTTGATGGGCCGAAAAATGGCACCCAATATTTTTGTTGTATATAACAATAATCAATTGAATTTAAATCTTAAATCTTATCTAGGTTCTGGTTCATGTGCTGAATGTAATATACCGTTAAGAAGAGGAAATTTTAGAGTACAACTCTTTGAAGATCCGATTGTTGAAAAAGATGTATATATTAGAAAAAAAATTCTTCAGGATTTTAATAAAAAGGAAGATGACTTTGGAACATTAAGAGAATATAATGATTATTTAGAAGAGGTTGAAACAATTATTTTTAATTTAACTAATAATATCGATGTTATATCAACAAATAAAAAAATAGAACAATATAAAAAAGAAAATAAAGAGATAATTCTTAAAAATAAAAGTAAAATTGGAAGAGAAGAATTAGAATTAGAAGAAATATTAGAATATGAAAAATATCAAAAAGAAATTAGACAAAAAGAATTTATAAAAATAGAAGAGGAAAAAAAGAAAAAGAAAATAAGAGATAAAGAAGCATTGATAGATGAATTAATGTTTTCATCTGGAGATGCGAAAAATATTGTTGAATCATTTGCACAAAATGTTAAAGAAGAGACATCAAAACAGGAGGCAGCAAATGCGACTGCATTAGCTGCATCTACTTCCAGGGCTACACAATTTTCAACTGGAATAAAATTTGGGCGAGGAACACAGCAAGGCTTTTTACCTGTTCCTAAACAAGATGAAGGATTGCCTTTTATCTATAGGTAATTTATTATTATAATTTTCTAAAGATTCGATTTGTTTTATCTATTTTTGGCTATTCTCTTTTCAATTATAATAGAAAAAAATATTTTAACTTTCGATATAAATATCACTTCAATTTACCTGCTGAAATGAGAATAGGTATAGATTCTAATCCTTCTTATAATAAACGATTTCTAAACCCATAATTTATTATAATAATTTTTAAAATATAGAAAATTTTCTGTTATATCTTTACCATAATAATTAAGTTTTTATTTTACAATTGCCAAAACATTTATATTTTTCAGAGCTCCACTGATATTCACCGAAGGACCTCATCCCCCCTCATCTAATGAAATCGAAAAGCGAGGTTATATAAAACACGTCCGAAACGAAACAGAGCAAGAAAGGGCGGGAGGATTTTGTGCTCAGATAGCATGTCTTCGAGCTCTTCAAGAAGCTATGGCTGGATTATATACAGTTGCTCATTCAGAATCGAACTTCGCAAACGCTTAATCAATAACTATAGTTTAATTAATTAATAACTATAGTTTACAATAAGACTGTATGATATCGAAATAATTTATATTAAAATTTATTTAATCAACTTTATTTTGTTCATAAAATTTGATTAGCTAATTTAAGGCATTTACAGAGCTAATTTTAATAAATTTCTTAAATTTTCTGTTAAAAAAGTAAAATTTGGTGGGTCAATTTCACTATACGGTGAACTTAGCCGAATATAAATTTAAGCTTTATTTTTATTCACAGATAAATTTTATTTATTAATAATTAATTTGTTTTTTTTTTATAAATTTGTAAATTAGTTATCAAATTTTATTAATTTTTCTTTGTAAAACTGAAATTTTTTTGTTAGGTTTTCCATTTTTTTTTAGTTAAGGGAAGCATTGAAATTGTACTATTTTTTATTTTTTAATTATTTTCTAATTTCTTTTTTTGAATATTTTATTTTTATTTACATCGTCTAACTCTTCATTCAAAGTAATATCTTCAGCATTTATAATATGTCTAGATATGTTGTTTTGATTATTTAGTCTTTTGAAAGATTGCTTGTTTCTCTTTAATTATTTATTTATTCTTTTTAAATATTTATAATTTTCGACAGATCTTTTCTTCTCTTAAAATATTTTTTATTTTTATTTAATTGTTTGTTGACTACTATTCCTCTATATTGAATTAAATGAGTGGCTTTATTTTGAACAACTAGACTTTAATTGTTCTAATTCATCACATTTTTTTAACTATTAATATATTGATTCATTTAATATTTCTTTTAACTTTATCTTTAATCTTAATGTTCCTTTAATTATTTAATTTTTCGTGAGAATTTTTATTTTTTTAATTTCATCACGGAGCTTATTATTTATTTTTTCACTAATTGATAAATATTTATAAAAAAAAATCGAAACCATTTTATCCTAATAATATTCAAAGTTGAATTTGTCTTATAATATTTTAGAATAATCCATTATCACACACAATAAGGGTAAAAATAATTCAACCATTTATTGTTGATTGGAATTTAAAAGGTACAACAGCATGCTTAATATAAGTGTTTACCAATTTGTATACCTACAGGAATTTCATTAAATATAACTATTTAAAATATTTATAACAAAAGTAGGGTGTTTAATATCTATTTTTTTAAAAAAATTTTATTTATGATGATTATAAATAAATAAACACTAATGTCATGTTAGAGCAGTTCTTATTGAAAAAGTGATTCATAATTGTTTTTGTTTATTTCTCGTGTGTTAAGTCAAAAGTTTAAAATTTATTTATTTTGTAAATATTGTACATATTTAATAACAATTTACTTGGATTAAGATTTAAATAAAAAAAATAATAAAACGTATTTTTATAACAATTATGATAAATGTTTTCTTTTATTAATTACTATATTCTATAAATTTGTTTCAGATATTTTAATTATTACTTCAAATCCAATCATAAAATATAAATCAATATTATCTTTTTATATTGTTAATAATATAAATAAAATTATACGTAATAGATTTTATTCTAAAAAGACTAAAAATAATATTAAAAAAATGTATTAATTATTCAAAAAATAATAAATGACATAAATTCTTTCCAAGAGGCCGCGATTCACTCTATCCTAATCAAAATATTATTATACAAAACGTGAAATAAATTCATTTTTTTCCCAAAAAGTACTATCATTTTTCAGATAATGTTGATAGATCTAACAAACATGTTTTGGCCATGTATTTTTTAATTTAGATAAATGATTTAAAATATAAATAACCTATGGTAAGCTATAATGAAAATATATAAAATACATTATATTTATAATTTATTTCTTTAAGGAAGAAAGTCCCACAATTCGCGATTTAGGAGCGAAACTTGACCAAGATTTTTTACTTTACCTTTCATTCGTTAAAACACATTATAACAACTTAGAGAATGATGTTGAGAGAGCAACGTGCCAGGTTTTTATTTAAACCTATTATTATAAAAAATAATAATTTAACGTTGTTTTTTTACAATAAAATGCATTTGTAGAAATGGTTGGAGAGATTATGCGCAAATCAGGCTATTGGTTTTGATGAAAAACAGAAACGCAATATTTTCTTATCAGAATTATTACAATGCATGCAAGAAAAAAAATTACATTCAATTTTTCGAGAGTGGCCTCCTCAAGGACCTCTTCCCGACCCAACATCTACGTTTGATCCAAATCAAGCAGTTCCAGTAAATATTTTTAATTAATTATTTTTAATCCTAAAATGAAATTATACGCAATCAAAATGTAAATTTATATTTTCGAAATTCATCGAAAATATTTTTTTATATTATATGTTTAGAAAATAAAATATTAGTAACTCTCTAAAATTCAAGATAAAATTAAATTAAATAATAATCTACTTATTTTATTTGCAAGAATATAGAATCATTTGCAACGTTAGATAATGAAAATATACATTCTGGAGGATTTTCATCTGATGGCAGAACTTATTTTGCAACAAAACGACTTAATAATAATCGGGGAATGTGCGCTTATTTGGCAGTATCTGTTGCTGAAAATGAACCAAGATGGATTGATCAAGAAATATTAAAAAGGTTAGTATATTTAAAATTTCTTTTCTATGGATTTATATTTAATTTTTATTTTAGACAAAATCAATTAACTACTGAAATCAATATTTTCTCACAAGAATTAGAAAGTACTCTTGATTCTCTTGAAAATCACTACAGAGAAGAGGTATAGACATTCCAAACTAATATTAATATATAAATAATTATTAATTAAAAATATTTTAGCCTCCTTAGCTTGAGATTTGTTATTTTCTAGGGATCTTCCTTCACCCCTGAAAACAGAAAAGATATTGGTTATCAATTAAAACACATTGTAGAACTTATAGATCAAAGCCTGGATTATGGGCAATCAATTGATGATAATGTTCAACCTTTCTATGAAGCGTTGCAAAATGATATTAAAAAAAGTCCTCATTGGATTATGCTTTCAAAAATGTGTCCAGAGAAAATGAATAAATTAATTCTAGAACTTTTACGTGATAAAATTAATTCAAGAATTAATAAGGTGATTAGATTTTTCCTATTATTTTCATTATATTTAATCGAAATAAATTCCATAGACATCTACAACTTTCTATTAATACTTTTTATTTCATAATTAATAGATTCTTGATATCATGTCTGAATACACTCAACGTCAACCTTCAGACACATTATGGGAAGAGGCTGCCAAAAGAAGGCCAACAAATCTAAATATGCGTTTATTAGAAAAAACTTATTCGTATTTACTTATAGAAAAATTTCTTAATCTTCTGGCTATTGAAAGAGCTGAGATAGTACAAAGAACTAAACTACAGCATGAGAAAGCTGTTGAAGAAATGCGAAATGAAATAAGACAAGAACTTAAAAACGGTTTGAATAAATACGACGTAATCTTATATTATTTATTTCTTTTATAATTTAAAAATAAATCTATTCAAGAATTCTTAATAATTTTTTTTTTTGTTAATTCAATTATTCATTAGGAAGCAAAAAGAAACTGGAATCGTTCAGTAAAAGCTTTGAAATTAATTGAAGAAACTAAAAAGCGAGCTGAACAATACAAACTAAAAAAAGAAATTAATTTACATACAGATTCAGATGAAGGAAATCAGGAGGCTGTGACAATGCAATTATTGTCTGAGTTAGAAGATGCAGAAAATCGTTTTGAGGTATAACATGCTATATATACATATACTTATGTTTGTGTATTACAATTAATGTGAATAATCTTCAGACAGAGAACCAGTGATTATTGGGAGGGGAACGCGGTGGAACATTTCCTTATCTTTTTTCAGAACCGGAACGCGTTCCAGTACTTTTTCATGTCCCGTTCAACTCCCGTTTAAATTTACTGTTAGAATTTCTTCTTTTTGTGTTCTTAATATTTTGTATAGTAAGATTAAGAAAAAATAGTTTGCTGAAAATAGGATTTTTTTTGCTCCCAATATGCGTTCCCTTACTTCTTATTTTACTAATACATCAACACTCAACAAAAGATTCGTATCACTGCAGAGAACTGTTTTATTTATTTTAACATTTACAAATATTAAGAAGGAATCTCTGAATTTGCTCCTTCATTTTTCCATATATATATATTTATTTAATTTTTATATTATTTATATAATACTTTAAATTTATTATAAAATATTCCTAGAATAGAGAATCTAATAAACAAATAAAATTTTATTTATATTTCTTATAAAAAAATAATTTAAAAATATGTCTGAATTGTAGTTAACGAATATGCAAAAAGAAAAATTGAACAAAGAACTCAGCGAAGAATTGGAGCGTTTTAAAGCTACATCATCAATAAATAATTCTTCAATAGAGCAACTTAATGAAGATATTGATCTTTATAAAAATGAAATGGAGTAAGTATTTTATTTTTTAAGTAGCTGTCAAATTATTTCATATTATATCATTATATTATATCATTTTTTTTAATAATAGGAATATTCAAAAAGAAATCACTCAACAAAAGATTCGTATTGATTCATTACGACATATGATTGATCAACAACCCGTTTCTCAAATTGCAATTCCAAGGATGGTTGCTATTGATGAGAGGGAAACGGAAAAGACAACTTCAATAAAGCGAATCTCGCGATTACAAGGACCGAAAGTTTTTCGAAAATAATCTTTATAATATTCAAAAACAGGTCATTAAATTAAATTTGTACAGAATATCCTATTATATTAATAAAATGTTTTGTAAAAAAGATAATAAAATCTTACCATATACAATGCAATATGATAAAATTTTTTGAATATAATATATTAAAAAATATTATAAATAATGAATTAATTCATTTTAAAAAGAAAATAATTATAAATTAGCTAATTTATTTATTATATTCTTATGACGATTTTTTAAGGGTTTTTAAATAATTAAAAATGATAAAAAGAATTTTGACTAAGAACAGTAAGTAAATATAAAAAAAAAATGAATTGAATTTTATTATTTAATTCTATAAATTATATTTTTTATTTCAAATTGCTACTATGAAGTTTTAGTTATTCCTTATTTCTATACTACTATTTGAAGTTATGACTTTACAACCTCTGAATTATACCTTAACTTCCTGTTAATTAAAAGTTATTTCTAAATCTATTTAAGTTCATGGTATAACGCCCAAAATAAAAATATTCTAGGGTATTTATTTTTTAAAAAAACTTTATTTAATACAAATACTCAACCGAAACATGATTGTTTACCATATAATTTAAATTTTATAAATATAAAATATAAATTTAAGTGACTAGAAATCTATCTAAAGGACATTTATTTTTGTCCTCCTTTTTCATGTAAATCTATTCTAGCTTGGAAATTCTCTTGCACTGATGAAACTTTCTTTAATTTATTATCTCCAATAAAGAATTCCCTAAAAAAATTATAAATTAATATAAAATTACTTTATTTTAATAACATACCATTTATAATAAAATGAGATAATATTGCAAAACTTGCTATAATAAAAGGAATTACTAATTTTTTATGTTGTTTTAACATATTTCATTAAATATTTATATATATTTAAATGCAAATATTTTAATTTTATTAATTAATATAATACTGTTTTTACATATTCTTTGTCAAAAACAAATCAAGTGACTAGGAATGACACTTCGATACAATTAAATATATCGATCTGATTAGTTATTATCTTTGTAGAGAAAAATATATCGAAAGTTTTAATGGATCAAATTAAAATATACGAATTTTAACTTCTTTTTTATAATATAAAACAAGCACATACTATTCTTTTTTCTTATTTTTATCTTTAATTTTATATTTAAACTTTGAAATCAAAATATTTAAATATTTTTTCTTTAAAACATATCATCATTAAAATAGTTATGATTTTAAAAAAAGAATATAGAAATTTAGGAATTTAAATCCTAATATTTTTGAGAAATTATAAAAATATTTTAAATACTACAAAATTACATGTTCTGATTTTGAAATTATCAATATCTCAACAATCTGTTGAATAAGTCTTAGATTAGTTTTTTTTTTAGAAAAAGGGTAAATAAATATTCATTTTATTTCTATTTTGAACTATTTTATCCAATTACCTATATTTTTATTTTTTATATTTTTATATTTAATTCAATATTATTTATTTAATTATAAATTACATGAACTTGGCGAGGTTCAACCTCAAGTACTATAATTTAAAAAAGATTCGTTTATTCTCAATATTCTCTTAGAGAAATTTTATTTCAACTAATTCACTTAATATTTTTTTTTCATTATCGATTTAATATAATTTAACTAATTTTTGTTCTTTTGATTAACATACTCTTATGTAAGCTTTCTTATTCTACTACTTGCTCTCATTTTGTATTTCATTTCAATTTGATTCATTTACAAATTTATATATTCAATGAATGTTTTTTACCGACCGACGATAGTAAGGAAGGTATTGTTTTCACACCAAATTTCACATGTGGAGATTTTTACATATCTCCACGAATCATGCATTTTCTTAGCAGAAAAAAGTATTTTTAGAATGATGTCTGTCGGTCCGTCCGCTGTGTGTGTGTTCGTATAGATGTGTACAGCTTGAACGGTTCAACGGATTTTGATGAAATTTGGTATATTTACTTAATACATCAGTAGGATGAATTGATCAACTTTTGGTGCAAATCCGAAAACCGGATACCGACCGACGATAGGAAAGGAAGGATTATTTTCACCATATTTCACATGAGGAGAATTTTTTATATATCTCCACAAATCATCAACTTTGTATTGGTTTTATCCTCGGGAAAATGTTCATTAGTTTTTTCTTAATTTAAAATTATATGACGTCACAGCCAGCTCCCACTTATATATTTTAAATAAAATAAATTTAAAAATATTTAAGTTATATCCATATCTGTTTTTTATTGCATTAATAGATACATTTAAATTATTTGAAATTGTTTCTGTAGCTGGAAATTAATTTATTTCAAACCGTCGCTCGGTTCTGCGCCTGGCCAACTTATTATCTATAATTTTATTTTGAAAAACATTTCATTATATTTTTTTTTAAATAATTTATTATATAAAAGTACACATATTTTTTTTATAAAGAATTTCGCTTAAAATATACCATAAGACACATACAAACCAATAAACAAAAATAAAAGTAAAGAAAGTAATTGGATACCATTTGATACAAAATCTATCTAAATTATTCCATCCATCCGGATGACTCGGATCAACTATCACCAGATTTTTTATTTTAAACAAACATGTTTTCATTTCTGAATAAAAAGGTTGTGATTGGACCTAAAATTAATTAAATTAGGACTTATTATTATTATTATTTTGATTTCATTATGAAGCGATAAAATTATTAGATTTCAGGATTTTTTTCTTTTAAAAACATTTTTTAATTGTAAAATTATAGAGAAAGTAGAAGTAGTGTAGTATATTAAAGAAAAGGGGTTTTGAAATATGTGTCCTCATAAGAAACAAATTTTTTGGAAATAAACACATTATTTCTTTTTAAACGTTAACTTTTTGACTATTTTTTTTAGAATCGATTCTGCCTCCAACTCCTTAATTCACATCTTAAACTAAGTTAAATTTTTTGTAGTTGGCTTGTAAAGAAAAGGCAATGGAAAGTAAATATTGTAATCAAATCACAAGATTTACCAATTCACATTCAGAATCAGAAAATTTTCTGTAAATACAACTTAATACTAATTAATATTTGAATATCAGGTGTTTAATTCCAAAATGAAAACTTCAATTTTTACTATAATAATTTGCAAAAAGATTTTCCTGAATGCAAAATTAAGGAAGAAAAAAGAAAAAAGAATTTAAGAAATGTTACATTACAGATTTTTTTTATAAAAGTTTAAGTTTAAATTAACTTATTAAATGTTTCTTACCGTTGGGATTATTCGTCGCTCTGTTGAAGGATTTCTAATTTGAAAAAGAATCACAAAATATTCAAATATTGCTAAGGTAGTAAACAATAGACATACTATTTCCCAAACATCCAATGCTTTTATAATTCCTTTTCCAGGATAATTTAGTCTGTATTAAAAAAAAACTTTAAATTATCATTCTTTGAATGAAAAAAGTTGATTTTTTTACCTTTGAGTTACAAACAGTGTCACCATACAAAGGAGAGATGATAAAAGAATAGATGCTCTTCCAGGAACAATTAACGGTCGAACTAAAAAACTTCCCCAGCATATCATAACAAGTAAAATGGATGGAATGTAGATTTGAAGACATTGTTCAGCAAAGCTATTATGAATATTTAAATAATAACGAAGAGCCCAAGTTTTACCTATATAAATTAAATAAACAAATAAATGATTAATTTATTGATTTGGAAAATGGCTTCCATCAATTACTTTTATCTATGAAAATATTTTGACAGATTTATTTATTAATATAAGTACCTTGAACAATTGTACTTATTAAGTATTTAGGGCGCACTAAGTTGATTCATTTATATGATTAAAGAAAAACTTTCGGAACATTAACATACTACCTAAAACGATTTATCTATTTTTGTGGAAGTACTGAAAGTACTTGGACGCAATAACCATGGTACTCCTATCCTGTATCACTTCCATACAATTCCTTTAATTTTCTAATTTTGACACTCAACGATTTCAGCGTTACTCTGATTTATCTACTAGTCGTTTCGCAATAGGAGATACTACTGTTTATATTTACACCAGGTGTTTTATTAGGGAATTTTAAAATTGTAAATAACAAAGTAGTGGAAATGCCTTGAAATTTGAAAAAACCAAAATATTTTTCACGAACAAATCAATTTTAACAAACATATGCTACACAATTTTAGTAACTATGCTGGTTTTTTGCCTACCAATGACGTCACGAACTTTTCTTCTAATTGATTTCTCTCGCTGGTCTTACTTTACCCATTAGTACCAAGTGACCCGTTCTTCGTAATCTCCAAGATTTATGTTAATTTATTTAAGTCGCAATTATTATTATATTAAGAAAATATTATTGTTTCTAAATCTATCTTTAATTTACGCTAAATTCTTTTCAATAATTTTTTTTTTTTTAAATTTTAAATCTAAATATTTTTATATATATTTTGTTAAATTCTATTAGATATTGGTATTATTGTAATTTTTTGAAGGGCGCTATTGGGTGTGTGGGTGGCGAACCTGCCTCATTCACATGGTCCCGGGTTCAAGTTCCGGGCCTGGCAAGGGAATTTCCCTAGCTGGGGTCTATGGGACGGAGTCAACCCAGCCTCCGGGAACAACATTGGGGAAAAGCTACTTGATAGCGCCTCCGATCAAGAAAATCAAGGTTAAGGTTGAGAGGACCCGTTCTACTGACCAAAGGACACCTCATTGATATAACCGGCTTGATAAGCGTTGTCCTTGCGTAGGACGTACAAAGTCAGAGGTTTTTTTTTATTATTGTATTTTTTATAACATGAATTAATTATAAGGGAAAAAACAGAATGGCTATACCCAAAAAAAAAACACTTTATCTCAATTAATAAAAAATTTAATTTTTTAAATTAGTTTCTCTTATTTTTGAAAACATTTTAAATTTATATCTTACCACTTACCAATTGGTGTGAAGTTTTCTATTGGATCAGGGCATGTTTCTATATCGACTAAGTACCCTTGAATATAAGAATACTTTTTAAAAACATAATCAGATTCGCCCACAAATGAAGGTTCCTTGTACCAAACCAATTTAATCTGATCAATAATGAAATCAGCTAAAGATAATTTAAAAACATTTTCTTAATTAAAATTCACTTTAAAGGATAATTTAGAAAAAAGTAGAAAAACATATCTTTTATAAATTTATTATAATACTCCTATTTGCTTTTGGAACTTTGAAAGTCAAAAGAAAGAAAACTTTTTGTAAAAAATTTAAGAAATATTTTAAGATATTTCTAAAACATTTTATATTTTATACTAAATATTTAGTAATAATCAGAAGAAATCCATCGAAAAAATTATTTTTTTTCAGTTTTCAATAAATTGTTAAATTTATATATATAAAGAGTTAATTATAATTTTTTGTTCATTGTTTAATTCAATTGAATTTTTTACTTTAAAAAAATCAATAATTCTCTAATTATAAATAGATAAGAAAAACTATTTTTTATTAAATTGTTTTTATTTTTCAAATACATTATATATGTTACTGGGAAAGACCGAAATTTGGAGAAAGTCGACATTCACCGGTGAATGTCAACAAACACCAAATACGTCGGTGAAAGATCGAATATTTCAATACATTCTTGTACTTTCGGACCCTCACCGGTGTATGTCGAAAAGAGATGGTTTCTACTAAAACTAAGTGCAATACACCTTTGGATTACGGACGATTAAGACGTTCATTGTACGATTAAAACCAGGAGAAACGAATATACAGTATTATGTTACGAACGAGGAATTGTTCAGTATACTATATGAAGCTCACACTAGAACAGACCACGTAGGAGGAACACGTATACTTAAAGAGTTGCAAAATAAATACAAAAATATTATATATGACGTTGTAATGTTGTATTTAAATTTATGCAAACAGAGAAAGGTATTGTTGTGAAACCAATGATCAGTTCTCAAGATGTCAAATTGATCTGATAGATTTACAGTCAAACAGAGATGGCAAATATAAGTTCTTAATGGTGTATCAAGATTATTTAACTAAGTTTGTCCAGCTACGACCTTTGAAAACAAAGAGGGCAAAAGATATAGCGCATTACGTTTTTTCAATATTTTTAAATTTGTTGCTCCAGGAATACTGCAATCAGATAATCAGAGAATTCAGTAATCAAGACATATCCGAAATATGAGTCATGGAGAGCCTCGTCAGTTAAACACAAGACACAGTTGAAAGGGCCAATCAAGATATACAGAGACTAACTGCTAATTGCATAAATGAAAGATAACGATACAAATAAATGGTCAGAAGGTTTACCCTTTGTTCAATTTTCCAAGAACATAGGAAATATAAATCTCAGAAATACTCAACATTCACCATTATTGCATGGTGAATGTCGACATTCACCGGTGGAAGTCCAAAATAAGAGTATTTAGCAAATATTTCGGACATACACCAAGCGACTAAGTGAATGTCGACATACACCAGATTTCGGTCTTTCACAGTAACATATATATATATATATATATACTTACGTTCTGAAAATTCAATTTTACAATGTTGTACATCAAGAGGAAACATTGTAAATGTTAGTTCGCAATAAATCGTTAGAAGATCTCTGTAGAATTATAACAGAATTAATAATTTCTTAACTATCAGGCATATAATATCTATACCTTTTGTATCTCTCTAAAGTCAAATCAGGATAGAGAAGAATCCATTCTGCTTTTCCAAAGGTGTAAGAATGATCTTTCCTTTCTTTAACACCTTCAATATATAATAATGGAGCCCATATGCTAGAAACTTTCTTAGGAGATATCACGGAGCCAGTTTCAGAAGGCATTTCATTAATCAAGATTTGTTCATCAACCCAACGATGAATTATTACTGCGTCCACAATGATAATCTAAAATTTAAAAAAAAATAATAATAAATGAACTTAGACTTGTATATATATAAGGTAAAACCTAGGGATATGACGCGTTTTTTATATTTCGAAAACTAACCCTTTTGGCGTAGAAAAGACATTAGGGGACGATAATAGTCATCTACACGACCGGATAAAGGGTGTCTACTTAGTTATAAACTATCTGTCTTGTAAGGAGGATTGAGTTTTGACAGCCATCAACACAAGATCAACACAAGTGAAATTTCATCATATTAATTTCAAAGACTCGTAATTTGTTTTCTTTTTCAATTATATAACTATATATTTATGTATTTCATATATTTTTATATATATATACCATATATATATATATATATATATATATATATATATAGATAGATAGATAGATAGATAAATAGATAGATAATTTATGCGGTAAAGAACAAGAATAATAAAGATAAGGACAAAAAAGTCAAATTATTTAATAGGATTACAAATTAATTGTTTTTTTTACTAAATAAAACATAATTGATAGTTAATTATTTATTTATTGATTCCAACCTTGTCCGGTTCGGACTTTGGTCTACATTTTTATCATATTGCAAAACAAAGTATACAACAATTATTAACAATCAAATTTATAATAAACGAATTTTCAGGAATTATCTTCTTCTTTATTTTTCTCTTCTACTAGACGTTTCCATAAACTCCATCTTGCTACAATTTTTTTCCGGGGCCTTCTTCAGGTTGTTTACCAGATTCTCTTACTCATCTCTCATCCTTCCTTCAGGTTCGCTGGTAATCTTCCGACCAGCTCTGGGCACTTCAAAATATGTTCTGGGTACTCTTCTTCCTTCTTGCAAAGCCTACATACTCTTTCCTTCTTCCAGATCTTTCCTCCTAGGCCCGAATTATCACATCAAATTCTTGCCCAGGTTTCTCTCTCTTTCCTACTCAGTGTCCTATCCCTGCTGTATGTTTCTATTCCTAGGGCCTTCTTCAACATTTTGTACAACCTATTGTATCTTGAGGCGTCCGTTCTTCTCCAGCATTCTTGCCATTCCTGCTCGATCTTCTTTTCTACAGCTTGTACAGCTTCTCTTCTTATGTCTTCCCTTGATTCTTTGTAAATAGCTTTGACCAGACCCGGGCTTCCAAGATTGTCCATAACTTTCTTCATTTCCTTTGCCCATCTACCCGGATTACCATTCTTTATGCCTCTTACACTTTCCCTCAAACATATTTTCGGCCATCGGTTATTGTCCATCTTAATAATTCTTATTATGTATTTAATTCTTCTTTCGAACGTTCTGGAGTTTACGCTTAATCTTCCGGTTTCCAACTTCCATATATATTCCGGTGTGTTTCGCCGTAGCCCTTAACACTGTTTTCGTGCACTCTTTCCCATTCTTTAAAGCATTTCCATCCACACATTTCCTGTTCGAACGTTATAGAAAATTCCACTATACTTGTGTAGAGATTGTACATCTTTCCAACATCGTTTAATTGGCTTCATCTCCAAATTCCCCAAAGGACTCAAGGGCTATCTCTGTCTTACTCCTTTATTTGTGTAAAATTGTGTCAAAATTTCTTCACCTATTTTTATTCTACTTATTGGTTCCTTATAAATGTCCTCCATTGCTTCCAGAATTCTTCCTTTCACACACCATTTCCTTAGTTTGCTGAAGAGTAATGTTCTATCTATTTTATCAAAGGCCGCTGCAAAATCCACAAACATAATGAAGACTTTTCCTTTACTTCTCTTTATTTTTTATCAATTATTGAACTTAGTACGAACACCTGATCTCTCACTTCGCGGTTCTCCCTAAAGACTGCCTGAACCTCCGAGAGAATTTTATTCTTCTCACACCATACTTTTAATCTTTTTGCTACTATTCCTAGATATATTTTGTATAATGCATTCAGCAAAGACACTCCTCTGTAATTTCTGGTATCTGATCTTGATCCCTTTTTATATATGGGTACTATTTCACTCAATCTCCATCTCTATGGTATTCTACTTGATTTCCATACTCGATTTAGGAAAAACCATACATCCAATCTCTCATCTTGCTTTAGAATTTTCAAGAATTCATTCATTATTCCATCCCCTCCTGGTGCCTTTCTTTTTTTTAATTTTCTTATTTCATCCTCTACCTCTTTCAGATGAAAATTTCTATAGTTTTTTTCCAAAGAGTCTAGTATCTCATGTATTTTGGTCTGCTCGCTTTTTATTTCTTTCACTTTTGGAAATAATTGGGTTAATGGAAAATAATTCTTTATATATATAGTATAAAGTAAATTATTAGTTAGAAGGAAAATAATTGTATAGATATACAGAGTATCTAAAAAAAATGTGCTTCTTGAAATGCTACATTGAGCAGAAGATGCAGGGTTTTCATACAAAATTGTTTGAAGCGATGGGGCCAGCTTTAAATTAAATTGCTCAATTAATCGCCATAATTGCACGTACTGGGATGCTGGTAATTCTCATGCTACAGTTGAACACTATTTAAACTTGCCAGGAGTAACAGTGTTGTGTGGGATATCAGCATTGGGCATAAAATAGGACAATTTTTTTGTATCGTTTATACCGTTTGTGAATCCATTGGTTCACGTTGTCTGGAAAATAACGATCTTCATTTTGAATATTTGTGAACATGATTCTTTTATTCTTTAATTAGATCTTTCTTCTGTAATTAAATTCTTTAAACTTGTCTTTATGTTCATAAATAATGTTTTTATAGACATTGAAAGTGTTATTTTTTTGAGACACCCTGTATATATAGTTAAAGAGTAAAAAAAGTATATATACTTAGTTCAGACAAACGGAATCAAATACGAGAAAAATGACCATGAATTTGAAAATATTTTCAAGTGAGGTTGACTGTAGTGATTTGAGAGTTAAGAATGACGAAGATTCAAATTTCTTTCTTTTTTTTGGAAATTAATGAATTCTCTCTAAAGCTTATAAGGATTATGTACTATGAATGCACCTGAATTTAGCATAAGAAGGCTTAACATGAAAGAATCAAAGCTTTTTCTTGGTAATAATAATAATAAAATACACACATTGAAAATTAATTAAATCGTCATCTCTAATAAATGTTAGATTATTTATACATTATTTTTATAAAAAAAAGTACTAAAACGAATTTTCATTTCAGATATGCAGTAAATAATATATTGCAAGAAAAATAATTCTTAGAGTATTATTTTAAAATTAAACATTTTTTTTATAAATTGAAACTAGAATATAAAGCTATGTGGAATATTGGAGATATTTGAAGTGAAAACAACAACACTCCAGGATTAACAAAAACAGAGGGTGTCCAGATCCCTCAGAGATTTCAAACCATTTGGTTAGATGAGTTATGAAACGGAATATTATTTGATTAGAGAGGGTTCATATATCTTTTGACCTATATAATTCATCTTTCATATAAATACAATCAAACATTTATAGAATAAATAAGAATTTAATCCATTTTCACTTCTTTTCCTCGCTTCAGCAATTTTTATTTACCGATTCTCTTAAATCCACTTTAAAATTTTCATATATCTGGGTTGATATACTTAAGTTGAATGGATTTCCTAAAAGATAAAATTTTAATTAAAATTAAATTTAACACAATAATTATCATTTTTTTACACATAATAGAGATTTAAATATAATATTTTAGAATTAATAAAATAATAATATATATAGTATAATATAAATAATTATGATTTAAAAAAAAGTATTTCTTATAATAATTTATTTATAGGGATATAACATAAATTTTATTGTGAGATGCTTCCCAAACAAATTAAAAAATTCAACAGCAGTGATTTCATATTATACAATTTATACATTTATATTTATTTTATGAAATGTTTTATTTAATTAAGATTTTTACCAATTATTAATAAAAACAAAAAATAAAACATAAACAAACCAGGTTCAAGTTTTGGAAAATTGATGTTATAATCACTAGGAACATCGATATCAATATAATTAGCATAACTATTTTGGAATATAATAAAAATATTTAATATATATCTTAGAACCAATAAATCATTTCTTATCATAATTAAACAGATATTTTGCTTACAAATATATAATCAATTATTTAAATATCACAGCTTATTTATTAATAAATATGTGGATTTAATTGGCTGAGGTTTTACAAACAAAACATCTCTTATGTTGTGAATATAAATTTTAATTAAATTGTACTTATAAGTTAGCTATAAATTTAAATTTGTAATAATTTAGAAATTTAATTTGACAAATTAACCATGCATATTGGTTGAAAGTGGATCAGAATAGAGACGGTCGTAGGAATGTAGCAGCCATAGCTTTCTGGTTCACTAGAACCATTGATTTAAAGAAAAAAGATAGATAATTTTTTAATTTTTTTTTCTTATATTTATATTTTATTCTGAAAAATTTCAACAATTATTAAAATCTTTTTTAATTTTACTTTTTAATAATTTTACTAATAAATAAAACAATTATTAAGAAATATTGGATTAAAGATTTATATAAGTTTATTAATAACGAGATTGAAAGTTACAATTCCATGAATGATCTAAAATCTAATTATACCTGTATTTTCATTCTAATTAGTTTCAAATCCCCAGTTGGACAGATTGATTTGATTGAAATAGATTGAAATTCTCTCTATAAAATTTTTTAATTAAATTAAAAGTAATGAAATTGTAATCAAATGTGATGAAAATAATTTGCTATTATTTTATGAATATTTAGGATGAATCCTTATAAAACACTGCCCCATAAACAGATAATTAAAATAAATAGAAATTCTATTGGACGATTGCTGTATAATCTGCCATGAATCAGAAGAAACAGCAGAACAGATGAAAGTGTTTTATTTAACCCAACATATAAAAGAACATAAAGAGGTGGCAAAACAATAGCCCATTTGATAAAATTGGATAACTTAATTGAATTGACTGATGGTTGAATGATAAAATGACCAGTACAATATAATTATGTCCCAGTGTTCATTGAGCAAAAGAGAGTGATTTTAGTGCGTAGAAATTCCACAAGGTTGATCACCTTCGTTGCAACTATGTACAACAATCATATTTTCATTCTGCATTAATAGGTTTCCCAGTTTAACTAAGGTTGATATATGTATACAGTTTACCATGTATAACTTTATTTCTATTTATGTATAACTTATTTTATTCGTTTTTAAATTATTAGTACATTTTATTACATAATTACATAATTCTATGTAATATTTATTTTATGTTAAATTAATTTACAGAATAAAATTACCCGGGCCATAAATTGCCTGCATAGTCTATTTACAATAATAAAGACCGGAACACAATGACTTAACTTGTTATAAAATGTATTATCTGTTTTTTTTTTTGTTTGTTTTTAACTTAATAAATATTTTATTAAACAATAGGGCTAATTATATTTCTGGCCTAATAGTGATAATATAAATAATATATATTTGAAAATTATAATGCTTTTCGAAATATTCAACATTGAGATCAATATATCTTTGCATGTGCTTGGACCAATTTTCTCGGCATTTTTTTTTCCCACTCTGAATGAGATAAATACAATACAATCCAATTTCTAACTTGTATTATAAGACACGAGTGAATGAGTGATGAGTTCAATTCTTTATAGTGGTACTTTGGGTTACGAGTTTTTCAGATTACAAGCTTGAGTCCTATGTTTGGGTTTACAAGAAAATTTTCGGGTTACGAGTCACATGAGGGTTTTTGTCGGGAATTTTTCCCCACTATACTGCGTATTTTGACGATCATACACGGTGTGCCTACCTTAGATTAGCAACATTGTACATTGCTTAAAACTCATCCACACTGCATGGCAGAGTTTCACAAAAATAAAACTTAACTCTGCGTGGATAAAGTTGTGGCCTGAGATGGTTTTAGAAAAACCTAAAATAGACATTGCAAGTCAAAAGGAGCATGTCGAAAAAATTGTGTCGTAAGGAAAATCTCTGACGCTTAATAAAGACGAAGCTGACTTGGAAGATCTCGATTCAGAACGTGGACCTCAGTGTCGGTGAGTTGAAGAATTCAATACATGAGCAACACGATGAACTAAAAGAGTTTCTGTAGAGAGAGGGAGAAAATAAAAAGGAAGAGAAAAAAACTGAATCTAAGAAATCCAAGTTCAATGTGAATAAAACTAAAATAATTTGTAAAAGAAATCTATCCTGAGGAAGCAGTAGCTATTAGGACTATTCATTTATTTGACAATGTTAATGTTAAAATTAAAACAGTTTTTGGTGCCCTTCCTAGGGAGACTGTAGCATCAGCTTGCTTGAGGTTCCGAAGCAGGTTTGAAGCTGTGATCAATGCTAATGATAGTTATTTTGAGTGAATCTTGTTGATAGTATTGTAATTTACTCTGCCTGTAATTTTTTTTTGTCAATTCATTAAATTTAATATATACAAAGATTTTCCTTATCTTTACCTAACTGTCAAGTTTATACACCTTTTCTATATGTATGTTGTTATAAGCATAAATAAATAATATTGCTTATATTTGAAAAAAAGTTTCATAGTAATATTTTTGAGTCTGGGACGAATTAATTGCATTTATATTAATTTTTATGGGAAAACTTGATTCGGCATACGAGCTTTTTGGGTTACGAACCCAATCAGGAAGGAATTAAACTCGTAATCCGATGTTCCAGTGTATCAATAAAATAATGTATAAATATTTGGTCGTAAAAATCTAACTAATATAAAAAATCTTAAATATTAATTGATGTAAGAAAATGTAAGAAAATGTAAGAAAATGCGTCCAAGAGCTTCAAGGGCTGGGTAAAACATCTAAAGGAGTTTAAAAAAATAAAACAGCAATCGACTGTAAGCAGTGATAGTTGCATTTAAAACGCGTTTTGGAATTACCTCAATCGGATTGGAAAAAGAGTTGCCAAAATTTGTACCAAGCCCATGAAAAGGTATATTGATCTGAATGTAGAAATGCAATGTTTAAATGCATGTAAACGTGTATTGTTCTTGATGTAGAATATTTTGAAAACCATCAAAGGTAATTTCAAATTTAACTATTTGTTTATTACATTTTTAGGAAATATAAATAATTAGAAACCCTTTTTTTAGGTATATGTATTATATGATATATATGTGCATAGTATGTATATTATTAATGGTACTAAAATAAGAGAATTCCTATAAACAATATATTTATATTCGTATATTGATGGTCGCGAAAATGGGAATTAAATGATAAATTTGTCTAATGGAGCAGATTTGACCTTAATCGAAAATCCATTACAACTGAGATTAAAAATAAAATTATAAAAAAAGGAAAAAAAGAAAAAAAAATTGAGATGAAGAACTGTTTCACATTCAAATCTCGTTTTAAACGAAATAGATCCATCAAGCATTTAACTAAGAATAACAAACGTTATCAATATTTATGATTATTATTTATAAGTTATGAAAATGCAGAGACTGAGTCTAAATCATTTACTGATTTTAACATTGATATAAATGATAAATAATCAGCCCCCCTCCCCTCCATTCGAAAACAATAAAATAATATATGTATAATATACTCGCAAATTAATAAATAAATAACGTTATAGGCTCAAGCTAGGCTTTTAATTTGAGTCAATAAATATAGTTTAGCAAACAAGACTAGATTTTGAAATATATATGGTCATCTAGAATTATTTATTTTACATATTTATAAAGAAATATTTTAAAAACATTGGCACGGAATTTAAAGTATATTTTCCAGTTATAAATTTAAATAAATATCAAAATTTTCAAGCAATTTTTTGTTTAGCGGTCGATTTGGCGCCCCTTTGTGAGTAGCGCCTGGGACATGATGCCCCCTCCCCACCCGCTACGCCTAATAGGCATAAAAATATGTAAAAATCTCTTAATATTTTTATATTTTAATTTTAAATTTTAAAAGTAGAAAAATTTACAAAAAATTAGTAACTAAAATTATTATATTATTAGATATAATAGATGAATTTAAGTGCATATTTTATTTTATACTTAAAATTTAAAAAAAAATGGTTTTATACCGAATAGTGATTTTTATGAATGTAAAAAGTTAATGAATTACAATTAATTCTTCAAGAAACAAGTGATAAGTCATTTAGTCTTAATATTAGAACAATTATTATGTGTTAGTTTTAAAGAAAAGACTAAATTTCATTATAATACCTTTTATTTTAAAATATTTTCATTAAAAATTTACTTTACAATTTATCAAAAATTTAAGGCAGATATTAGAAAAAAAACGCGAATTCAATATTTCTGTTCTCCAATTTTTTATAGACTTTAGAAAAGCATATGACTCAATAGACCGAGAAAAACTTTTTCAAATTTTGATCTTAATGGGAATTCTCAAAAAGCTAGTACGTATGATTCAAATTTGTCTTGAAGGTAAGAAAGGAAGAAGAAGATGCGGAAATCAATTGTCAGAAACTTTAGAAATTCGGAATGGGTTAAAACAAGGAGACGCATTATCACCAATTTTATTTAATTTAGTATTGGAATATGTAATTAGATAAATTGGGGAAAAATCAAACGGAATCCAATTAAACAAAAAAATTTAAGTATTAGGTTACGCAGTCGACTTAAATATAATAGGAAATTCGGCAATTGCAATTAAAGATAGCGTAGAAAAATTAATCGAAGCAGGAAAGGAGGTGGGGCTAGAAATTAATAGTACTAACAATAAGACAAAATATTTAGTAACAGAGAGAAATAGTATTAGCACACAAAGTCTTAACATACAAAATGTATAATTCGAAAATGTAGAAAAATTTAAATACTTAGGTTCTGTAAAAACGAAGAATAATAATATTTAAAGTGAAGTTGAAATCGGGAAACGCCTGGTATCATGCAGTAAAGGGGCTTATCGCTACAAAATTATTGTCAAAGAGGATAAAAATTAAAATATATAAAATAATTATTTTTGTATTATATGGGTGAGTCATGGTCTATGACCTTAGGAAACGAGGGTAGATTTAGAGAATAGATTCTTCGCAGCAAAGAAAGATGAGGTCACCGAGGAATTGCATGACCTCTATGCATCTCCAGATATAGTTAGAATTATAAAATCGAGAAGGCTGCAATGGGCAGGGAACGTGGCTAGAATGGGAGAAGAAAGGATGGCGAAAAATATAATGGTGGAAAGATCGAGTGGGAAACGTCCTCTTGGAAGACCAAGGACCCGGTGGGTGGATAATGTGGGAAGGGACGTGAGAGAAATGGGAGAGGGTTGTAGTTCAGGATGGGGATACTTGGAGAAATGTGATTGCTGCGGCTTAGAACTTTCGAGTTCCCTAGTGCCACAGAGTAGGATAGATTTTATATGAAAGTTACTCGGGATATTCTAAAAATAAAAATCTTAATAAATTCTAACCTGCTTTTTCAATTGTAACACATCTAATAATGTGATTGTGCTGCACATTTTCTACCATGAAATAATTTTATTTAATTAAAATTTAATTTAAAATTTAAGGCAAAAAATTTATTTTTATATTGAATTTTTATGAACAGGTTTCACGTTCAATAATAAAGAGCTCGTCTTTGAGCTACGTTTTCAGATAAATTTGATTACAGAAAAAATATTTAATTTTCATTCATAAATTTCATTTTAATATTTATTTGACCTACAATTTTACTCATGATTTTTAAAAAAAAAATCATAAAATTATAATTGATTTATTATGATGTTGCCCAAGGGTCATTCAACACATGCATCACAATGATAATACTCACAGGGTCATTATGAAACGGATATTTTGATTTTCTTTAGAGATTAAATAATTTTATTTGTTTTTCAAACAAATTGTTGGTTGAATTAATAACCATTGGAGTTGGATTTCAAAATTTATATATATATATATATTATGCAAGTTAAACCAGCCATGAACCAAGAAGATTGTTTTGAAAAAAAAACATTAAGGAGGAAGAATAATGAATGTATATTTTTATATCAATTAGCCTTAAATTTTAATTCATAAAATATGAATGTGGTCATTAGTAATTTATAAAATATTATTTTTCTTGCTTACTAAATAATAAATAAATAAAAATAATAATGAGTTTCATTAAAATTATAGTATTAAATATCGTTGTCCTGGGTTTGGTTTAAAATGAATTGATAATAATTAATTTTTGTTTTAAAGTATCTATGCTTATATATGATGTTCTTTCCTTTTAAATTTCAAATTTCAATCAATTTTAAATAACATAACAGTTTTGTTTTATTGGAAAGTAAAACATCCACTGGCGTTGCATGAAATGGCAGCTTTACTCCATGTTCGATCTTCTAGTAAATTTAATACAAATTTCATCAATATAAACAATTCAGAATTTTATTTTTTACCGACCGACGATAGGAAGGGAAGGATTATTTTCACACCAAATTTCACATGTGGATATTTTTACATATCTCCACGAATCATGCATTTTGTTAACAGAAAATACTTTATAAAAAAAGAATTTTAAAAAACCACGTTTTACTAACGGACTAAAAAGGAGAAAATAATTTTTTTCTGAAAATCCATACTGACATTACATACAAGAGATCTGATTTGAATCAAACTGTCTATAACGTAAAAAGTGGGGCGCAACAAATAATAATTTTTCTATTCAAATATGATTTCCTTTATTAATTACCGACCGACGATAGTAAGGGAGGTATTGTTTTCACACCAAATTTCACATGTGGAGATTTTTACATATCTCCACGAATCATGCATTTTCTTAACAGAAAAAAGTATTTTTAGCATGATGTCTGTCCGTCCGTCCGTCCGTATAGATGTGTACAGCCTGAACGGCTCAACGGATTTTGATGGAATTTGGTATATTTACTTAATTTATCGTATATTTAATATATTTAAAAATTGTTTAAGATACTAACTTATACTATCAAACTTTTCAAATATCAAATTTTTTATCAGACCACTCGTAAAAGGGAATAATATTAGTAGTCCAATAGATTTTTTTTAATTTAAATTCTTTCGAGCATTAAATTTAATATTTTTGATAAAGATCAATATTCATTCGTCAAATTATATTATGCATGGTTTTAATGTTTATTTTGAGATTTATATATTTTCTATATTATTATTAGAAACAGGATATTTTAGACATATTTGCGCCTCACGTTTTACGTTATGGACAGTTTGATTCAAATCAGATCTCTTGTATGTAATGTCAGTATGGATTTTCAGAAAAAAATTATTTTATCCTTTTTAGTCCGTTAGTAAAACGTGGTTTTTTAAAATTCTTTTTTTATAAAGTATTATTTTCTACTTTTTAGTCTTCAAATTTTGCAATCGATTTTAGTTTACTCATATTAATTAAATTTTTGAAGTATAATTTAAGAAATGAATGTGTACTAAATATTTATATTTATAAAGTTGGGGATTTTATGTTTTTTACCGACCGACGAGATAGTAAGGGAGGTATTGTTTTCACACCAAATTTCACATGTGGAGATTTTTACATATCTCCACGAATCATGCATTTTCTTAACAGAAAAAAGTATTTTTAGCATGATGTCTCTCCGTCCGTCCGTCCGTATAGATGTGTACAGCCTGAACGGCTAAACCGATTTTGATGAAATTTGGTATATTTACTTAATGCATCAGTGGGATGAATTGATCAACTTTTGGTGCAAATCCGGAAACCGGAAGTGGTAGTATTAGCGATCGACGATAGGAAGGGAAGGGTTATTTTCACACCAAATTTCACATGAGGGGATTTTTTTATATATCATCACGAATCATGCACTTTGTATTGGTTTTATCCTCGGGAAAATCATATTTATTAGTTTTTTCTTGCATATATATTATAAATAAAATAAAATTAAAAATGTTTATATTTATTATTTATGTATCCATATGTTTTTATTACATTAATAGATATATTAAAATTATTTCAAATTGTTTCTGTAGCTGCTAATTAATTTACTTCAAACCGTCGGTCGGTTCGGACCTGGCCACAGGTCAACTTATTTGTTTACATTTTTTTGTTTACATCCGACATTTTGAATTTTTATATATAGGAATAATTTTGGATTATTTCATTCAAATTGTAGCAATTAGAAGCTCATAGAAATGATAATATTGTATTGTCATCGAGAGCAAAGCTGTTGGTGAAGTTTTAAGAATATCCGATGATTGGAAGTCGTCGAAAAATCGATTGCAAGATTTGATGCATACACACAGACAAGAATACAAGTTAAGTAAAACGTGATAAAATAAGTTGACCTGTGGCCAGGTCCGAACCGACCGACGGTTTGAAGTAAATTAATTAGCAGCTACAGAAACAATTTCAAATAATTTTAATATATCTATTAATGTAATAAAAAACAGAAATGGATACATAAATAATAAATATAAACATTTTTAATTTTATTTTATTTATAATATATATGCAAGACCAGGCTGTGACGTCATGAATGGCTGGATGACGTCATATAATATTAAATCAAGAAAAAACTAATAAATATGATTTTCCCGAGGATAAAACCAATACAAAGTGCATGATTCGTGGTGATATATAAAAAAATCACCTCATGTGAAATTTGGTGTGAAAATAACCCTTCCCTTCCTATCGTCGATCGCTAATACTACCCCGGATTTGCACCAAAAGTTGATCAATTCATCCCACTGATGCATTAAGTAAATATACCAAATTTCATCAAAATCGGTTGAGCCTGTACACATCTATACGGACGGACAGACGGACGGACGGACAGACATCATGCTAAAAATACTTTTTTCTGTTAAGAAAATGCATGATTCGTGGAGATATGTAAAAATCTCCACATGTCAAATTTGGTGTGAAAATAATACCTCCCTTACTATCGTCGGTCGGTAAAACTATTTTTAGAATGATGTCTGTCCTTCCATCTGTGTGTCCGTATAGATGTGTACAGCTTGAACGGCTCGACGGATTTTGATAAAATTTGGTTTATTCAGCACGATGAATTCATCAACTTTTTGTGAAACCGGAAGTGGTAGTATTACCGACCAACGATAGGAAAGGAAGGATTATTTTCACACCAAATTTCACATGAGGAGATTTTTTACATATCTCCACGAATCATGCAATTTGTTATCAGAAAAAAGTATTTTTAGCATGATGTCTGTCCGTCCTCAACTTTTGAAGTAGATATCCGAAAAGAAGTGGTAGTTTACAAAGTAATAATTTTATATTCATTTCCCCAAAATATTTCACTTAAAATATAGTAGTAATAATTTTTGACTAATTAAACTAAAAATACCAAGATAATATAATTTAGTCATTTTAATTCAAGTTTTAAAAATATTTTTTTTATACTTTGGGTATATAATAGTTGTTTGGAAATTAATTTATTTCAAATCGTCGGTCGGTTCTCTCCCTGGCCACAGCTCATATTTAGTATTTACATCATATTTAAAAATAAATTAATATTTTTATTAATTTTTAATTGAACCTTTTAAATAATTTTAGTCTTTGTATAAAAATCTAATTATCCCATGTATTATATATGTTTAGATAAGTCAGATGTGGTGCTGGGGGCGGGGGAAGTTTATTTTTTTACCAACCGAGGATAGCAAGGGAGATATTGTTTTAGTTAATATTTACAAATAAAAATACATCAGTATTTTATCATCGTGTATAAAATTTAATTTTTCTAAATTAATTAAATATTGAATAGAACAAATTTAATGTTATATTTGTTTATGCCATATAACATTATTCTTATCATATATATAAATAAATCCTAAATACCTATATAATTGTAGAAGATTATCATAAAAAAAAAATAAAAAATAAAAATAAATCCAAAGTGAATTGAAAGATATTTTTTAAGCTGTTTAAAAGGGTGAAAAGAAAAAGGGAGATAAATAATTTACTGAACTTTTTTGAGATTATTTATTTCTATATTTGTCTAAATGATTATAACTAAGCTTGCAATATGGTCGGGGAAAACAACAACAACAAAAAAACTTATTTATTTTATAATAAATAACTGAATAAAATCTTATTAACATGACATTTATTTTTATATTTCTCTAAAATGATGAATGTAAATTTAAGATATAATATATAATTAGCCATTTTAAAATACATATAAGTAATAAAAGCAATGATGATATAAAATTCCTCAATAAACAAAACTATCGGAAATTTAAACTATAGTTTATTTAAATAAATAATAAATTCTCATAGCTATATAATCAGAAGATATATGAATGTGTTTATATACATTTATAAACTCCATTTGGATTATACATGTGATTGTTTTGTTTATTTATTGAAGATTTCAATATAATTAGTATTGAAACAACTCCGATAGGAATGTTTGAAATAAATCAATTGATTCATAAATTATCAATTTATGACCTATTAATATTAATTTTGGTTCAAAACATGATATATATTTATTACGATAGAGAATGGGTAGGTGGGAGAGGCAGTTACTTCATCTTTCCTGATATTATATATAAATTTTCAATATATATATATATATATTTAAATCTTAAATTAAATTTAAATATTGTCAAAAGTTTATCTATTCAAAGATAAATATTTATTTTCTAATATAATATTAAAATTTAAAAAAAAATATATTATTTACTCTATAATTTATAAACTTTTTATATATAATATACATATACATAAATCAATATTAATATGATTCCTATATTTCTATACAAAAATAATTCTATAATTTATATTTAAATAAAATGGAATGGAATATATAGAGAATATTATTTTTATTTATATAACTTTTTCAAAAATTGTTTTAAAATAATTTGAATAAAATATTTTATAGGATATTTATTAAACCAATATAAAAGTATATTAATTATATCCATAATTTAATTATTATTTGATTTGATCACTAAAGAAATTGTATATTTTTATATTTAATCGTAATGCCAATATTAGCTAATTTCCGCTGTTATTGAATAATCGAACAAATTTAATTTAAATATAAATTGTAAATTTTTCATAACTTGCTTAGGGAAGCAGGGAGTGAACATTTGGAACAAAACTTGTCGCCTATCTGACGTCACATATTGTCTACAAAACATTATATTTTCCATTGATCTTAATGTTAATATATCATCAAATTTCGGGCCTTTTTTGTGGAAAATTATGTGAGCAAATTCTCATGAAGAAAAAACTTTAAATTTTATTTTATTTCAACTGCAGGTTGTTTTGATATGCATATATGTATAAAAAAAATTAAAAGTTGCGGCAATCATTCTCTTCATAATACTGATGATTAGTCAATTAAAAAAATAAATTATCATTAAATTAATGGAAAAATGATTACAAAAAATAAAATATAAACAAAAAATATATTTATTAATGTATTTTTTTAATTAGCAAAATTATTAATTTAAATAAATTGTTATACATTATGCTGAAAGGCAAACCGGCTCTAGGATTTTGAATTTTGAATCCTGTGAATATATTGTACGAATAGTATTTTCTTTTAATCGAACATATACCAGCGACGTTCTATCAAAACACTCATCATCAAAATGATCTGAGCATAGGAAAGAATATTCTGTTGGCTTCCAATCTTTCCTCCGGACGGCGTCTATTCATTTCTTCCTTAAATTGCTATCTTTTGGAAATCTGAAAGATGTGGAATATTCAAAATTTCTATTCTATTCCTCAATTTTTTATTTAACCAAGAGATATTGAGGTACTACCAGAATTTGTTATAATTAAGAAAATTTTCTAGGTAGCTTTTTATCCTTTCAGATGAAATTAGCTAAATAATAAAAAAATTTTTTTTTTTTTTATTACTTACCAAATTCCTCCTGTAAGTATTCAGAAACATAACTACCTAGAAAATTTTCTAAAATATTATATATACCGTTTTGAAATTCAAAATACATACCTGTGTCAAGAAATTTTTTTCCAGATTCTTCTTCTCCTAGCTGTCTTTTACTTTTATTTCCACGTCGGTTCGTGCATCCATATGCAGAACATGCCATGATAATTATTTTTAAAAACAAAAATAAAACAACTATCTATTACATAAACCCAGGAGTAAACTTAACCTGGTCTTAGAATCTAATAAAAAATAATTTAATATTAAATACAAATTAAACAATACCTCCCTTACTATCGTCGGTCGGTAATTATTAAAAACTATTTCTAATTATTAAATATATTAACTAAACTATAAAATAAAAAAGCAATAACATTCAAACATACGAGAAAATTTGAAACAAAAATTTATTATGTCTTATGGAAATGTTTCAATGTTTTGATGTAGGCAAAATGGGCAACAAGAATTTCTCCCTACTTTTTTGGAGCCACTCTCCACCACTTAAAACAAGCTTTAGTGTATACCTCCATGGTTTAAACCCACATACAAATTCTATAATTTTAAAACTATTCAATGAATAATCTTTTCACGGGTTTTAGTTGGTAACCCTTGGATATATGCTCTGATCAGCTATTTCATCATACCTCAAAATTTTCAGTTCACCATGGCAAGCCCACTAGAAGATTGCACCTTAGAAGAGCAGCGCTCTGTCATTAGATTTTTAATCGCAAAAGGTGTAAAACCAAGTGAAATTTTTTCTAGAAAGTTAATACAATACAGTAAAATTGAAAGAACCGTGCGATTTTTACAAGTGGGTTAAACGGTAGGTGATGAACCCCGATGTGGATGTCCAGTGGAAATTTCTGATCCCTGGAATCGAGGATTCAGGGACTTATGCGTGAACTATCAATAGCCAATACTACTCTGAGATGCTAGAACACAAGATTAAATCAGTTTTCAGGAGCAAACAAACTTTTGTCAAAAGATTTATTAACAATGAGGAAATTAAAAAAGCAATGCAAAAGTGGCTTCGGGGTAAATCGAAAGAATTCTTCGCCAAGGGAATTAGAAAGCTGCAAGAAAGATGTGACATGTGCATAACTGTGGGGTGTGATTATTTTGAAAAATAAACTGAATTTCGTAAGAATTAATTGAACCGTTTTTGAGCTATAGCCATTTGTATCTTTACTTACTGTATGACCCTCTTACATAAATTATTAAATTGTACAAGTCAGTAGTAAAATGCTGAACTACTAAACTTGAGGTTAAAGGTTCAAACCTCACCAAGTTCATAAAAATTTAAATAATATAATATTTAATTTAATCTGATCATCTGATGGAATGAAAATAAATTAACGATTACACTAATTAATATGGGACTAGATCTCTAGAGCTAATATAAAACATATGATTAATAAATTATGAGAAAAAATATTTTATTTAAGTGTAATTTGAATATAAAATCAATTTCTATCTTAATAACCATGTAAATTAAATGTACATAAATCTTTAGGAATTTTATATACAAAATTAATTACTAATTTTTTTCTTTTGCCTATGAAAAATAAAAGAAGAAACATAAACTAATATAAAGTATATAAAAATAATATAAAGAAAAAATAATATTATACCGTATTTAATTCAAATCATTCGATGGGATGACATTTCTAGAAAGAGATGTGAATATATTATATACTTTTATTTAAATAAATAAATAAATAATCTCAAAAATAGTATTATAGTATATTTTATATATATATAAATTAAAGAATTTTATTAGTATATGCTTTCATTTGTTTTTATTTTCTTCATTGAAAAACTAGTCATGTAATTCAATTGAACCTTTACTTATTGCCCTAACTCTCGCATGATTCTCTTTGAAGAGAACTAAAAATAGGATCTCTCCCTTAATCCTTATCTATCTATGTATATCTATATATCTATATATGTATCTAACCGAGTGACTTGCTTCTATCAAGCTCTCTTTTTTTATTTATTTGTTCCATTGTTTTTATCTGTCTTTCCTCTCTTTTTAATGTTAGCTTAGCACTTTATTCATTCAAGGCATCACTTTCGGAAACCTTTCTTTAACGAGCACTCAAGTGAAAGAGCAATAATATTTCGATTATTTAAGGAAACATTGAGATACTCAATTATACATTTATTTAAATATAAATTATATCTGGTTCACCGAGGTGCCATTCTATAATTTAAAAAAATTATATTTTATGATCTTGGTTTAATACAGGTATTCTATAGAAAATTATTTTTCGTTAAATTATGAAATAGGGATAAGATGTATTTTTCGAGAGATTTTACATATTTATAATCAATACATGAGAAATACAAGGGTACTTTTCCAATTTTCAACACCTCCCACTCTTCATACGGCCTAAGTGTCGGACTTTAGTCTAACTAGAATTATCGTACAGTGTTATCTTATCTTACTATACTATACATATAATATATATATATATATACATATATACAATTTTGCTAGTTAGTAAAATCATCTTAGTTTGTCCTAATTTAAATTTAAATGACGTCACCAACTACGTCAGCCAGCGCTTCCTTATATATTATAAATATAATTAAATTAAAAATTATGTTATATGCATATTTTTTTATTGCATTAACACATACATTTAAATTATTTGGAATTGTTTCAGAACGTTATTAGTTTTTTCTTAATTTAAAATAGGAAATTTAAAATTTTAACTTTGTCAGAGAGCGCTTCCGTAAATACAAAATATTTTATATTAAATTAAATTACGAAATATATATTATGTTATATCACCAGGCCATACTTTTCTGTCTTTCAGGGCATTAATCCATATGTTTATAAGGTGTATATGTTTTAAAACTAAATGATGTTCTTTTAAATTATTTGAACGGTGGCTGGGTGAACCAGAATTAATATTGCCAGCCAAACCCGATAATAAAGGAATATTTTTTTTAATAATCCAGCGGCGGTTCGGTGAATCAGGTACTTATATATATATTTGTATATATATTTGTATTTTTGAGAAATTAAACCGCTCTAAGGATTTTTTGAAATTCACATTGGTTTCAGCCTCAGGAAAAATAATGTTTGTTAGTTTTTTATTAATTTAAAATAGTAACTTAAATAATAAAAAATGGCACCGGGCAACGCCGGACAGCGTATCCTTAAATACAAAATATTATAAATAAAATAAAATTAATATTCACAGACAATACTTTCCTTTCAGTGCATTAATACGTGCGTTTAAGGGCTGTATGTTTTATGACTATTTTTTTTAAATATATGTTCTTGTAAATTATTTGAAATTGTTTAATATATTTTGTCGTTTATTTATTTTAAATAATAGTCTTAATATTAAATATTCATAGTTCATAAGGAATAATTTTTTTAAAGTACCGAGCGGCGTCTCGGTGAACCAGGTACTAAAGAAAATAAGTTGACCTGTGGCCAGGCACAGAACTGACCGACGGTTTGAAATAAATTAATTTCCAGCTACAGAAACAATTTCAAATAATTTAAATGTATATATTAATGCAATAAAAATGCCAGAAAATTTACTTTTAAGGCTATTATATACATTTCATACATAACATTTAAATATAACTTTTTCTGCTACATATTCTTTTGTTTCCTTTCAGTTTGTTAGTTAATATAAACAATACCTCCCTTACTATCGTCGGTCGGTAAAAATAATCAATCCTATACTTTTCTTTATTATTTATCAATTAATCATCCACAAAAAAAAAATCAAATATATTTTTCGAGAAATTTTAGCTATTTATGATAAATTAATTTATAAAATAAGTTTAAAATTGTTTACTTTTCACTTTAACTGACTTGTCTAGTTATTCTAAAGAATACTTAACTCTATGAAATAATTGAAAATTATACATATTAACGGAAACATTTACAATTAATATATTTCTATAAAGTAATTAAAATGAAAAATTATAGAATATATACAATTTTTAATTGAAATGACAGGTAATTGATAATTAGAAATTAAAATAATATATATATATATTTAGAAAGTCTAAAGGGGTATTGCTACAATTATTATTTTATATTAATTGCCAAACATATATGGACAGATTCTCTGAATTGAGGTGGGCTTCGAATGAACAACGCAAATTCTTATTAATTGATTAATTATTCTATCAAATAACGGATTTTACACTTTAACAGTTATAATATATATAGTCATATAAACAAACTAAATAAAAATAATTTTTTCATAAGAAAAATCTTTAATTTTTGATAGTATAATGAGATTAGTTAGATAATAAAAATAAAAACTTGCAATTTATATTTGTGTTTTTTTTTTATTAAATTTATTTCTCTTGAAGATAAAAATAAATTACAAAATTAATAAAAAAGACACTATCATAAAATAATCACTATTAAAAGTGATAATATTTTATATATTTTATAACATTTCAACATTCATTCCAAAAGATTATAATAAAACCTATAATATAAAGTAATATTATTAAGTTTTAGTTTTATTTATTATAATATATAATTTTTTTCTTTTCTATTTTCTTCATTTCTATTCAATTTATTATTTTAATAAAAATATTTTCCTTTATATATCGTTACCTTGTCAATATTATTAGATAATTCCGAATGAATATACTTGTATATCTTTTCAATTTTTTATTTTTTTTTTTATTTTATTTTAAGGGAGGGGATGATTGGTTATGTATCCAATTGTGTGTCGCCTATCTCTCTCTCTCTTTCACCCCTTCTATTTGGTTTATTTTTTTTTTCTTCCAGATATAAACATGAAAGGTGCGTCGTCGTTGTGGGTGGTGGTATACGGGACGCGCAGGGGCTGTGAGGCAAGGGGTGCTGCGCCCCCCGAACCCGGCCCGGCGGCCGGGCAGCCAGTCGCCGCGGCGCCGCGCATCTCGGTGTGCGGTCGGGCAGTCATCGTTGGGAGCGCTCCCCAGGCCAGCAGCCCCGGGTACACGACACACGACAAACACTACACACCTGCAATTGACTACTCGGAAAAATATACGGCCCAAGGTAAGCAAATACAACTCAATTCATTCTTCGGATTATCATACACGTTTTATATTTTAAAACTCACCCCTTCTTCTACTTCTTCTCCTACCACAAATAAAAAATACACTACCCATAAAATAAAAACAAAACAAACAAAATTTATCTTATAATTATTATTAAATATTCTAATATAATATTAATAAAAAAAAAATTCCAATGTGTATTTTTGATTTTATTCAACACTTCAAAAAGATATTTTTTAAAAAATGCATGTACCTATATTTTTATATATACAATATTTACGAAAAAAAAGAAATTATTTTTCTTATTCTACAAATTTTTTTTATTATTAATTACTATTAATTATTATTAATTACTAAATATTATACACAAAAGGAATATTAATTTTAGTTTATTTTTTGTTTTTAATGGAAAATTATTTTTCATTCTTTTAAATAAATAAATGCTTTTAAGAAAATGTAAAAAAGTTATAACTTTATCTAAAATAGGTATATATATATATATAATTTCAACTTTTTATGTATATATTCAATATTAAATCATATTTATCATTTGAATTTTATAATATTAATAATATTTAGTGTATAATACTTTGAAATTTATTTATCCTATATAAAAGAATTTAAAAAATAACATATTTATTTATGTATAATAAAAAAATACTTTTGATGATTATTATAGTACTAAATTAGAGATAAATAAAATATTTTGAATGATCACTACAAAAAATTTTAAACCCTTTTTGTGGTTGGAAATTTTGGTTTGTCACCCCCTTCACTCTCCCACTTACAACACCTTTGAATCGTTTCAAACACATCCAAATTGACATCGATATAAAAATATATATAATAATTTTTAATCTTCATAAAAATAGCTAAAATTCAAATAGATATTTATATTTTTCTTTGAATAATTATCAAAAATGGGGTATCTAAACATTTATACCCTATTCACAGAAAATGTATTTTGTTTTTAAATGGAGTTTGTTGAAGATTTATAGTCTTTCATATTTCCAATCGATTTTTATCATGGATCACAATATCACTTCATTAAAAATATCTTTTGGATTGTTTTTATAAAATTTTATTGTAATTTGGGGATATCTTTAATTTTTTATTATCATTAAATTATTTAGGTACTATATATGAAAGTTTAATGAGATGTTGTCCTTTCATGGAGTATAATCCAAACTCCTGGCATTGACTCATTCAAAATCAGTACCTACAAGAAATTTTCCAAGTCTCCGGCCATTTCAATTCCACTCGTGCCCCAATCTTATTATAGAAGAAGGAGATGGATGTTGGAATTGGTAAACTTTTCTCTTTTAAGCATAAATTGACAACATCTGCAAAAATCCTAAAATTTAAGACTTTTTTTTAATAAAGAAGAATTAAAAAAAAAAATTAAAGTTATAAATATCAAAATTTTCTCGTAATAATTAATTAAAAAGGCCCTTAGTTCAACTCATGTTTATTATGTTTGTAATGAAAATTTAATTCAAATAAATACTCTAATTAAAATAAATAATTAATATAAATCATATATATATTTAGATTGATAGATATAATTTAAAAAAAAAAAAATTTATCGAGAAATATATCATTCGAAAAGTAAGTGACATAATTTCCAGGGTCAGAAATAGAATATCCGCCGGGAATAAAGACATCCTAAACTCTTTCATTGGGACTTCCAGAAGATAAATCACCCCCTCTCAATTGAGTTAAAAGTTCAATCTCGGAAGTCCACCATTTCTAACATTGACTGATTCAGGAATACTAAATTATAAGAAAGATTCCCTTAATCAAATTGATTCAATCATTTAATTTATTTTTTGATGACTTCAGGCATCCATTAAGAGAACTTTTTTCTTATCCATTTCAAGGTTATCTTTAGTATCTTAATTGATAGTTAAGATGTTCAGCCTTTGTATTTTTCATCTTGAATTGTGTTTATTAGACTCAATCCATCTTCAAAAAACTTTATATGGATGGAACATAAATTTCTTAATATCTTAACAGTCCATTGTTAATTGTGAATTGAAAAAGGAACTTAAAAAGACATTATTACCAACCTTATAGTGAAAATATAAAAAATAATTAAATGAACAACGAACAACAAGATAAAAAATAATTTGAATAGAATAAATTAATTTCTTATTAGTTTTAAAATAAGATTCATATTTTCAATTTCAAATCTCTGACTGATAAATAATGAAATTTAAAAAAAAAAAAACAAATTTCATTAGGAATATTTAATTTTTTTTATAATTCATTTTGACTATTATTGATTTAGTTATACACAAACTAATTTGTAAATGAAAAGTTTAGTATAAATTATACATAAATGAGTGAGTAAGAGAGACAAAGAGGAGAAAGCAACCTGTAAATTTAGGCAACAAATGTATTTTGTTTTTGAAACCTAAAGGGATATATATACTCGACATCCCAAGGCCACTAATAATTTGTTTACAAAGATAATAAACGAACGAATAGATTTTATAGTGCAAACTTTGTTAGCCTTCTATACATGATGTTGATATTTCAAGGGTTTGTTTACTAAATAAATTAAATACATTTGTTACACTTTTAAAGTTAAATATTCGTTAAATATCGTCAAAAAGAACAAGAAAACGATTTGAAATTATTAGTGAGTCAATCAATTATTGAATCGAGTTGGAGATTAGTTAAAAAAAGGGCAAGTATTCTCCCCTCCCATTCCTCTACTTATTAAAGTCCAAATTGTTTTGATCTCATAACGAAAATATAAAACCCTTTTATTTCCAAATTATCACCGCGAGTAAGTCATTAAAATTAATTACTAAAGCTTCTTGACATTTATTATAAAAATTCTACTATCCTCTATTCCATTAACGTTCAATTTAAAATAAAAAGCGGTTTTAAAATTCACATGGCAAATAGTCATTATGAATATGTCTAAATTGTCACTATTTTTTAATTGAATTTTAATTATTAAATATTTGATTAAAATAAAAAACTTGAGAGCCTACAATATTTACTATTCAACTTTATGTAATAAATTTTTCAATGAAAATATTCAAGTAAATCAATATTTATATATTAATTAAATTATTAGGTATGAAGTATTAATAAATTTAAGCAACATTTGTCTTTCACATTAAAAACAATATTATCAATACTACTAATCTGTTTCGGACTCTGTCTGGTCTCATATGTGGCATCATTAGTCTAAAAAATTCGGGAGTGTCCTCCCCTAGACTTTCCCGCATATAAATAGGTAATTAGGTTATTATTATTATGTTTTAACAACAAAATAAAAATAAACAAACTAATTAATTTAAATTATAAAGTAAAATGGTTTAACACTATTATATATATTTATAATTTACACCTAACGCTACTTGTATAGGTAAAATGTCACTTCCGGTAGTCAGATCATGATGAAATTTGGTATCTGAATTTTTTTCATATTTTTAAATCTATATACAAAATATAAAGCAAATATCTCGAAGCAAACTGGTGAAAGGTAAACGCAACCAGTGTAGGTAAAGTACCACTTCCGGTTAACTGATTTTGACGAAATTTGGATAGAAATCTACAAAATGTGAATAATATCGATGTACCAAATTTCGATGTCCTAGCTTGATTAGTTTTTGAGTAAATTAGCTCACAGACATTACATACAAACATACATACATACATACATACACACACAGACATAATTCGAAAAATGGTATTTTCCGACTCAGGGAGGTCTAAAACGTCAAGATCTATCGAAATCTCGAAGTCGAAATTTTTGACGATTCCAATACTTCCCTTATACGAAGTATACGGGAAAGTAAAAAAACATTAAGAAATATTGAAATTAAAATAATTCTTATTATTATTATATTAAATTTAAATTTAATTAAAAAAAAGGATTATTATATTTATATGAGAACGTTTAATTTTCATTTTCATTAAGGTTGAGAAAAATGTCTATGTGTGTATGTGTGTGTGTGTGTATGTATTTAACCAAGATTACGCAAAAACGGTTTGAGCCAGAATGATGAAATTTGGTACATGGGCATTATTCAAAATTCATAGTTTTCTATAACCTTTTGAGAAATGTAGCTCAACTGGAAGAGTATCATTACCTACACATTTTAATTTTTTTTCCTCTAAAGTGACCGTAAAAATAAAGATATCTGTTTCACATGATTAAAAATTGTATTAAACTGTTATATATAGAATTTCAGCTTGATTGAATCGCTAAAAGTACAGGAATTAATTTTTTATCACTGCAAATCACGCGCCAACACATGACGTGGTGCAATCAACAAAGAGCCAAACATGCGCTGATTTAATAAATATTATTTATTAATTTTAATTTATAATTTAATTAATTAAATTTAATTTAAATATAATATATGTTATTTAATCTAATTCAAATTTGCGAGATAGTCGAGTGGAGACACTCCAGCTTTTTTATATGAGTAGATAAAGAATTATTTTAGAATATAGTAAAAAAATTCAGTCCAAGATTAATATTTAGAAATTCTTAGCAATTCTGTCTAAAGTATTACTAGTATTAATGTTTTTCAAACTGAAATACAATAGTTGTCCAGAAATTTTCTAATTTTGGCTGAGAAAAAAAATTCTGGAAATCAAAAATTTTAAATTATATCATATTTAATACTATATATAAATATTGCATATTGTAAAATGAATATTGATTATATTATATTTTCTATAGGTAAGAGAAGTAGTATGTTACTATAATCAACAATATATATATTTATATATATATAGGGGAGAATGTCCTAATATGGGATATTTTATTAGTTGAACAATGGTAATGTGCACTTCTTTTTTTTAATTTTGATCTTTTACTATTAGTGTTGATAAATATTCTCTACATAAATATACATATTTATATATCCATTATTTTTTTTAAAATTTATTTACGAATAATGTTGTATTTATCTATTCAGTCAGCAGGTTACCTAATGTGAGATACTAAGTGTTCCCAAAATGAGACTATCTTATATTAAGTCAACATTCAACAAACATGTATTTGAAAATATACTTATTTTATTCAATCAATTATTAATTTAAAATTAAATATTTAAAACAATGCAGATACTTGGGTTTAAACAATTTATTTTAAATTTCTGAAAAAGAAAAATATTTCTCAATGGAGTACATTAATTAAGATTCAGAACAAAAATTGCAAAAAATTCAGAAATACTATCTATCTCTGTGGTTCTACAGAATTCGAAAGTTCTTAGCCGTAGCAACCACATTTCTCCAAGTGTCCCTATCCTGAACTAGAACCATCCAATTTCTATCATCTCCTTTCTCTCTCATGTCTCTTCCTACATAGTTCGCCCACCGCGTCCTTGGTCTTCCAAGCGAACATTTCTTCACCAATATATTTTTCGCTATTCTTTCCTCTCCCATTCTAGCCACAAGCCCTCTCCATCGCAGCCTGATCGATTTTATAACCCTGCATAGAAATACAGAATCTTTTATTTACCCACAGTCTTCGTGGGACCAGCGAAAGCATTGAGATATCTCATATTAGGCATGTTAATTTATATTTATATTGTCACTTAATAAAATATATTTGTTTTTTGTTATAAAATTTTTTAAAAATTTGAATTAAGTCAAATTTTGAAAAGAGTGGAATATACGATATACAACAATTATTATGAAACAAGTTACCTGAATGTTTGTAGATTGACTTAAAAAGTGAGTAGAAAAACATTAGTTTACCATTGGCGACAATTAATGCCTATTGCTCGTCTCAAGAATTGTGAAAAGAGATGATTTTTTGTTTCCTTGCTATGCTTTATCCTTTGATAGGGAATCCCCGGGGAAATTAGGTCATCCAGAGGCTGAGGTGGGCTATCTCATATTAGGACTGTATTTCATATTGTGTGTAGCTCAGGTATGAAATGCTGTACTACAAAAGATGAAAGCAGGATTACAAATCTCACCAAGTTTACAAAATTTGATTATATAATATTTAAATTGACATAATTAAATAATTAAGTTAATTAGATAAAATGAGCTTTTAGATTTCCAAGGCTATTTATAAAAAAATATTTTTTTAATATTTTTTTATTATATTTCTATTATTTATTATTTCCTTTAAATCCTACTTAAATTATTTAATTATAATAGAAAAATAAAAATTTAATTAATCTATATATATAAAAAAAGGTTTTTGTCTGCACATTGCTCAGAATTTAAAATTTTTTGCATATCTTCGCGTTTCATGACCTCTAGAATCCAAAAGTGACTTTAGAATTTTTCACGTCTGTCTGTCTGTCTGTCCGGAAAATTACTATTTTATAGACTCAGAATTGGCTGAACCGATTTCTTTGAAATTACATCACAATATTCTTATATACCTCTAGAGTAACATAGGCTATACATTTTATTAATATCTTATCAATAACCGCAGAAATTAATTTTTTAAAGTTTATATAATTCTCCGTGTTGTTCATTCAAGAGCAGCTCGCGGCTCACTGCCGGCCTAGCGGAATCATTTCAAACAATGAATTATCATAGCTATTCCCAATCAAAGAATTATTATAATATTTCACTTTATTTTAAATTCTAATATACAAATATCAATTCAATTAAATAATTTATTCTAAAAGTTCTCAATTTAATTAAAATATTTATTAGATCATATTTTTATCTTAAATTATTTTTTATTTAATTGAATATTTCTTCTTTTCTATAATATATATATAATAATATATAAATTTTATCATCTATATATATAAAAAAAGGTTTTTGTCTGCACATTGCTCAGAATTTAAAAATTTTTGCATATCTTCGCGTTTCATGACCTCTAGAATCCAAAAGTGACTTTAGAATTTTTCACGTCTGTCTGTCTGTCTGTCTGTCTGTCGGTCTGTCTGTCTGTCCGGAAAATTACTATTTTATAGACTCAGAATTGGCTGAACCGATTTCTTTGAAATTACATCACAATATTCTTATATACCTCTAGAGTAACATAGGCTATAAATTTTATTAATATCTTATCAATAACCGCAGAAATTAATTTTTTAAAGTTTATTTAATTCTCCGTGTTGTTCATTCAAGAGCAGCTCGCGGCTCACTGTCGGCCTAGCGGAATCATTTCAAACAATGAATTATCATAGCGATTCCCAATCGAAGAATTATTATAATATTTCCCTTTTTATTTTAAATTCTAATATACAAATATCAATTCAATTAAATAATTTATTCTAAAAGTTCTCAATTTAATTAAAATATTTATTAGATCATATTTTTATCTTAAATTATTTTTTATTTAATTGAATATTTCTTCTTTTCTATAATATATATATATAATAATATATAAATTTTATCATTGAATAATAAAAAAAAATATTATTTAACCTGAATTAAAATGACTGAATTATATTATCTTTGTTTTTTATTTTAATTTAATTACTCTATTATTAATTACTAAATATATATATATATTATATAAAAATTAAAATATGATGATATAAAGTTGTTTTAAATTTTTGACATTTTTAAATTGGGTATATTTTTTAAATTTATTAAAATGTCTTTTTTATTTATTATGTTTAAAAGATTCATTTTTATTATGTGATATTAATAAAAAATAACGATGCTCTGTGCAAGTCGAATCATGTTGCACATAATTAAATAACAATTGCCAAACAAAGAATATAATATTTTTTTAAATTCTTATATTTAAATATCATTTCAATTAAATAATTTATTCTAAAAGGTCTCATTTTAATGCAATTTATAATTTTCTTCTAATTCAGATTTAGGACAAATCGTACAACATTATATCAAATCTCGCTAAGAACATTCAATATTTTTGTACACAAATTATTCAGAGTATTGGCTAAGCGTATCACTCACAATCAGTTTATATTGAAATTTATATAAATTAACAAAGTAAAAATTTTTATTTGTTTAAATTTTATTATAATGAATCAAAAAAAAATTAAATATATAGATCACATGATTAAGAGAAGCAAAAAACTTAACAGAAAATAACTGTTGGATGGAAGTCTGACATGACAGAAACTGTAAGCGAAATCTTCATATTGCGACGAATAATTTTCAAATCCCCTAGCATCACAGAATTTAAGTTTCTTTTAAGGAAAATAACTATGATCTAAAAAAATTAATAAATGAACTTAATAATAAAAAAACAAATAAATCAATTAATTTAAATTAATACTATTAATGAATGTATATATTGGTAATTTATCTATAGTTTTATACCGTTAATTTTTATAAATTGTCTCAAGTCTCTATTTTTGCATTTTCCCAAGTTTCATTATAATTAAAAATATTCAATAATAATCTAGCAATGAAAATAAAATACCAAAATGTAATGATCAAGAAATATTATACTCTATTTCACTATTATAACATAGAAAATACTTAAGAACCATAGGCGGAGGAAATATTAGGAGATATCATTGCGGGTTCAGGCCAAATCGACCAACATTAATTAAGATATTTTCATTATGACAGATATTAGGAACAAAACCGCGAATTCAATATTTCTGTTCACTAATTATTTGTAGACTTTAGTAAAACATACGCATGACTCAATAGATCCGGATAAACTTTTTCAAATTTTCAATCTTCAAATTTCTCTTGAAGGTAGTAAAGAAAGAATAAGATGGGGAAATCAATTGTAAAATATTAGGTTACTCAGACGACTTAAATATAATAGGAAATTCGACAATTGCAATTACAGATAGCGAGGAAAATTTAATGGAGGTTTGAAATTAATAGTGATAAGAAAACATATTTAGTAACAAAGAGGAAGAGTATTAACATACAAAATGTAGAATTTGAATATGTAGAAAAATTGAATGTAATCACGAAGGATAATAATATTTGAGAAGAATTTAAATCGTGGTTGCAATCGGGAAACGCCTGTTATCTGCAATAAAGAGGCTTATCTCTTCAAAATTATTATCAAAGGGAATATATAAAAAGATTATTTTGCCTGTTGCATTATATGGGTGGGAGGCATGGTCTATGACCCTTGGAGATGAGAGTAGATTCAGAGTATTTGAGAATAGGATTCTTCCCTGCATTTATTGGCCAAAAAAAGATGAGGTCACCGGGTATGAGGGAGACTGTATAACAAGAAATTGCATGGCCTCTCTGCATCTTCAGAAATAGTTAGGGTTATAAAAGGGAAAAAGCTGCGATAGGCAGGGCACGTGGCAAGAATGGGTGAGGAAAAAGATATTGGTGGGAAGACCGATTGGAAAACGTCCGCTTGGAAAACCAATGACGCGTAGGAAGGGACGTAAGAGAGATGGAACAAGGACTCAGGATAGGGACACTTGGAGAAATGTGGTTGTTGCGGCTAAGAACTTTAGAGTATCTTTGAGCCACATAGGTAGATAGATATAACATATACAATAATAATATATATAATTAATATAGTGATTAAATTAAAATATATTTTTTAAATAAGAACACAAAAAGAAATGAATGTTTTATGTAATATACTGATTGAAACAAAATGGATGAAAACCTTTTAATACTTTCAACCACCAAATACTATGTACAACTCGGGGGTACAGGGGGCGGAGCCCCCGTCTAGGTGTGAAGAGCGCCGAAGGCGCTCTGAGCAGCTAGTTATTAATATTATTGTTTTGATAATCTTTGTTTTTATTTTTATTTTTATTTTATTCAAAAGAAAAAAAAACAACCAGCTTACCTCAATGTCATGAATTTATTCTTAAAAAACAAAGAACCCTCCCTCTATTATTATCTACAGTCCGTCTCGAACAACAAGGGCCCCTAGTCCATTTATCTATTATAATTAAATTTGATCCAGCCGTAATTGAATTCATTTCGAGGTGGAGATCGTAGGGGCGAGAGCTTTTCCAAAATCTACTTCATTCAAATTCCAATTGATATAATCAAACATTATAATTTTATTAACTCCACTTTTAAGTGATTGAATTGGAATTCCACTTTCAAAATAGATGTTGTTTTTTTATAACTTCATAGTAGACCTACAAGCATATTATTGACAATAAATCATTTTCATTTAATTATTAAGTCAATTTTCCAATAGTTAATAACCTCTGATGAAATATTCCATTTAGATCCCCTCATGTATTCTATTACCTGTATATTCAATATTTAGAGGAATTTCTCAAATTTTATATCAAGTTTATATTTTCATGTTTCAGTTTAATAATATGATTGACAACGAAAATGGATTGATATGAATTATTAACAAAAAACAAAAAAAATATAAAAAAAAATAAAATAATTTTTCCAAACAAGCATTTATAAAGATAAGAAAAAGAATATAAAATTTACTTTTCATTATGAAGTGATGTTTTTTTTTCACAAAAAATAATGCTTAATTAAATAATTCTGAAATTCATTTTTTTCATTTTCTTCCCAAATCACAAGGTAGTCTGCTCTTAATTTATGTTAAACAAAATCGAAAAGACCCGGCTGGTTCAAATTTCGACAGGAGTCAGCTGATGTTTACTTGCTGACAGGCAAGCATTGTTGCCATTTCATTTAAGAGACGGCAACTTCAAAAAATCACTCATTGACGTGCCCTCGTTAGTTTTAAAAATACGATTTATTACTTTTCTTTGATATACACAATTGAAAATACATTTTACTTATAAAGATTAATAAAAACAAAAATTATATAAATAATTATATAAAGAATAATTTTGCAACACACATTCCACTATTAAAATCGTTATATTTCTTTTCTGAATAATTGAATATAAAATGTTTCTAAGAATATATTTTCTATCTTAAAAAAAATCTTTTTTACTGTTAAACAATTTGAATGTTAAAATGAACATTCTTGTTAGGCCATATTTATCATGGGCCCTAAACTTGTTCAAAGAAATTTAATTCGTTTTTATGCTTCTAAAATTTCTTTATAAAATTATATTTAGCTTTTATATTTGACAAACAAAAGAACAAAATATATTTTGTTTATTTTAATTATATTAATAGTATTATATTTAGGGGAAAAATCATAATATAAATTATGAAAAAAAATTTTATGAATTTTTATAAATTAAGTATTATTTCATTTTTTTTTTTTTATTATTATCAAATAAATAAATTCTCTATAAAATTGATTATTTATAGTAATGAAAAATAAATTTGGAATCTTAAACAACTTTCATATTTATATAATTAATAAATTTATATATTATTCAAATCAGTAATCATAAAGCTAGCATACTAGCCATTAAATTAAAATAATATATACGAATGGATAGATATTAGTTATTTATATAGAATTTATATGAAGAGCTATTATTTGTATTATATACATATTTATTTACTGGTTTTATTATTATCAATACATTATTATTAAGCATTATTATTATTATTATTTAATCATATATTATATTCCGCATAGCAATTTAATACATTGTCTTAACAGTAAGAATAAATTTGAATCATTTTGAATAATAAGCACAAATATAGTATTCAGCGAGGGAATGAGATAAAAAATTTCAATAGACTAAATGTAAATGTTATGTATACTAAATGGTATTTGGAAAGGGTTGGAATATCTTTTGAAATAAGATTAATGAACTTTGGAAGTCATTAGAGTAAGAAAGAGAAGTATAAAGTAATAATACAATTTTCAATATATATCTCGTATATGTATATGTGATATTTATATTAAATTAAATTCTATTATTTATTTTCTACTATTAAATAATCAAAGGGAATATATATAAAAATAAATGTATATATCATGTTTGTCTAAAGTGCGGTCCACGGGCCGCTTGCGGCCCAAAACTCTTTGAGATGCGACCCAAACCCAAATTATGAAAATATTTAAATTTGCTCATTTCTACTAAAAAAAAATAATGTTTGCAATATTTTTCATTTTAATTTATAATTTTATACATATATTTAATTCAAATAAAACAATTATAATAAAAATAAGTTATTTTATTTTAATAAAACTATTTATACAGTGAAACCTCTCACAAAACACTATTAAAAACAATGTTTATTTTGAATTAAAATGAATTAAGAGTAACTATTAGACGCGCCCTTATAGAGAGGTTTTACTGTAGTTAATTTTATTTCCATTTGTTCAAAAAATATTTATGTGCGACCCAGAATATTTTTTTTTTGCCCTCCAATGGTTATATAATAGTTTAGGCACCCATGTCTTAGATGATATGAAATATTTTAAAATAATTAATAATTATAACATAAATCTTTTATTTATTTATTTTTTGTTAATTTTTATTTAAAACCGATTATAATAGCATATAATAATCTCTATCTAAAATCTCTTCCTCATTACTATATGATTATTTTTAGTTTTAACAAGGTCCCCAAATCTCGTTATTTATAAAAAGAGTTATTTTATAAAAAAAAATTTATTAAATATATATAATTAAACAATTTTGTTTATATGATATACATTCAAATATAATATAGATTAAATATATCATTTAAATAATTATATAATGATACATATCTCTCCTCCCACCTTCATTCATTCTTTTATTCTTATATATGTATAAATGTAACATATTACCTTTTTTTAAAAATAAAAAAAAGGAAAAATGTAAATAAAAAACCTCTCTATGAATGCAGGTATTATGTGAAAAAGCTTTTGAATTCAGAGTGGAGATCGAAGAAAGCCACTTTTTATGATTAAAATGTCATATATATGTAATACTATCAACACCTATATATCCTTAAATATTCATAAAATAACACTTGTCATCTTAAAAGTAAATGATCTATTGAATAATATATTGCAAAAATTAAACAAAACATTGTTAAGTGATAGATCATACTAACAAAGAAATTTTAAAAAAATATTGAAAAATGAAAAAGAACAGAAATACTTAATATTAACAAAAAGTATAATTAAATGGCATCCATATCCATGAAATTAAACGACTACGCAATCCTAAACTCCTAAACGGCTTCATTAAGGTTCGTGAATCATTAGAACCGTCATGACCCAAGGATAAGGTATAAGGTTAAAAAATTCATAAAAGTTGATCCATTCCAAAGAGTTATAAGCAAAAACCGACCCAACCCAAATAAACAACACTCCATTATATCCATGTGGCGCCTCTGATGGCTCAGTTAAGAAGTTGACACTCGATATAAAATTAGTAATTCTAGAAATTTCGATACATTCTAATATTCTATGATATTAAAAGTAAGATTAAATTAAATTAAATTGAATATTACTCCTAATTAATTAATATTTTCAAAAACAAAGTAAGTAATATTTTTTATATTTACATATATTTATATTTTGAAAAATTGTGCAACGAAGATCCAAATGAGAGAAAACGTCGATTAGCTAAAGAAAGAAAAGCACGATGATTATCTCAGGAAAATAAGTTGACCTGTGGCCAGGTCCGAACCGACCGACGGTTTGAAGTAAATTAATTTCCAGCTACAGAAACAATTTCAAATAATTTTAATATATCTATTAATGTAATAAAAAACAGAAATGGATATAACATAAATATTTTTAATTTTATTTTATTTATAATATATATATAAGACCATGCTTTGATGTCATGTATGGCTGGATCACGTTATATAATTTTAAATTAAGAAAAAACTAATAAAGATGATTTTGCTCGAGGATAAAACCAAAACAAAGTGCATGATTCCTGGTGATATGTAAAAAATCTTCTCATGTGAAATTTGGTGTGAAAATAACCCTACCCTTCCTATCGTCGATCGCTAATACTACCACTTCCGGTTTCCGGATTTGCAGCAAAAGTTGAACAATTTATCATACTGATGCATTAAGTAAATATACCAAATTTCATCAAAATCTGTTAAGCCGTTCAAGCTGTACACATCTATACGGACGGACAGACAACATGCTAAAAATACTTTTTTCTGTTAAGAAAATGCATGATTCGTGGACATTTGTAAAAATCTCCACATGTGAAATTTGGTGTGTAAACAATACCTCCCTTATTATCGTCGGTCGGTAAAAAGTAAAATAAGTCTGTATATTTTTGTTGAAAATATTGAATTGCTATTTTTTTTATACACATATTTTATAGAATTATTTATTTCTTGACATATTTTGTTACTTTGTATTCGTTGTAAATATCCCTAAAAAATAGTAGTAAAGTAGTAGTAAAGGTATTTTATTTAATTTTATGAAATATTTTTTTTAACTAAGATGTCCTATGATGATATAAATTGACATTGGTTTATTAAACCATGTTCATTTTTCTGAGGACATAATATAAAGAAATTTTCATAAGATAAAAGAACGTGTTTTCATTATTAATATGGTAAATAAACAATTTAAAAGTCCAAAAAAGAACATATGCTACTCAAAAGTGATCAACAAAGGAGTTATATTCACTGAACCCCGTCGTGGATATGAATATTTTAATATACTATTTGAATTAAAATGAATTAATGCCTTTTGCACACAGACTTTCAAAAAACTACTATTACATCGGGGGTACAGGGACTGGAGCCACCTCTCTTGGTGAGAAGAGCGTCGAATACTATATTGTTAATACTTATATTTAATATATTTACTATTTTTTATTTATAAATTTATTTATTTTTATTGTATATAAATATAATTTGGAGAAATATTTGATAAAAATTTTTTTGTCTTTTTTTAACAAGAGTATCTAAAAGTCGTTTCTTCTACTGCTGTCATAGTTTAACAATTACTTGTTAATATAAGAATACCTTAGTCATAGAATAGGTTTCGCAATAACATTCGATCTGGTAGATGTGAACTAACGTCACTCTCTCTTTATGAATATGTAATAAATGTAATAAAAAAGCTTTTAAAAATTAATATATAATATATTGAGTATTATACTTTTTTTATTAAGTTCTTTAAAAAAAAAAATACAAAAATATGATTTTATTTTATTAATTATATAAAATATCTTACCACTTATATTATTTATATTATAATTAATTTATAGCCTTAGATTTTTAATTTGATTATTACTAAAATTTCTTTAACTAACTAAATTAATTTTTTATTAAATGATATTATAATTTTATGATTTATAAGTTTGGTTTAACCACCCACAATTTGTTGTTTTTTTTTAAAAATTGAAAATAATATAAATATTAGATGCAAAGTAAAAAAAAATCAATATAATAAATGAAAAAGTTTATCAGATGAATTTTTAAATAAAATAAAATAATAATAAAAATCGATACAGAATAATATCAGTATAAATATTCAATCTATTATATTGTTTAGATGTTGTGATTTTCATCCTTTTAGATAAAAATAATCAATATCGGATCCCTTTAAATATATTATCCTTAAATTATTGATGAATGTTTCCCTTTAATAGCAGACGAATAAATTATATTGCAATGGCAGAAGCAAAATGAGTAGGATTGCGAAGCGTTATTCAACAGCAAGGACAGGTAATCACCCTTCGGGGTTAAACTACGTTCTAGCTATCTAAATTGTATGTCAGACATTCTATGCCTTTTTTCAAAACTTGCCATATTAAATATTATAAAAAAAGAGTAATAATGTTGAAAATTATATAACCATTAAAATTAGATTTTATAGATATAGATATGTATAAATTCAACAATTTATTAATTACATTTTTTTTAAATTTTTATTTAAATTAAAATTTTATTAACAAATTTTATAATTTTTAAAAAATAATTTTTATTGAAAAATAAATTAATCTAGATTATAAGTTATAAGTTATTATTTCATAATATATCATTTATGAATGTTCAAATAAAACATCAATTAATCGACAAATTATATATATAATAAATTTTTTAAATAAAATATTAATATAAAGTCACATTCTCTTGTTTTAATAAATTAATTATTACATTAAGAGATGATTACTTTATATGAAAAAATATTAATGCCAATTAGAACAATTATCGAATCGTTTTAATAATTAATTTCGTGAGAATTTGCATTTCGAAATAGAGTTCGTTTCAATAATAGAATAATTATCTATCAATAGGTCATTTAGATAGGAAATTAACTGTTTTCATTGAATTTATCAAGCTGAGAATTGAATATAGTAAATTGAAGTTATCAACAATTCAATACACAAGTCCATTTAATTGGAGAATAAATTTTTAAAATTTTCGCTTAATAAATTTTTTAAATAAATATTATTTATCATAATAATTTATTAAAATTTGATTATGTTAAAATAAAGAGTTAGTGACAGATTGTTAAACTAAATGAAAATTTTTAGACTTTTTCCATCAAATAAAGTTTGAATCTAATTTAAAAAGTTCAAACTTAGTCACCTGACTAAACTCAAATGAAAGAAAAAGAAAAAAAAATGAAATTTCTTGCTTTATTCAGTGCATAATAATAATTATAGAAGAAAATTGTTCGAGATGAAAAGAGAAATAATAATAATAATAATAAAATATCAACAAAAATAGAACTTTCTATTTTTTTCAAAATTAAATTTTTTCAAAGGAGAATAATCATTAATTTTATATCCCATTTATTCTTTTGACATTGACATCATATGTCAATATTCTCAAAATATCATTCTATGTATGTATATTTTCAATAATTTAATTATTTTTTTTTTAATGACGCAAAATTTCTATATTGAAATAAAATGATTAATTGAGACAATTGCTTCTTCAGCCATGGTGATTGATAACAATAAAAATGAAATACTCTACTTATACCTAGGAGAATCATGAATACTAAATATGGTTATTTGATGGCAGAGTAGATTCAGGGTTGAGCCGCATCTCCTCTTAGAAAAGAACAATTTTATTGAAACAAAAAAAGTAGATAAATTGTATGCCTTCTTTTTAATAAATAAACAAATAAATAAATAAATTGTGTGGGTGGAAGGAAGAAAAAAATTAAAATTAACATGAAATGAATAAATTTTAACCGTATTAAAAGACACTGTTTTAAAGAATTTAATTTATATACCTATGTGAGACTATTAAAACATTAATTAAGAAAATTATAGGAGAAAGTCTAGTTTATATTTACATCCAGTATTTTGATAGGTAAAAGCACAAGATGTTGGCAATTGATGAGATAAGAAGGGGCAATTAATTTTTACTAACTCGCAAGATAGTATTGCGATCATGAAAATTTTCTATGTTGAGATTTTGGTGTTTTGATACGTTTTGAAGGTCCGTGAGTTATTTTCAATAAGGTTGAGAAAAATGTCTGTGTGTGTATGTGTGTATGTAGGCAAGATTACTCAAAAACGGTTTGAGCTAAAATAATGAAATTTAGTACACGGGTATTATACAAAATTCGTAGTTTTCTATCAACTTTTGAGAAATGTAGTTCATTCGGAAGAGAGTCATTACCTACCACGATTTCATTTTTTATCCTCTAAACTTACCATAAAAATAAAGATATATGTATGATAATTTTTCATATGATTAAAAATTTTATAAAACTGCTATATATAAAATTTCAGCTTGATTGAATAGCTGAAAGTACCCGAATTAATTTTTTAACACGTTGACTGGCAATCACGCGCCAGCATGTGACATAGTGCCATCAGCAAAGAGTCAAACACGCGCTGGTTTAATAAATATTATTTATTGATTTTAATTTATAATTTAATTAATTAAATTTAATTTAAATATAATATATATGTTAATTAATCCAATTTAAATTTTCGAGATAGTCGAGTGGAGACACTCCAGATTTTTTCATTACTGACACTGATTTTAAAATCATTAAGAGCCAATTGGAAATGCCTTGATTCAAAAAATAATCAAATTTTTTTCAGAAAACAAATCAGTTTCTTAAATTACACAATTGGTAACCACATACTGCAAACCTATGACATTACGTACTTTCTCCTATTATCATAAGATTGGTAGAAATCCGGTTTCTACAATCTAATACTATAAATAGATTTATAAAAATATGAGAGAAGAACTAGTCATGTAGAATAGTTAAACAAATATATTTGATTTTATATAAATCTATCCTGAAATCAATATTTATGTTTCAAAATCCGTTGAAAAAAAATTAATCGCAGCAATACAAAAGGAGTTAGTTACTAAAAGTAATTAATCGCTAATTAATTACAATTAATTAATTATAATTCAATTATATTTCTTCTATACCTTCTAGAGATCGATTGAAATATCTATAAAAAATTTTAAAAGTCTATCTCAATATTAAGATGTTGAAAAATCGATTTCAATTTGTTAAAAGAGCGAACAGACAGACAGACAGACGCCTAGTGAAGTTAAGAAAAACGTTATAATAAACAAAATAAAAGGTAACAAAATTGATTAATTAAATGCTAACAATGATTATGAAATTAAAGATAACAATAAACCAATCTGGGCTGATAGATACATTTTGACTCGAATTAAATCAAACCGCGGTAAATTGAATAATGAAAAGATTATGAAAATAAATCTAAAATAATCATGTAACAAATTGAAAACGAAAATGTGTATGAAAAAAGTAAGATTTATATATCCTTAAACCATTTTAATAATAAATCTTAAAACAAAATTTAATTAATTAAAATAAAAATCTAATTTCAAAAATCAACAAAAAAAAAAAAAAAATCGAAATTTTAAAAATGCCATAAAATCATTAATAGATGACTGAAGTGAATTTTTAAAATGCACGTCTTCACTTGATGGATTCAATTCATGTGATGAATTTTTTTTTAAAATAAAAAAAGAATAATCCACTTATCTGATAGTCGGATAAAAATAAGTCATAATATCGACTCCCAATCATCTATTTGTTTTAAATGATTGTAATATAAAATATACATAAATTTCATAAATCCAAAATAATGAGAAGTTATACATACAATATTTGTTCTAACTTAAATTATATAAATCAAATAGGTAGCAAATTTGAAATTTGCATAAAAAAAATGTTCATGCTGAGCTCGTATATGAATTGTATCAGCCTTAACATTATTATTTATATATGGATATAAATCAATTACTCTTTTAATTAGTAGTATAAAATATCAAATAAATAATTCTGAATTTGTATACTAAATGTTATATTCACTTGTAATATATAGTATTAATATCAAACATAATTGAGTTAACCAATATTAATTAGAAATATGTATATAAAATGTAAATATAAATTAAGTAATTTAGTTTTATACAATCTAAATTGAGTTTTCATAATCTTTCTTTCTCCAATGCCCATTTTAGTATTTTTTAAATGTGATGTTTTTTCACATCCACCTACAAAAATATTATACATCATTATATATATTAAAGATATATAAATATTATGAAATATGATTGAATGTAATGATAATTGTACTTTATTTAGAAATAAAATATCTAAAGATATGAAAAACAAAGCAACAACATTTATTTAATGAATATTGAAATTATCAAGAGGAGTATTAAATATCAAATCCAGTATTTTATCTTTAAAAAAGTATAATAAAATATATATACATAAATAGAATAAATCTAATAAAAGTTAAATTAAATGTTAAAATTCAATCAAGAATTCTGAATAAATAATGACCACATTTGGTTTACGTTTGTTTATTTTTCTCTTTTTGTCTCTCTTGTCTCTCTTGTCTCTTTCTTTAGTAAGTCTCAATTGAAAAGCAGAGAGACGGAAACACTCTTTACCAGTTTCTTGCACTCTTCGTGGCATCATTAAGAACAAACATTTCTTCTAAGAGAGCGAAGAGTTTATACTTATTTGGATATGAATATTTTTGTCAGGACTAACAAAAGCGAGAAAATTTCTCTCTTATTATCTGAATAGAGAACATATTTATTTGAAGTCAACATTTTTTTTTAATAATTATAATAGGTTCATCATTTTTTTTCTTTTTTTAGCTTCATTATTTTATTTTACTAATAATTAAAATAAATAAATAATATATATTACAACTGGTGAGGGAATCAAATAAATTACTCTAATTAATATTAACATTACTTGCTATATATTATTTAGATTGTATATACATAAGGTAAAAGTGAGGAATATGACGCGGTTAGGGATATGGCGCGTTTTCTATATTTCGAAAACTAAACCTTTTGATGTGGCAAAGGGATTGGGAACTATAGTAGCCTCCAGATGAAGTGTGTCTACCTTAGTTCTAAGCACACAGTCTTGCAAGGAAGATTTGTATAGTCCGCCAAATCAACACATACGAAATTTCATCATATTTATTTCAAATACTCGTAATTGGTTTTCGTTTGTAATTTTTGTAAGTATAGTGTATTCTGTGTTTTTGAACATTCTTTAAAATGAATATTAAGATTATTTATTCACATATTCCTCATTGCTTACCATTTACAAGCCTTTATCTTAATTTGTCTTGAAGGAGAGATATGACGCATTGTGTGTGCGAGGGATATGGCGTGCGTTTAACCTCTATTTAAGTCCATAAACAATTTAGTAAGACGAGGGAAATATGTATAGTCCCAGACGAATACAAATACAAATTTCGAATTAAGTATCTCGATTATTGAATTAAATTGAATATTATATTCAATATCAAAAAAATAGCAAATATAGAAATAACCAAATAAATAATTCCAGTTTAGGTAGGAGAATTTGCTAAATTATGAAATTTATCAATTTCATTAAATAAATTAGTTTCATTAATTTAAATTTCATTTTATTTAAAATTAATTCTTAATTAACTTTAAGATTCATACTAAAATTGAAAATTGACTTTTTTTCTTCTAATAATTAATAATTATTAATCTTCCCACATAGTATAAAGATAAATAAAATGGAAAAAATAAAGAGATTTTAGAATAAAATACATCCCTAATAATAATTTATCATTTCATTATCTACTTTTTTATTTCTTCTTTCAATGGCTATATTATTTTTATTATCTACATAGTTGTGTGCTTTCTCATTTGTTTTATTTATCTGATCATAATTTGAACGCAAGTTTTGATATAATTCTCTTTTTAGAAAATGTTTGTCACACAAATGTATTTACCAGTTACTTTTTGATAGTTATAAATATTTATCACATGAATATTATTATTTATATTTTATTTGTTTTTTCAGAATCTAAGTCTATTTTGGTCAGTTCACACATATTTATCTGATAATCTATCACATTAAATATTATAATTAAAAAATATTTTTGTAAAACTGTTAGTTTTTAATCCATATTCTTAAATCTGTAGTTATCAGTAGTTCCACATTTTTACAATTGAACTACTCACTTGATATAAATATAAGATGTATTTTATAAATTCATTATAGTATACACCGTACTTAACCCTGTGTTATTCTATTTACCCCATTCCACAATTCTCTATTATTACTTAATTGTGCCTAATTATAAATTTAATATGTTACTCAAAGTGATCATAGTATTGGCCATTTAAAAAAATAATTATAAAAAAAATTAAAAAAAAATTTTTAAAAATCCTCATGCTTTTATAGAACGTTCAGAGAAGATGTTAATATAATAATATTTTTATATATTTATTTAAAAAATAATTTTACTTATCAAAATAATAATTAAGCCAGATAAATTAACATTCCTTAATCATTAATTGGTTTGACAATTTATGTAGAATTTAAATAATTATTCCTAAATTGCAGTGTCCCTTTTCAATTGTGGCAACAAGTGCCAATGTTAGATTACACCACTTACCTAAATTAACGGAATAGAAATCGGAGGAAATAGAAGCCACCCTTCAAGTTAGTCGCTCACTTTTTTTCTTCTCTTTTTTTCCACTTTCTTATTTAAGCACCCGGGAAGACTTTTTGCAAAACGGAGCAACTCTTAATCTTCTTAAACATGTTCATTTCTCTTCTAGTCCCAAAGTGTTTTAAAATATTAATATTTTTTTTTCTTTTTATCTTTCTTTTTTTGTTCAAAAGAATTCTTTGTGAGTTTTAAAAAAGAATTCAGCTCGGAATATTAACTAAAGTTGTAACTATATTAACTACAATTGTTTAGATTTGTAAAATTATCATATATTTTATTATTGTATTAATTTCATAAACACTTAATTTTTATAAATTTATTATAATATTGGAGTAAATTCTCTTCAATGATTTATTTAAATTATATAATATCTTTTTTTTAGATATTGATTTATCTTTTCTGGAAATGTCATATAAAAGTGGTGGGAGATTCCAATACAATTTGAACAATTGATTTACTAGTCTTATTAAAGTCAGGCAGAATCTTTAGTATATTTGTCAAAAGCAGATAATATTATAAATAACATCTTGAAAACAGAATGCTTTTAAATTTTAGTTATTTCTTAATTCATTAAATAAATTGTGTATAAGAGTTATAATAAAAATTCATCATGGTAGATACATAATCTAACATTGGGACATATTTCTCTCTCAAATGAACCATACGTCCCGTTTTGAACAGGTCAGTCCTGTTTTCAGGTAGCTTGTCCCTAATTTTAAATTTATTATTATATTATTATACTAAGTTATTAATATATTATTTACTAAATTTTTCGGTTATTTTCATTATAATAAACAGAAATAATGAAAAATATACGTTTTCTTCATACCTCCCCAAACTATTACCGAAAATGAAAAAATGTCCCGTTTTTAGGAAAAAAATAAATGGTCACGTTAGGTATGGTGCATTAAGCTCCATTCTCCATCCGTTCTATTCAATTCCTATCCACTCCAAATTTCCTCATATATCCAATATATATATTTATTTTGTCTGTAGATCAGTTGTTCACATAAACAAATTTATTACATATTATCCTTTATTCATCCTTTCGAACCAGGTATAACTGGACCCTCCTTCATTTTATTACTCCAACTTTTTTTGAATTGCATTAAGGCCTTACAATGTTATTATATTATAAAAACTCCATTATTTTATCAGCTCATCTCAGATTTCAAAACTGATTTTCTAATGTTCTTTATCTGTACTCGTTTCCCAAAGTCATGTACCACTCCTCATATCCATTTTAATTATACATTTTTGATTAAATAGGTCACATTATTTACATTATAACTGAATGACCGATGGAAACTGTGATTAAAATGTTTAAATAATATTATAGTTCATGATTGGTAAATATTCTATATAATCTTATTTTTAAATTCCAAGTTTTCTATTTTGTTTGGTATTTATATTGAAAATATTAAAAATTTAACCATATTAATAGAATTCGTTCTCATTCCCATTATTCTATTTTCATTGATCTGACTACTTAATCATTCATCTTTTTATTTGTTTTTTAGTTTTTCAATAAAATATGGTTTCAGGTCTCAACCATTTAGATTCATTCATCTTTTAAATTCTTTGACATAAATTGAAGAATTATATAACATATTCTTATTTAGTCAATAAATTCATTTAAAACTTTAATAAAAAAAAGTTAAATATAATAATGTTAATTATAAATATAATAATATGAATAAATTGTAAAATAAGTATAATAAATAAAAAATAAAATAAAAAGCAAATTATAATTATTTATTTTTGTTTCCATTAACGCCAATTATTTTATCTTTTATCAATAGACATGGAATCAATTTAGAAGTAGTGAATTCATTTCCTTTTGAAATGAAAATGCTTAAAAAATATAGATGATTTATATGTATGAGATCCTATCAAATTTTCACGAGATTATCTTTGCTAGAATAATTCAATTTCACCCGATTTCCTAACCACTAAAATTAAGTGCCGTTTTGCTTTAAGTCCAGATAATTAGGATTAGATTATTTAATCATTTCATCTTAATTAATTATACAATAAGTAATTAACTATTTCACCTGGAAATTAATAATAACTTGGATCTTATCTTTATTTACATGCATGCTCATCAAAATAGAATAAACTCATTCAATTTGAAGTTCAAATTCTATTATTTGAACTGAACTTAACTTCTAATTTTTCTCATTTTGGAGAAATATTTAAGTTTAATAAATATAAATATTAATAATTTAAAAAATTGCTTATGATTTTCGATAATTTAGATTTAAAATTTAACTGATGAATAAGAATAAGACTATTTTATGCTTATAATTTATATTTAAGAACATGATGATTAAACATTCATGGAGGGTAACCTTTTCTTTCTTAAAACAAACATTATTTTGATAAAATCTCATATAATCGAGTTATTTTGCTTCTTTATTTATTATTCACGTTCAAACTCAGCTTTCATGTATTCGTATTATTTTTATTTTTATTATTATTATTATTATTATTCTATCTATCTATGTGGCTCGAAAGTTCTTGGCCGCAGCAACCACACTTCTCCAAGTATCCCTATTCTGAGCCACAACCCTCCAATCCCTACCGTCTCCCATCTCTCTCACGTCCCTCCCTACATTATCCACCCACCCCGTCCTTCCCCTTGGTCATCCAAGCGGACGTTTTCCACTCGATCTCCAATAATTTTTCGCCATTCTTTCCTCTCCCATTCAAGCCACGTGCCCTGCCCATCGCATCCTTCTCGATTTGATCATTCTAACTATATCTGGGGATGCATAGAGGTCATGTAATTTCTCGTTATGCAGTCTCCGCCATTCTCCGGTCACCTCATCTTTCTTGGTCCCATAAATGCTGTGAAGAAACCTATTCTCAATCAACTCTCGTCACATAAGGTCATAAACCATGCCTCACACCCATATAATACAACCGGTAAAATAATTGTTTTATATATCTTAATTTTTATCTCCTTTGATAATAATTTTGATGTGATAAGCTCCTTTACTGCATGATAACAAGCGTTTCCCGATTGCAATTTACCTATATGCATCCCCAAACATAGTTATTGTCTTAAAATCGAGAAGATTCTGATGGCTAGAATGGGAAAGAAAAGACTGGGGAGAAATATACGGAGACATTGGGAAGCGACCGATTATTAGATCAAAGACACGGTGTGTAGACACTGTAATGAGGGACGTGAGGGATTGGGAAAATGGAGTTTGATCGGAGTGGCTCAGGATAAGGACGTTTGGGGGAATGTGGATGTTGTGGACAAGGACTTTCGAGTTCGGTCGAACCACAGAGAAAAATAGATAGATTGTTATAATTATTAATTATTAATTAATTATTAATTAATTATTAATTAATTTAAAAAAATAAAGAATAAATAAGACGCTGTTTAATATATTCTGAGAATATTGTTTACTAGATACTAGAATATGGGCAATTAAATTATATAAAGAAATTTATGTAATATAAAATTTGTCTTGTAATACAGGTTTTTTTAGTAAAATTTAAAATAGACATGATTTTGAACATATTTTTGTACTATTTATTATATAATATAAAATTAGATTATCATAAAAATAAGAGATAATTTTTTAAAAAATTATTTAAATTATTTTAATAAATTATTGAAAATTATTTTTCCTTCCAAGAAATTGGTAATATAGATATTTTTTTAATAGATTCAGTGTGAGAGTTGGATGGAAGGGGAGGAGGAAGAGAATAGATTCCAAGAAAAACTTGAACCCAATCGTCAATCTAAGTTGTCAATTGAAAAATCTATTATCACAAAGGAGTCATCTCTCTATCTAAAAGGAAATCAAATGGCGGCTGATATTTTAGAAGTTGTCTTTGTTTGAACTTTGAAAATCCATTTCAAATGTTGTTTGTTATGTTTTGGTTGAGAACACACATTGTCTGTAATTGAAAATACATTTAAATTCATTTATATTAATTTAGTGATGCAAAGTTTGTTTCCAAAATTATTATTATTATCATTAATAATAGTAAATAAAACTATTCTTTACTATTATTTCTTATTAAATTAAATGGTTAAATTAAAACAAGTATTGTAACTTATAACTTTTCTTAAAATCAATCTCTATAGTACTTGAAAGTTCTTGGATGCAGCAGCCATTTCTACACCCGTCCTTCCTGCTAGGTGGACCAATAACACAGAAATAGGACAATATAATGATTGATGAAAGAGAATTGGGAGAAGGTAGAAAATAGATGGAGGTGTCTTAGGAAAGGGAACAATAACAGATAGCTACACATTCATTGATCGTGACTTTTTTAATTAAGAAATTGTAGAAAAAAATATTCCCCAATTGAAAATTCCCTTTGGTTGCGTTTTTCTTTCCGATGAATCAATTTAAAATAATTTAAAAAGAAAGTAATATAAAAAAGTTGCAACCTTTTCATATCTATCCTCTATGAAGGAAGGATCATTGGATTTGGAAAGAAAGGCCATTGTAGATTTAATTAAACAGAACTCTCCGTTGAAAATATTCGTTTGCTGGTCATCCAACCATTCACAATTTATAATATACATAGTAGTTCCGAGTTCTTTTTATTCTTTTTTTTGACATTTCTTCTTATCTCTTTCATTATTTTTTTCTAGAGTATCAAATTTGTGATTAATTTAAACAAGTTTTACGATTTTTTTTAAAAAGGACCTTCAACTGACTCAATTATAAAGACTTTTATATAACTTTTGATGAAATGGTCAACAGATAACAAAGTTTTAAGGAAATTAGAAAAAGTTTGCTATTATTACTCAATCGTAATTGTTGAAAGAGAGGTTCGATAACATTTAAGTATATATTACATATATAATCATTTATAAATCTACTTCATGTCATTGAATATAGAAAGTAGTTAAATTGCAAAAAAGAGGATAGGGACTGGAAGGTTGCGGCTAGAATAGGAATACTTGGAGGGGTGTGGTTGCTGCGGCCAAGAATTTTCGAGTTCCGTAGAGTCACAGAGATAGTTAGATGGATAGTTAAATTGCAAAAATCTAATCAGCGGCAAAGTATAATAACGTCCTGAAAAAGAAAAAAATCAATAATCAACAAAGATATTTGTATATTATGTTTTTATAAAATAAATAAATTAATTATGTTCTTTAAAATAAATATTTCTCAAAATCTTGAAATTTATATAATTTTATTTAGTTTAGGAAAAAAAAAAGAATTCACAACCTTTACTTGCTTTATTTGGGAAAAAAATATCAGTTGTTATTTTATTATTTATATTTAATATTAATTAATATATTAATATAAATCATAAACTTTCCTTACTAAATTAATTTAGTATATTCATAGATATATTTAAAGTAAAAATAATGTTATTAATTGATTTGTTTAAGTTATAAAGTAATTTATTGAACTCTAAATAACAATGAAAACAATCAGGAATTGATTATTACAATTCATTTATTATATTAAATTATCATTTATTATACCTAGTATATATGTAGATACAATTAGTGGCTGTTGGGATCTTAACCCATATTCATAGCCGGAAAAAGAGGCGGGCAAGCCGAGCGACACCTTGGGGCGCCATCTTTTCCGGGGCGCCAGTATAAAAATACAATATTATTTTTAATTCCTTATTTTTATGTAATTTTGATTATTTTTTTCTTTGTACTATTTTTTTAATTTACAGTAAATTTGGAGATTCATGAATGAAAGGATGCCAAATTTTGTTTTGAATGGGTCTTACCAATATATACGTTATTTTGATTTAATCACGTAATATATATTTTAAATACTATTTTGAACTTAGTGAGGTTTTGATTTTCATTCTCAAGTATTTTTCCCTTGGACTACGCTTTTTATTATATACATATAAATAAATTTATGGTGAATTAAATTATAAAATTTATTATTTTTTATTAATAATTACCATTGAAGTTTGATCAATTTAATAATTTTCAACATATTTTTATCACTTTCCTTTCACATAATTAAGAGAAATAATATTAATTATAAAATTTGATTTTTTTACTTGTAAGATTTACAGTATAATATGTGTCACTAATTTATATATAAATATGAATACAATCAACAATATTATAACATTTTCACAAAAAAAAAAAAAAAAAATGAAAACTACTATATCAAATTACTATCAAATTTGTTTTAATCTTTAAACCACAAATTTTATCTTTCATTGATTTTATAAACTATATATTTCTTTATTTATAATTTATATTAACACTCACCCATAAGTTTTTTTATTATTTATTTATTTTTATATCATTTTATTATTTATTTTTTCTGAACTTAAGAGGTTTGAATCGACAATTTCAAGTTTCTTAGCTCAGAACTATACTTGAAGTGTTTGATTTTTAAAATAATTTCACAATTGTTATCTTTTAATAAATATCAATATTTTTAATCTCTTCATTCAATAGTTAATAAGTTTATTTTCTTAAAAAATGTTGAGTTCCTTTTGAAAAATTTATATTTATCAATACAAATATGAGTTGCTTTTATTTAACGAAGATTGATAAATTCTTATATATTTTCAGTCAGTAATAAATCTAATAATTTAGATTACAAATTCGTATATTTTTTAAATAAATTAAATTTTGTCAATTTATTAATTGAATTTCATAACCTGGCGAACAGTTTCTTACAAGAAACAATTTTTTTTTTAATAAGTTGCTCGATGTAAACTTTGTATGTCTAACTTGATATAATATAGAATAAGCGAAAACTCTTAAAGTTATTAAAGAATTAATTCTTGTAAAGGACAAAGATCAGAGACTTTGAATCCGCTTCCAAAGAAGTTAGACCAACACAAAGATAATTTAATACCATTATGGAAAACGATCTTATGATTAAGATATTTTATTTATCAAAAAAGAGGTCTTCCAAACATTAAATAAAATGATATTTTAATAAATGGGATGAGGGGGGGGAGAGGTTTGTGTAATTCACAAAGCATGATTAGCTGCAGTAATATTTTCCATTAAATAAATAAATAAATAAATACTAAATAAACAATAAAAAAAAAATAAAATAAAAAAAGAGTACCTTTCATCCATTGCTTTTTAAATTAACATTTTAATTTAAAACTTATTAAAAAAAATTTCAAGAGAAATTTTTCTTTGAAATTTTATTGATGTTTTTATTAATACTATATGAAATTTAAATTATGCTTTTATAAATAATTAAACATGAAATAGGATATTATCAGGTGAAAAAATTGGATGATATATTAATTAATATTTTATCAAAAAACAAAAATTAATTTTGATAAAATTATAAAAATAAATATTTATTCATAATATAGGTATATTCAAACGAATAAAATTATTTTTTTATTAATTATTGACATTAAATTTACATTAAGCAAGAAAATTCAGTACCTAAATGATAAAAATTCGTTATTTTATAATTTATATTTGTTTATTCTAATAGATATTAAAAGGCAACCATGTATGTGTACTAAATAATTTGCTCTAATATCTATCTATCTACATAAATAAATACTAAATACTCTTTCAGAAATTACAATAATTTTTTTTATTTCTATCCATTGATCCGTGGAATTTGTAAAGTGAATTTGTAAAAAAAAGGAAAAAAATTCAATGGAAAAATAAATAAATATAGTTTTTTTTGTCATTAAATATACCTAGAATTATTTATTTAGGAAAAATAAATAAAAAGGGGGCAATTTCTGCTGAAAGGTATAAAATGTTGATGTCGGTGTTATGCTTCAGGTGAGAAGAAGCATTAAACTATTAATTTAATTGTTGCATTTTAGTAGAAGATGTTTTATATGCCGAAAATTTTTGTGACACGCCCCTAAAGTTTTCTAGGAACACTTTGGGTCTGTTTGGGCCCCTTCACATGTTATGTATGATTTTTATGAATATTTTTTTAGAGGGTATAAACATGACGAAAAAATAATAAATACAAGAAAAATTCTATTTTATTTTAAAAAATAACTATTTTTTCTATTTTTTTTTATAAAAAACTGAATTCAAAATAAAACATCTTTATTCTTTGACTTGACATGCCAGTAAAAATAGTTTTTAAATAATAATTGTAGAGAATAAATGATTAAATGTTTTTTTTAGTTATTGAATCATATGAATACTTTCAATATTTGGACTTTTTTATCTTTAAACATAAATTGATTTGAAAATTTTGTAATTACTAGTTGTAAGTGGAACTAAAATTAAAAGAGGATTTAAGATTAAGATTTTTATCTTAAAGCCGGAATATCAAGATCAATTTCGAACGGATTCTGACCCTGTTAAAACAGATCTTTATTGCGCAACTTGTGGAACCAGTTGAATTTACTCTATTATTGTATTTTATGTATATAATTAAAATGTTTATATTATTTTACTCTATTAAATTTGTATGAATATATAAACTATTTAAGAGTTTACTTTAAATATTGTTGTAAATAATTATCATTCTGTTATCGTTGATAGTTCCATTCAGTTTATTTTCAAAAGCTACAACTTTCAATCTTTAAAATTTCCATCTGATTTTTTTAAATTAAACATAAATCCAGGTTCGTAAATATTTTATTCTCTTTCACCGTCTAGGATGCAAAGGACACGTCTGATTTATTACCGTTTCTCTTTTTTGTCTCCTATTAAAAAAAAACTGAATTGAAAATGAAACATCTTTATTCTTTGACTTGACATACCAGTAAAAAATAGTTTTTAAATAATAATGCCTAATAGTTTGTAGAGAATAAATGATTAAATGCATTGTTTTTATAAAGTTTTTTTTAGTTAAAATTTATTTCAAGAATACTAATATACTTATTATATTTACAATAATTAATTAATAAACTTTAATACTTTTCTACATATACATATTTGTAACAGTTGCATTTGAGTGTTTTTACGGTATCATAAAAAAATAAAATAATTTTAAAATGAAATATAAAGTTACATCTATATATATAAAGAGGTTTTTGTCTACACATTGCTCAGAATTTAAAATTTATTTGTAAATTTTCGCGTTTCATGACCTCTAGGATCCATGGAGCTAAAGGGGATAAAAATTAAAATATATAAGAGAATTATTTTAGCGGTTGTATTATATGGGTGTGAGGCGTCTATGACCTTAGATGACGAGAGTAGATTTAGAGTATTTGAGAATAGGATTCTGCGAAGCATTTATGGGCCAAAGAAAGATAAGGTCACCGGGGAATGTCGGAGACTGCATAACGAGGAATTGCATGACTTCTATGCATCTCAGAAATAGTAAGGGTTATAAAATCGAGAAGGCTGTGATAGGCAGTGCACGTGGCTAGAATGGGAGAGGAAAAAGATATTGTTGGGGAGAAGACCAAGGATGGGTGGTCAATGTAGGAAGGAGTGTGAAAGAGTTGGGAGAAAGTAGGAGTTAGATGGTTATAACGCTCAGGATAGAGACACTTGGAGAAATATGGTTGTTGTGGCCAAGAACTTTCGAGTACCGTAGAGCCAAAGAGATAGATAGATAGATTATTTTTTTGTAATTAACTTTATATAATTTACATCTCTCTTATAGTAAAAAGCATATATTTAGAATAAGTAAAATAAAAGTAATTAATAAATATTTATTGTTAGAAACATACAGATAATCATTCAATTAAATATGTTTTACTCTTATTAACTTTTTTATTATCTTATGATTAGGGAATTAAATTTGTAAGCTTTGTATCTTTTGTGCTCTGGCTTAGAAACATATTTAAATAAAAGTAGTAAAATGCTACACTACTAAAGTTGAGAATGTAGATTCAAATCTCTCCAAATACACACTAATCTAAAATAAAATATTTAATTTGATGAAACAAAAATAAATAAAAGTATAAAATATGGGCTTCTATCAATAGGGCCATTAATATAAAAAAAACAAACAATCTACTCTATTTACTGATTTTTTTCAAATCTTATGACTTTCTTTACTATCTCGTCAGAGATAGTATTGAGATCATGAAAATTTTCGATGTCGAGATTTTGATGTTTTTATACGTTTTGAAGGTCCCTGAGTCATTTTCCCTAAGGTTGAGAAAAATGTCTGTCTCTGTGTGTGTGTAGACAAGATTACGAAAAAACGCTTTGAGCTAGAATAATGAAATTTGGTACATGGACATTATTCAAAATTTGTAGTTTTTTATCAACTTTTGAGAATTGTAGCTCCACCGGAAGAGGGTCATTACCTATAATGTTTTGATTTTTTTTCCTCTAAACTGACCATAAAAGTAAATATATATTTTTCCACATAATTAAAAATTATATAAAACGCCTATATATAGAATTTCAGCTTGATTGAATGAAACTACTGGAATTAATTTTTAAACACGACTGCAAATCACGCGCCAACACGTGACGAGGTGCCATCAACAAAGAGCCAAACACGCGGTGGTTTAATATATATTTATTAATTTTAATTTATAATTTATAATTAATTAAATTTTATTTAAATATAATTTATGTCAATTAATTGAATTCGAATTGAGAGAAACACTCCAGCTTATTTAATATTGTTTTAGCAAGATCAAATCTCCCGCAAATTAAATATTTTGAAATTTTGGAATGTTGTGGGGTAAGGTCATATTGGAAGACCTCTCTAATTGGATTTCTTTTTCGAACGAAAACCATTTAGGTTTGTAAAATTCTCCCTTCTTTAATTCTTGCTGCTCAGATTGTGTTGAAATTTATATATTAATTAATTTGATTAATGTTTGATTAAATCTAATTTGTAATTTGAGTTATTTGCATATCTGAGGTCCGCTGGAGAATACTTTTGTTACCATCGTGCGATTTTGTTTATTAATTTGTTTAGTTTAGATTAAGATTGTTTATTATATATATTTTCATCTTTCATTTAATTACACATTTTTTTTTATATATAAGGTGCTTGAATAAGTTCTCGTTGTTTTCTTACAGAAGGCGCTTCCAGTAATATAAGTGTATGATATTTCTGAAACGAACGCATTTCCAGGAAATACTGTTCGTATTCTTGAACGCCAGTGTGTTTTTGTTTGCTACAGTGTCAACCACATTTTGTTCTGAGTGCTTAAAGATGTCGAGTTTTGTGCCACGAAAAGAGTATTTGCGGGGAATTCTATTGCATTATTTTATACAGAAGAAATCAACAGCTGAAGCACACCGAATTCTTGTTGAGACGTATGGGGAACATGCTCTGTCGGAAACGACTTGCAGAGACTGGTTTCGACGGTTTTATCTTCAAGATAAAGAACGTTAAAGACGTTTAAAGACGAAGAATTGGAGGGATGGGGAAAAGTAGTGTCTTGTGATGGGCTGTACTTTGAGTGACGTGTTGTGCACTACATTGTGTAAATAAAGCATTGATTTTCACAAAAAAACAGCGAGAACTTATTCAAGCACCTTATATATATATTGTTTTACAAAGATTAGTTTACATTTTATTTTCATCTTAAACTTAATTGTATACTGCTTTATATCTTTTTACCTTTTACACATTACATCATTTATAAATATATCAGAAAACGAAATTCGGTTTGTTTTATTTATTAATTATTTCTTTATACCTTAAGGAGATTTAGGTGGGTTAAATTGATTGTGGTTTGGAGAGCTTCCAGTGTTTTTATTTCTTATTTTATTTAAATAAGAATTATAAGCCACGTGTCTGCAGTTTTCGGATCACCCATGCACGATTTATGTATTTCTTATAATTTAAGATGTATTTAAGTATATCTGGTCTACTTGGTAAGTAATACTTGAATTAAAAGGTTTAGCTAATCTCCTTTTTAAAAAATAAAGATTCGCTGGCGACCTTGACAAACAGTTTTTAAATTAAATAAAAACTTGTTAACGTAAATAATGGAATTGATTTATGCACTGAAGCATATTTCAATTGGGAACTTCTTTGCGTTAACAAATATTAATTATGTAATATTTAAGTTTAACAAACAAATACGTATAAATCGTCTAAAAACCATTAGTATAATGTAAAATATCTATTTTCCTATAATTATTATCCAACAATGATTGATCGTTAGTGACTTGATACCTCTTAACCTCTGAATTTTATAATGAAAGGGCCCGGATTTAATTAATTTTCACTAAATCAATCAACACTTGATAACCTCTGTTGATTGAATAAAAATCAAAATAGAGTATTTATAAATTGCTAATTTTTTCCTCTATCACTTTTTTTCCATAAAAATATAGTATTATATATCGTAAATCAGGATCAAAGAGCTAAACTACTCAAACCTCAAAAGCCAATTGCTAGCAAAAATTTGTCAATAAAATATTCACCGTTTATTTGTAAAGTACACTGTGAGTCTTATTATTATGTCATATGTTATAACATTGTAATGCGAATACCGTTTTTGTTAGATTACTCAGAATTTAAAAATTTGTATAAATGTAAAACATAATCCTCATTTAAAAAAAACTTCCTAAAGAAAATTAAAATTTAAAAAACTCATTAGGCGTTTCTAAAATTTACAAATTATATTATTGTATTATTTATATGATTTAATTTTTAGCGATTTGGCAAGAATGCACAGAGATAATCTCTTGATATTAAAAGATATGAATTTTCTCCTCATGATTAAGTTTCCATAGTTAACGTAAAGCTTGGCTGGGTTTGATATTAATTTTAAAAAATTAATTTCTGACTTTTTTGATTAGATATTTATAGCCTACGAGTATATTCAAATAGGGCAATATTTAAGATGAAAATAAGCAAAACATTTTAAATTCTGAGCAATGTACAAATAGAAATATCTTTTTATATATACCAGCTGCTCAAACAACCTTTACACTTAGATGGGCGCTCTACCCCCTATCCTCTCGAAGTAATACATAGTATTTGGTTGAAAGTTTATATGTTAAAGGTTTTCATCTATTTTGTTTCAATTAGTATATTACATAAAACATTCATTTGTTTTTGTGTTCTTATTTAAAATGTTATATGTTATATTTATTTATCTATTTATCTGTGGATGCAACAACTACATTTCTCCAAGTGTCCCTATACGGAGCTACAACCATCTAACTCCTCCTTTGTCCCATCTTACTTACGTCCCTTCCTACATTGTCCACCCATATTAAAAACTTACGTTAAATCCAATTATGAGATCAAAATTAAAATTTTTTATTAATATAATCTTAGAGTTAATATAGTCACAATGTGAATATTTTCAGTGTGTTAAATAAGTTAAATAGGCCAATTGAAATATTGTAAATATTAGAAAAATAAAAATAAAAATATACAAATTATAAACATTCTTTGTATTATATTCTTTGCTCTGCTGAATGAGAACATGTACATATCAAATAGTAAAAACTTAATTTCTGCAGTTAATGATTAGATATTAATAAAATTTATAGCCTATGAACTATTAGAGATATGCAAAAATATGGTGATGTAATTTCATCGAAATCAATTGAGCCAATTTTGAGTCTCTAACGTGAGAATTTCCGGACAGACAGACATGAAAAATTCTAAAGTCACTTTTGGATTCTAGAGATCATGAAACGCGAAGATATGCAAAAAATTTTAAATTCTGAGCAATATGCAGTCCAAAACCTTTTTATATATATATAGATTATAATTAATTAATATCAAAATTAAAATTACTTATTTTTTTGTCTTGATAAATCAATTTACCTATTACTTCATCGTGACCATTTTTTTTAGAATATTAGTCATATTCCTCTTCTCTCATTTATTAATAAATTTGTTCAAATTAAAAGAAAATTACTTAAAAATTTTAATTAATTTTTTTTATTTTAATTAAGTTATAAATTAATATAAAAAATATATTTAATAAGAGTATTCTATATACCTATATGTGAATATTGAATTTAAATCTTGGTAAGATAATTAAATTCAATCTGAATACAATGGAATATCCATTGAAGTTTCCAAGGTTAACTAGCTCATTAATGGGAAGGAGAGGATGAAACTTTAGGGTGTTTGTCGGGTACCATCATAACTCCGAATGACACTTGGCTTAAGTGATGAACACCTCAAATGAAGTTGGAAATGCATTGGTAATGGAATTTGACATTGTTTCTCGAGGTGGCTTGTTTAGACGAGTTGATTATGAATGAGAAGAGAACGTGAAAGGGCTTTATAATAATCACTATACTAATTGAATCATGAATATGTCAAGTAAAAGATTACCTATCCAAAGGAGGTTGATATTTTCTTCAATAAGTTTTTATTAAATTGAAATGAGAATCCCACCATTAATTAGAAATACATATAAAATAAATATAGTATCCTTTATAGGGTAAAGTATACAGTCGTCATTGGCCCCCTATCATTAAAACACAAATAATAAGAGATTTTTATTTTAAAAATTGCGCCATTAACTATCGTTATGTAATCGTTGGTTGTATGGTTGTATAATCACTATAGAATACCTGGGCCAATAACTGTATTTTTGAGGATTTTTTTTTTAAAAGTGCTTATTGAAAATCTCATGAGAAAATTTTTTTTTTTTTATTCATCAAAATGCTCATAGTATCTATGTTCTGCAAACCTAATTTGACACAGATTGTTCCGAAATTTGCCCAGATATGCATTAAAGACAGCTAGGAGTTGCTTAAGGGGGCCAACGACTGTATGCGTACCCTACAAGAACAATGCATTATTATGTGGACTGTTTGGAATTTTTAAAGAACACATTATTTTTTTATAAAGAAATATTATTAAAAAAAAACTTTTAAATTTTTTATCAATAATACGACAAAATTATACGATTTCGTATTTTTTAATTAAATAAGTTGACCTGTGGCCAGGTCCGAACCGACCGACGGTTTGAAATAAATTAATTTCCAGCTACAGAAACAATTTCAAATAATTTTAATATATCTATTAATGTAATAAAAAACAGATAGGCATAGAACATAAATATTTTTAATTTTATTTTATTTATAATATATATGTAAGACCAGGCTGTGACGTCATGAATGGCTGGATGACTTCATATAATTTTAAATCAAGAAAAAACTAATAAATATGATTTTCCCGAGGATAAAACCAATACAAAGTGCATGATTCGTGGTGATATATAAAAAAATGTCCTCATGTGAAATTTTGTGTGAAAATAACCCTTCCCTTATTATCGTCGATCGCTAATACTACGGACGGACGGACAGACATCATGCTAAAAATACTTTTTTCTGTTAAGAAAATGCATGATTCGTGGAGATATGTAAAAATCTCCACATGTGAAATTTGGTGTGAAAACAATACCTCCCTTACTATCGTCGGACGGTAAAAAACATATTTGATTATATAATTGTTAATATATATATATTTTAATATATCATCTTTCTATATCTATCTTGAATGAAAAACGCGCAATGAGAAATTCTTTTATTTGTATATATATGTATTTATATTTAATTATTCAAAATATTTATTCTAATATTTGTAATTTTTCACTCTTAATATTTTCATCAAAATATAATTTTTTAATTTAATTTTCAATAAATTATTTTTAAATAAATTAAAAATGATCTTTGTATTATTTTTCAAAAGCAATCAATCAAGAGACAAATTTGATAATATTATTTTTTTAAAAAAGACAATTTGTTGTCTATTAAAGTGAATTTAATCTCTCAGGAGATCTTTTAAGGAGAGTGGAAAGCAATCCAATATTTAATTCATTGCCTCGGAACCAACTATTTATGCAAGAGGCCAGCCTATAAATATTAGAGTGAATGGTTTAATCATTAATTAATTAAAAACAATATATGGCGTTCTTAATTGATAAGAACTTTTTTTTATATATGAGATTAGAAAATAAAATGAACACCTTGTGTAAATAATGTATTCATATGGTGACAAATGAAATTATTATTATGATTATAAATACCTTTGTCTGATGGACATCCTGTGAAAGAAAAGGGATGAATTAGGATGGTAACTATGCAAGGTAGAGATGTATGATCAGTGCAGCATCTCCTCTTAACTAGCTTTTTACTATGATTTACTTGATATGGCATTCGTTTCTTTTTTTGATAAGGAGTTAGAGTAAGTTATAATTACTAATTTTAACTTTCACGATCTAAAAATTTTTAACTAGCTATATGTTGGTCATATTAAAAATACATTTTTTTAGAAAAAAGTAAAATTTTACATTAAAACAGTTGGATAAATATTCTAATATTTAAAATTATTAATTGATTCTCATAAATTTGTTAAATATATTGAAAATAAAGATCTAATTTTGTTAATTTCAATCCTTCAATTAACTTGAATTTAAAAGGAAATTGAGAAAAAGAGAACCTAGCGATAGGGGCCAAATCTGATTACAACTACAAATCAATGAAAGGACTAAAGAATAAAAAACTAAGGGAAAATAGAATCAATATAATCCTCTTGTTTAATTTATAAATAAATTATTTTCAATCTCCATTATAAATTTGTATTTAATACATTTTAAATTTTTTAATGTATTTTCCATTTTTTAAGTACTTAAACAAATAATAATTGATCATTAATATATATTTGGAGAATGAAAAAAATGGTTTTACAATTAGAATATTAATATTAAATAATAGATAATTGAAACTTTCTAATTTTATTTTTTTTAGACACCCCGTACGTGCATCACAAACAATAAACGCCACACTAACACTATTATTTCTAAATCCTTTTCAAGGTGATAGTTTTAAATTATTAAAATTTTAATGGTTTCAAAGGAATTTTGTAAATAATACCATATATTTACATGCAAATTGCAGGAATTTAATTATTTTATCTATCTATAAATTTAAATTCTATCTATATATCTATCTCGGTGGCTTTACGGAACTTGTTTGAGAAAGTTTGAGAACCCCTGGCAATTTTATTTCGATCAAATGAAATTTAATAAAAATAGTCTTATACAAAAATTATAATCTGACTGGTCACAAGAACGAATATCACGGAAATAAAATATATTTATAACATGATATAATAAATAAAAATAAACCAATTATCTTTATTATATTTGGGAAAAGTCAAAAAGTAGTATTAGATTTATCAATAATCTTGTTTTTAATTAAATAAATTATTTCATTATTATTTGAAATAATTTATTTAATTATTATTTACAAATGTTTTTCGTATGATTTTTGGTTGTTTGGAAAATTCAATAGAAATATTATTATAAATTATAAATAATTATTAAAAAGTATATTAAATTTTAGATATATCGTGATTCGAAATCAATAATTTTTATTATTTTTTCTTCATAGGTATAAATGATTCATTTTGGAAGGAGTGTCAGCTAGTGCATTATCGTCATGCAGAATCCATGATTTGTTTTTCAACAATTCCGATCGTTTAAATCGTATTGTTTTAAGTAAAAAAATCAAGTCAAAAGCAAACTACTAATCCAAAATGGCTGATATTGTCAACATATAATAAACAGTACCGGGACCCCGAGCCTCGGCTCGGTACTTAAGTTAAAAAAAATGATTCATTATTATTGGGTTTGGCTGGTAATATTAATACCTGGGATACCGAGCTGTCGCTCGACCCTTTAAAAAATATTAATATATAATTCTTTAATTATTTATTACAATTATTAAATGTTGCATCATTGCATCAATCTGATTAAAATGAATTGAACTGGGGACCTCAATAATACAAACAAACAATTTTAGCTAGCATAATAAGATTAATCCAAGTAATATCGTCTATTTCTATTCGACACTATTTTCAGTTATGAAATGAACAGTCAGTAGAGAGTAAAAAAATTGTAATTGAACACCGCCGTTTTTTAAAATAATTAAATTATTTTAAAGATTATAAAATAAAAATTATTGTATTAACATTAAAAATATTGAAATAAAAAATAATAGTTTGATTTAATAAACTAAAATATTATAAACATTTTTAGTGGAAATTTCTCAGGGAGGTAGGGAGCCCAATTCATTTAACCATCCATGTTACATAAGGCAAAATAATGTCTTAACACTCCCTTTTTTAAAATTTAAAATAGAGGGAGAGAAAGAGTTTCAATTATATTCGAATAGTCGATATATATGCTTCAAAAAAATGTATACACACTTTGAACTTCCATAGAAAATTTATTTACCGTTCTACAAAGTTAAATTTCAGGAAAATAGAAAGCTGAAAGTCCAATGTAAATGAAACATAAATAACAAATGTTAATACTGTTCAAATTGGTGACCTGCAGCATCAATACAATTCTGAGTACGAGTCACCACTGATTCTGTACATCATATCAAAACGTCCAATGAGATTTCTCTACACACTGCTTGAATCTCATTCCAAAGAATGTCTAGGTTACGTGGTTTACGTTTGTACACCTCATCTTTTACTGTGCCCCACAAGAAGAAATCCAGTGGTGTAAGGTCTGGAGAGCGTGCTGGAAACTCGATTGGCCCCCTGCGTCCTATCCACTGGCCCGACAAATTTTGATCCAGGTAAGCTCGTACGTCCCTGTGATAGTGCGGCGGGGCACCATCTTGTTGAAAATAAAAATCATCATTACCGTATAAAGCCATATAACTACAATATAGTTTAAAGTGTGTATACATTTTTTTGAAGCACCCTGTATATTTATAATATATATTTCAACTTAAATAAATATCTTAAGAATTTATAACAAATTATTGAATTTCATAACATTCACAATTTTTAATATTATTTTCTGCATTATTATAGATATACAATAAGCTTTCTTCAAATAATTCGAAGGAGCATACATACATACAGTTCACCGTTCACCAAAATGTTTATATAGTTTACCAAAAATTATATTTTTTCAATTGTTAGTATTAATTTTTATCACTTTTAATTATTATTCAACTCAAATATCGATGAAGACTCTCCATCACTCCTTCAACCATACATTCACGAAATCTATTTTATTCATTAAAATCTAATTTAATAAATTAAAATAAATGAACTGATTTTATTAATTTTAATTAATATACATTTTATATATGTTGCAATTAAAAATTGCAGTGAGCGAATACATTAACTACATTTAAGTGCAACTAAATGGACTCTGTGTGCATATTACATTTTATTATTTTTAAATAACTAAACCGTCATGTTAAATTCGTTATAAAAATCAGATTTTCCATCTTAATTTAATGCAAAAAATACAACTATAAAATTCGATATGAAAGAAACAGCATTTATATATCACTCTAGTAAATACACACTAATTCGCATTATTCCAACCTCAAACTTTTTAAAGAATTAATTTATTAGTGATAATTCTCTGATAAAAATATCTTGAAAATCGTTTTTTACGAAAATACATATATTATTTTAGAATATAATTCCGCAATTTCTCTTAAAATAAAATTTTTATTTATATTTATAAATATTTCTCTGGGAACATGAATTAATTATTTGCAATTTTACTGCCACATTTTTATCAAAATATTGCAAATTATATTGATTTTATTATGACCAAATTATGGAGAACAATCTCTATTTTATACCATAAATTTATTATATAACTTAGAAACTGGTCTTCGAAGTCATTTTGGAGGGAATGTAACTTTAGGTTGGAGTAAAACCAAGCATATGCATTACTTCACTCACAAAACGCGTTCAAATGGCATTAAAAAAATGCAATAATAATCTAAATTATAATATAAAATTATATTCCAGAAAAATGTGAAGAAAGATGAAAAAGAACATAATCTGATATAACGTTAATAAATACTATTATAAAACTTTATGCAAAACGAAGACAAAGCCTTAATAAATAAATTGGTTCTATTAAGAATATTTGATGACTATTTTATCTGCAAATGATAATAAATAATTTCAATAAGAAATATGAATATAGCCATGGAAAGACCTAAAAATAATACAATAAATGCAATTTGTAAATTTTCCATTGAAAATACTTTCAATGTGATTGATCTACGTTCTGAATTTAATCTTCGGATCAAGTTTAATATGAGGGTAATATGGTTCTCCCACTGAGCAATTCCACGTTCATAATAATATGCTATAATTGTCTGAAACACATGAGGATATGGAAAACGAATATAATAATTATCTCCATGAGCAGTAAGTGGGAATATTCCTATACGCTCTTTCATAATATGTAAATTTTTTCTATATCTTTCAAAGTTATTCATTAAAGATACAGCATCCTCACAAATATAAATTAAAGCCAAACTAGTATTATAATAAATGTCATCCATTGTGGATGGATAACCATTTATATGTTTCCAATATCCAGTTGTTTTATCTACAAATTTTTCTTTATCTGGACGTAATAATTTTGAGGTGTTTAAAATTGTCAGTCTAGCAATCATTTCACATGTAAATGGATTGAAACAAGTAATCGTAAGTGCTGAATTATACAATTCATCCAAAGTATTTATTGGAGGAAATCTATTAGGAGAATGAAGATTAGTGTATAGTTGCGACTGAAGAAGACTTGAAATTATTATTACAGATACAAGAGATAGCATTCCAGTCAAGATTCTTGATCTGTTTTTTATTTTGCAATTCATCCAATTAACAGGAACCGTCATAAAGATTTGGAGAGTTTCAATTTGAGATTCGAACCAATTTTGTTGTTGTTTTTTAAATAAGTGCCAAATAAGTCCACAAATAAACAAAATCAAAAATAAACCAAGCCAAGTGGTCCAGTGAAAGCACCAATATAACGCCTGCCAATCCGGATGAAAAGCACCTTTGTGTACAACAATACACAACGGTTGCATCCAATAAACATAACCATAATTGCGAACGGGAAATTTATTCATATAAAACAAAAAAGAAGAATTTTCTCTACCATATCTCGCTTTATACTTTTTCAAAACAGTATTAAAAATCGATACTTCTCTTCTATATATTAATATTTCTTTATTATTTATTTTATTATATTCGCTATCTAACGCGTAATCCACAGCCTTTCGATGAAAATTTTGCTTTCGATTATAATATGCTAAACTTACATCAGAAATTTTATTAATTTTTGTAGACCATGGTCTTTTGATCCATAATTCTGAAATAGTTTCTCCAGTTTCAGATAAATATTCACAAACAAATAAATTCCGAAATATCATCCAAAAATCAGTACTTTCAGAAAAACGTAGGTTAATGATTTTGTTACAATTAACTTTTTTTTTCATTTTTCGTAAATCATAATAGAAAATAATATTTTGATATGGACGGAGGTCATTTTTTAATGGAAATTTATAATTAACATATATTACATTTTTACAGTTCAATTTTAATTTATATAAAAGTATAATCGTACCTAAATGACCCGAAACCGATAATAACAATTGGTTAATAAAAGGATATTTTAAACTAAGAGATCCAATGCATGTCTTTTCTTCTGGATTAAAATGTTTTACAATTCCATGAGTAATAAGAAATGAATAATTATAATTGGAAAATTCAATTTCATTTGCAACTGATAATATCAATTTTGAAAGTAAAATGTTTGATGCCATAGTTTTATTTAATTTTAATACAAATATTTTGAATAATAAGAAACTATGAAAATATTAAATATTCAATAAATAAAATAATAAGCCAGTTTAATCAACTCATTAATTTGAAGATTGTTTTGATTGCTTCTTATGAAGATTTTGAAAATTTATAAACATCTAAAATAAATTAATTTAAAATTTAAAATTTATTTGAAAAATAAACAAGAAAGAATATGAATTAATTTTTATTTGGTGAGGTTTGAACATTTTCGGCGAGTTACGTGAGACTCATCACCTTATCTGTTTAACTTAAAATTGAAATTCGCAAAATTACTATTTTTTTTTATTGTATCAAATTATTACTATTTTTAGAAAATAAAGTAATGGACGAAGATGCAAACCTCACCAAATTCATAAAATTTATTTACCTAATTGCTGGCGAAGGGATAAATTTCGGAGTGATATTGAAAACATTTGATCCAAGTAAATGGAATAAAATTTTTTAAAAAAAATGAAATATCTCTCATCTTCTTGCCAAAAACTATAGTACAATCAAGCCACAGACGTATTTTCACTGCGAATTTTTCCCTCTTTCACGAAAGTAAATACAACCTTCAATAGACGGATATTAGCAAGTTTGAGAAGATTTAGGCTCTTTCAACAACAATATGCTTATGACAAATTACTTTGAAAAGAAGAATTCAAATGAAATTTAATAAAAATAGCCATATTCAAAAATTATAATCAGACTTGACACAAGAACGGATATCACGGAATTAAACTATAATTAAAATATGATATACTAAATAAAAATAAACCAATTATCTTTTATTATATTTGGGAAAAGTCAAAAAAGTAGTATTAGATTTATCAAAAATCTTGTTTTTAATCAAATAAATTATTTCAAATTTATTTAATTATTATTGACAAATGTCCTTCGCATGGTTTTTCGGTTGTTTGAAAATTCAATAAAAATATTATTATAAATTATAAATTATTATTAAAAAGAATATTAAATTTTAGATATAGCGTGATTCGAAATCAATAATTTTTTTTGTTCATAGATTTAAGAAGGAGGTAGAAAAGAGGGATTATTATTAAAAAAGATTTTAAATAACTTCATATATATTTAATTATATTTATATTATCTCTCTAAATAAATAATAAATAAAAAAGATAAGAAATATTACTGCTTTTGTGTGTGTGTGAGAGAATCGAATTATTTTTATTATTTCCACAATTAATATGAATAGAATCATGGGAATTGTATAAAGCAATAAATTAAATTCTGGCTTTTTTTTATTCGTTTTTATAATTACAAAAATTTGGCTTTATGTTGCATATAAATAAATAAAACTAAAAACGCCCAAAGTTTTTAGTTGAATATGAAGCAATTCATCCATATAAACTTTTATTCTTTTGAGTCCATGAGAAAAACGTTATTTTCTATAAAATTTTTTCTATAATTTTTATTTTAATTATTCATATATTTTATTATTTTTTATATAGGTTTTTTCTTATTTTTTAATCTACTTAGAGTGTAATAATTATTTGTAAGTTAATCAAATTTTGTATATTATTATGAATATTTAATCAAATAGTTAAAAAATATATTTTGATAATTATACATATAATTTTAGGGTGGAAATTAGAAATGAATGGGTGTTAAAAAAATAGTGTTTTTGGTGGTATATTTTGATAGAAATCTAGTTATTGTCGCAAAATTATTTACTAAATTATTTTTATTATATTAATCAATGAAACACAGCTTTAATAATAGAAAAATACGAGGTAGAAAAAATCACGTAGATGAAATTCTAATGAGAAATTAAAACTTAAGTAAAAATTTAAATGTAATTATAAAGCAAACTTTAATGGATTCTCACAAACGGATTTCATTTCGAATACTTACTTATTTCAACGATTAAAAATAATATCTTATTCTATTTTACAAACATAAAATTGTTTTATACGTTTATATATATATATATATATACGTATATATAGGCGAAAGATCTTTTGTATGATAATTTATCTATTTATTAATTAATAAAAGAGAGTGTGTGATATGAATATCTATAATATTATATTGAATATCATAAAAAAGAATTCCAAATCAACTAACCGGGTTATCATTTGTAGATTGGTTTTCCTGTCCATTCATTTATTCCATGTTTTGGATCGCATAAAATTCATTTGTTTGAAGTTAATTACTGTATAATCAACTGTATTTGAAGTAGAACATCAGCCAGCCAGTGTCAGGTAGAGTGGCTCGCAATGTATTGGTGGAAACAAATTAATGGGCTCATAATTTGTATCACCCTCAACACCATTTAGATTGGGTGAGATAGGGCGGTGTTGAGTTGGGAGAGGGGGAGATGGTAATGGTGGTATAGAGAGATAGGTCATTGGGTGAGATAGATTTTCTAAATTGAATTAGTATAAAAATTTACATTGGAAACTGGTGACAACTTTATCTCTGTTATAGATAATTTCATTTGTGAATGGAAATTTAATAGATACGAGAAGGGGTGTTCTTTTTAAAATTTCTTGATTAAAATCAATAATTGATTATAGATAATGAAATTATATATTACAACGAAACAATTTAATTATATAAAATTTATTAACTATATATAGGGTATATATATATAATAAAGTTTGTAATTTAATACTAAGATAAAACGAGTTATTTTTATATAGATAATTTTTAAATAAATCCTATTCTCTTTTATTATTATTTTGCAAATACCCATTTTTTTAAGGGATAAAAATTTAATCGTTTTCTAACCAAGTCTATTTAAAGCTTTATTTTTGAATTAGGACTCCAATAAAACTATATATAACTATAAAAAGAAATTCTCCTAAAAATGAAAAGAAATAACAAAAACAAAAGAAATCAAACTTGAATAAAAAGTTTGGAGTCAAAACAACTTATCAGTAACATAGGTATAGTGACGGAAAAAAGAGAACACCAATATAGGTAGCACAGCGCCTTTCTCAACAGCATTAATATGTGAATCAAAATGAAAAAAAAATTTTTTAATACCATAAAAACCTAAATCATTAAAAATTAAACTTAAATTAAATAAATAAATAAGGCACCACAGGGTGAGAGGTTAGCGCAACTCTCGTGGTGCCGTGTTCAAGTCCAAGGGCAAGTGAATTTCTCTAGCTGGGGTCTATGGGTCGGAGTCAACCCAGCCTCCGGCATCAACATTAGGAAGCTACCCCGATCAAGAAAATCAAGGTAAAGGTTGATAGGACCCGTTCTAATTATCATAGGACACCTAATTGATATAACCAACTTGATAGGCGTACAAAAGTCAGAATTATTTTTTTAAATATTGCTCGATATACGTTATTTTAATTCTAAACTATTTATTCAAAATTGATTTCTTTTGTTTTCCTTTTTTCTTTGCATTTCTAAGAATTAGATTTATTTTGGTTCTAAAATAATATTTTTCTGATTTTATAATGTTAAAATATAAATTTCTAAGTTTGTATCAAGTATTTTAAGATCTTATTGATTTTTGTATCTGACACAATGTTTATAGACCCCAAGCAATTTCATCTAGAATCTAGACAAGGAAGAGATAAATATTTGCCTACAGAGATGTTTTTGAGACAAAGTTGTAAAACTATCGACCCTCGTTTGAAATAAGAGACGAGACAATTCCTGTATTGCACAATATTTTGTTGACAGATTTAGTCTCTAGTTATTCTCTTGTTTTCCTGGAGTTCTCTTTCTCTTTTTTTATTGTTTTATTTATGCTATTTGATTATTTGTTTTATTTTTCTCAACAAGATGTTGCTTACAGAGAATGTTTATAGAAAGTTGCTAATCCAAATTTGCCACACACACACACACACATACCACGTTAAATAATAATACACCTTTACTCTGATCACCAAAGTTAGGCAACCACTAATTCGCTAGAAGTACTGAACAAAACAAATGAAGTCTCATCGAATGAATCAGACAAATATCGAATAAGTGTGAAGCTCTTAACGAGAAACAACGCATTCATGTGTGTAAACGCTATTTACATTGTCTATCTACATTGTTAATCTATATCCCTATAGAATAGACTTCTCTTACCAATCAATGGTTTATACAGTTTATAGTCTATAGACTCAACTTTGTTTACAATTGTGTACAAAACTTAAAGTAAAACCAATTTAAATTGTGTCTGATTTTTTCTTTGATAGATAAAAACAATTTATCAATTAATACAAAATAATTCATAAAAATTAAGTGATGCAGTAATATAAAGTATTTTTTTATTATTTCATTGAATTAAAAATTAAATTAAAATATATAATTATATATTTAAATGTATATATATTATATATAAATATATTCTTTTCATTTACTATCTCTTCCATTAAATTTCACTCTTGACAACTTTTTTTTTCATTTACTCCCACATTCAGTACATTCGTCCATTTACACCTTCCATTTAATCCTTTAAATCCCTCAAACATTCATTCGCCTCTCACTCAGCCTTTTTTTAGATTAATTATTTACTTTTTTAACCAAATCTCTTACATACACGTTTAAAAAAAAGTATTCCCCGAGAGGCGCATTCTTGCTAAGGTACTTATTGCTGAATATTTTTTTAAAAGAGAACTATTTTGGAATCCCAATCAAACTATTTTTATCATGCTCACATATTTCCTATTTAAACTGAAAAATTGTAATATACCAATTCACTAGAATATCAGTATCTTTTTACTATCTCGATCACGAAAATTTTCGATGTCGAGATTTTGATGTTTTTATACGTTTTTAAGGTTCTGAGTCAATTTCACTGAGGTTGAGAAAAATGTGAGTGTGTGTATGTGCGAATGTGTGTATGTAGACAAGATTACGCAAAAACGGTTTGAGCTAGAATAATGAAATTTGGTACACATGCATTATTCAAAATTTATAGATTTCTATGAAATGTAGCTCTTCCGGAAGAGGGTTACCTGCCACGTTTTAATTTTTATTCCTTTAATCTGACCGTAAAAATAAAGATATATGTTTGATAGTTTTTCATATGATTAAAAATTTTTTATTTAATATAATTCAAAGGTATTTTTAGTTCCTCTAAAACTAATTTTCAAAAATTTACAATAGAATTTGAGTATATCTATCTGAATTATTCATTATTCTCCTTAGATTCTACTTGAATATAAGTATACATACCTAAATTTAAAATTATTAATATTAATTTTTAAAATAAAGTTCCAGGTTGAATTTTGTAGTTTGAAATTTAAAATTAATTTAATTTGTATTGAAAATTATAATAGAATATAATCTGCACAACTGACTTTATACCCCCTTTCTTCTTATTATAGGGTAGGGTTGCTCAAGTCGTAGCCCTTTAGAAAAAATCGTATAAAACCTAGGATTTATCAAATAAATAAAAATGAAATATGTTGTTCACAACAAGTACTAATATTGTAGTTATTTATTATAGCGAAAATATAAAATTTATATGCTTTCACGTAAAATAAACTAAATTTTAAAATACTTACATCGGTACGACTAAAGAAACCGGTTTCCTAAGTCGTATCACCTATAGCCTAGTTTCCTAAGTCGTACCTAAAGATTAAATTAAGCAACAAAATTAATAAAAATTTATTTGTTATTAATCTGTTTAGATGATACATAATCAATCAGATAATTCATGTATTATAAACATCACTTATATATTTTTTTGTCCTTTTATCAACTCCAGCGCATAAATCGTGAGCTCATAATTTGCATTTCAAGCAACTAATCATGCTTTCCTCTCGATCTTCTTCGCAAATAAAACAAAACCAAGTAATTTTCTTCTTTTTAGTTTTTAATGTCAATTCCTTTTTATTAATTTTTGCATTTCTTTTAGTTGTTGCATTTCTTACATTTGCTTTATTTCGTGTTGAAGTTATTTCGATTGGCGAGGTAGAGCATCGACTGTTTCGTTTTATTATTGGGATAGAAGCTAAATTATTTAAATGAATTTTTATTTGATTTATAGACGCTTCCGTTTCTTTTTCAAGAATTTCTTTATTTTCCTGTGAAGCCACTGCAGAAAGTTTTTCTTGATCATTAAAGTCAAAACGGGGGAGTTCGAAAAGAGTTTTCAATCACAGGTGTAGGAGCAGAAAAATCATCATCAAATTCATGCCCGTTACATGGCCAAATTCCAGTAGTTTAAAACCATTCAAAGCAATATCCATCCGCACTGATTTTGAGTAGGCAATTCCCAATAGTTCTGACACAGTAGTTTGTTGTTTCCGGGATTTGTTCTTAACCAAGAAGATGAAGCTTCGTTATAATTGTTTTTTAGAGATTTGAAAACGATCTGTCCAAGGGTTGGTGACGGTGGGTTGTATGAGCAGGAAATTTATAAAATTATAATACCATAGTCGCACGTTAGACATATCCATATCTTCTTTTTTTCATTTATTATAAATACGTTTTGACTGTTGTGACATAATTATGACTAAAAAATAGAAAATTAAAGCAAATTCAGTTGAGAACAGGTTAAAAAATAATTAATTTCTTAATTAATACCAGTAAGATTTAGGAATCTCATATGGGTACGACTTAAGACACAGTACAAGTTAGCATTAAAAATAAGCATAACCAAACATTGAATAAAATCAATACAATCTCGTTTCGACTATACCATTATATATGTTCTTCTGAATTTATATTTAAGAAGTAAAATAATTTTAGGAATAATTAACTTGCAATATTAACTTCCAAAATTTTACAGAAAATTGTAAGAAAAATGAAATAAACTTACTTAATGAGAAAATTTATAACAAACCACTTTTAATCAAATAAAATAACACTTAAAACATGTGGTTGACTCATATACATATATTCCATTTTGTTATATGAGCTGTTGTCTGCACAGTTCGTTCAAAATTCAAGTGGTACGAATTAAGCACTTACCCTACTATGAAATAAACTAACATTATTATTTCTATTTCTTCTCTACATTTTTCCTTTGCTTCTTAAAGCTTTTCTATTCTTATATTAAAATTAAAATTTGTGCAAGAGAAAATATAAATATATGTATAATATAGAAAGTGTGTAACCTAATATTAGCAATTAAATAAATAATATTACTTTTTAAATGAATTATTTTCTATTATGATTTTTTAATATATTTTACGATTATAATTAAATTAATTTATCAGTATCGTAATTTAAATTCCAGCATTATATTGTTATATAATTATCTAGAAATACACTATATTAATTATAAGGGATAATATAATATTAATACATATATATATATATATAAGTATGTATTAATTTTCTGACAATATTAATTTTATTTAAATGCAATAATATAAGTAACATTCTCATATATTTGATAAAGAAACTCTTCATTTCAAGCTTATATTGCTTAAATTGAAAATAATTGAATCCCGTTCTTTCAATATTGTAAGAATGTTTATATTGTATTATACTTGTTCATTCCTATCTCAGCATAATAAAGTCATATACATACAAGCTCTTTCTAAAGAATTCAAAAAAAATAAATTATTTTAATCTGATCCACAAGAGCCATTTTGTCATTTTATTTCTTTAAGATTTTCACAGTTGATGAATTGACTATTGTCTTTCTTTTTCCTTTCTCTTTTCTTTCTTTTTATTATTTTTACTTTTTTATTATTCTTTTCCCTTTTATTTTAATTAAACTAAAATTTAATTCTTACTTATTTTAAGAAATATAAATATACCTATATATATAACAATTTACTACGATTTATTTATTTCCTTTTTATCCCTATAACTTCTTAAATAAAATACTTTTTTCATACAAATTTTACAATATTAATACATTCATCTATAAAGATATACATATAATATTTAGGGGAAGTTACTATCGATCGACTACTTGCAGTGGCGTAACTAGGGGGGGGGGGGGGGGCAGGGGGGACATATGTCCGCGGGCGCCAAATTTAGGGGGCGCAAAATTAGGGAAGCCAATTTGGAACAAAAGAAGAATTAATATTTAAAGTTAAACTGTATTTTATGTAAGTCAATAAATATTATTTATACGCTTATTAAAATCATATAAACCTGTTTCGTTATTCGTCATTAATATTCTTTAAAAAAAAAAATTATATATATATAAGAAAGGGGGCGCTAATTTCTCAGTTGCCCCCAGGCGCAAGAACCTCACGTTACGCCACTGACTACTTGTTGTGGAATTTGTTAATCCATGGATAATTCATTATATATATATATATATATATATATATATATATATATATTTATTTATTAATGCAACGGATACATTAAGTATATATTGTTTTTTACTTTACTACACACAGAAGTTATAAATATTCAATGTTAATAAGATAATTGAAAAATAAAAAACTTTACAATTAAGGCGGCTGGTTTCATAGATTGGGTCGAGCAGTTGAAATCTGAAGTCATGTATCTTATCGTTAAAATATGAAATTATTATAATTCATAAGCTATTATTAAATCTTAATTAATTTCCACGAATTTCATTGTAAATTTAATTATCACATTTTAAAAGATATTAAACTAAATAATTCTCGTTGATTTTTATACAGTTGGTTATTATTATTGTTTCTTTTTAATTTGTTTGTCAAGAAACTCGATAGTTGTACAGATAAGTAGTTCATTTAAGGCGACTAACACTTAGCAACAGCAAACCTCAGTTTACAGTAAGTAGATTTATATGGTGTATATGACAAAATATTGACAATTAATCGAAATTTAAAATGTTGGCTCCACTTTAAGTAACATTGTCTTTTCTTATTTTATATTACTAACGAACTCTCAATATTAATAATAATAATATAAGATAATCAGAAATTAATTTTACCCAAAGTTGTATGTTGAACTAACCACGGCAGTCTTTTTTATTTATATAACCTATAATAAATTAACCATGTAATTAAAATATTGGACAGAATTCATAATTGATCATTTTGATTTATCAAGTCAACCAAATGAATAGTAAATGAAACAAAACATAATTAACCAGTATTTATTTATTTATTTTTGTGCTAATTGAATAAACTCTCTCATTCCAGTTCTCCTCTTTTATGATGGCTGAATTGTCATAAAGAGGATGTTAAAATGAGGCACTCAGGTTTTAAGACTGTGATATTGATATTATGATTGAATTTAGAAAAATAATTATTTGTATATTACCATTGTTTTTTGGAAACTTTCTTATTTATTTTTAATATATATATATATAATATATATATGTTTAAATTATTTTTAAATATTTACTTATATTTATTTATTGGATCTCTTTCTACTTCTTCAGTAACTGTAAGAATAGTTGTCTTCTCTACATAAAACAGAGTAGAGCGAAAGATCGAAACTATAAACGAGTTACTGTAGATAATGTATTTCTTAATTCTAAGGAAATAAGATTTACATTTTCAGTGAGTCAGGTGACAGTATCAGGTAGATTTGTTAGAGAGTTTGTCCATTGTCGTTTCTAATGAATTCAAATTATCTGAAACTACTGTCATCAAAAAGTTTTTTTAAGTCTTTCCAGGTTCTCTAAGATCAAATAAGATGGATTACTAGAACCGAGAGTTACTGGCATAAGGCGCTCGCTATAGGATAAGGTCCAAAAAATTTAAGGCTCTCAGTATCAGTCACCTGATCCACAGAAAGTCCTGACACAAATTCATTAGATTACGTTTTTTGTGGTACATTGCAAGAAGCTCCTTTAATTTCTATACCGAATGTAACTTCTTCCTCAAGAATTTCTTGACATGAAAGACTCCACCTGAGCAATCATTATACCCTTCCGCTCCTTGACTTCACACACCAGAGGAACAGCAGATGTTTCTTCTTCATGAATTTCCATAGGTATGTTTCAGTGTATGTGTTTTTCCATGGTAGAGTTTTTTACCATATAGCATTTTGTTTCTAGAGCTATCTATCTATATCTATCTCTGTGACTCTACGGAACTCGAAAGAGTTCTTGGCCGCAGCAACCACACCCCTCCAAGTATTCCTATTCTGAGCCACAAAAGAATATCAAATTTATCAATTAAACATTATTTAATTTGTTAACTTTTTTTAATATAATTAATATTAAATATAAATTAAAATGAAAATTTAGAAAATCAATTGCCATAAATATAAAAATAAAAAATTTAAATAGATATAAAATTTTAAAATTTATCTTTTAAGAAATAAGATTATAAATAGTTATTATATATTAGGCAAAAATACTCATATTAATATTATATAAAAATCTATTTTAAATTTTTAAAGAAAAAAGTATCGTGTCAAAAATTGTATGCTATCTATTTAGGTGCAATTTTCCATTTGATAGCTTAAGAGTAGACGAACTTATAAAATTGATTCCAATCAGAGAAGATGAATTCTATGATGCTAAATATTAGTAAAAGCTTTAAAAAAATAAATTAATTTAAAATTAATTTAAGAGTAGTAAACATAATATAAATTAACATTAATAAATATTTATTTTTAAAGTTAAATTTTACTTGTATAAAACATTTAAGAAATATTCAAAACTTAATATCTTTTTCCCAACATTTTTGCACTTTAAACCATTTGTAATTCTAGAAAATCAAATATTTAAATAAATTAATATAAAATGAATATTCATGGGTATTTTTACCGACCGACGATAGTAAGGGAGTTATTATTGTATTCACACCAAATTTTATATATCTCCACAAATTATGCATTTTGTTAACAGATAAAAATATTTTAGCATGATGTCTGTCCGTCCGTCCGTCTGTGTGTCCGTATAGATGTGTTAAACTTGAACAGCTCAACGGATTTTGATAAAATTTGGTATATTTACTTAATGCTTCAGTATGATGAATTCATCAAATTTGAAATTGAAGATAATGAGTTTTTAACTGAAGATTGGATTCATTATTTAATATTCATTTTTCAAGGAATAGAAAAAGAATATAAAATGGAATTTCTGCCAATTTGTAGATTTATATTTTATCAGTAAATAACAAAATTAATAAATAATGGATACAATTCATTAAAAATACATTTGGAATCCTTTAATAGAACAATTTTCACATTATGACTAATGTTTAGTTTCTCACAAAGATATTGCAATTTTTTAACTCATCTTTTTACCGACCAACGATAGTAAAGGAGGTATTGTTTCCACACGAAATTTCACATGCGGAGATTTTTACATATCAATATGTTATGTTAACAGAAAAAATGATGACTGTCCATCTGTCCGTCCGTCCATTCGCTGTGTGTCCGTTTTGATAAAATTTTGTATATTTACTTAATGCATCAATACCATGAATTCATCAACTTTTAGTGTATATCCGGAAACCGGAATTGGTAATTTACAAAGTATTAATTTTATATTCATTGTCGTAAAATATTTCACTTAAAATATAGTAGTAATTAATAATTTATTAATTAAACTAAAAATAAAAACCAAGATAATATAATTTACTCATTTTAATTCGAGTTTTAGAAATATTTTTTTTTATACTTTATATATATCAATATATAATATTGTTTGGAAATTAATTTATTTCAAATCGTTCGTCGGTTCTGTGCCTGGCCACAGCTTATATTTTGCAATAAGTAGTAAATAAAATTTCCTTTCATAATTTTAATTTAAAAATAATCGTCAGAGCGATTTATTTTCTAGTAATATGATATGCCATGAAAAGTCTTAATAATATCTTCTTTAATATTTATCACAATATAGAAATAGAAATATTTACAAATCTAGATATAGAAAAAGTAAATTCATTCTAAATCAAAATGGATTCATTTTAGTATAAAGGAGTAAAAACATTAGAATTGAATTTATAAGCTTGATGAATAGTACAAAATCAAAAGTTGTTTCATTTAATTAAATAAATTTCAGAATAAATTTATTTAGTTACTATTCAACCCTTTTCAATATAAAATTTCAATAGGTGATTGAAATTGGCTGGCTAACTTTTAATTGTATAGAATTATCAATAATTCTAAAAAACCAATAAAATTATATTTTTATTAGTTCAAATTAATTTTTTTTTTTCAATATTTAGACAGTAAATTTTTAAACAAAGATAATCATTGATATATATATATATATATATGTAAATTGGTTTTTAATTAAGAGACAAATCGAGGTTCACTGAAAAAATGATTTTATTTTATTTTACAACAATAACAATATAAATAAATACATTTAGAAGATTTATAAGAATTACCTGAAAAAATGAAATCGATTTTTAATGTCCTTATATATATGATTAATTTAAACTATATTAATTCTATTATTTTATATACACAATTTGTAAATAGTTTATAAGTGGCTGTCACAATTCTGAATCTCACTTGTGATGTGTGCTATGTTGTTGCAAGCTTCAAACGAATTCTAGCAAACGCGGCAATTACAAATTTACACCTCCCCTCCTTAAGTCTCGAAAAGGTTTCGAGATATAAGGGATTAGTTTTTTACTATGAAAAAGAGTTATATCTTGGCCTCTTCTTCCGAAGGCAACTTCATAAATTGAATTTGATAATCTCCTTATTATCCGGTAGGGTCCACTTCTTAATGTTTCCAGCTTGTTCCTATTTAATTTATTGCCTTTTTCTATATAAACTAAATCATTGTTTTTAAATTCATAATTGCTTCTCGTTTTATCAATTCTTTTCTTGTTCTTTGTGAAATTATTTTTGGAATTTTGTATTGCTTCTTTCCGATCCTCTTCTAAGTTATATGTTTCTTGAAATTCTTTAGGAACAATTTCAGACTTCTTTCCGTATAGTAAATAGGCTGGTGAAAATTTTGTAACACTATGTGTTGTTTGATTGTAATCTTGAACACATTCTTCTGCTACAGTTGTCCAAGCCTTTTTCTCAGTGCTGTTGAACTTACAACGCATTCTATTTACCAATGTCTGGTTTAGACGTTCATTTAAACCATTCGATTCCGGACAATCGGTAGAAGTAAAAATCAATTGAATATTCTTTTTCTTCAAATAATCTCTAAATTCTCTTGAATTTATTCCTGCATATTGGTCTGCCAAAATAGTTTTTATAGAGTTATTCTTTGTTATAGGTTCAATTAATTTTATAAAATCACTTGCTGATTGTCCCCTGGATGTTGACATAAAAACATATCGTGATAGATGATCTACCAGGATATGCATGTATCTCTTAGTTGATTTATTTCCAGCAAACCCACCTATCGTGTCTAGAGACATAATTTCATATGGCTTGGTTGCTGGTCCCAATTGTGACATTAAGCCTATCACTCTACATCTTCTAGATTTATTTTCAATGCATACTGAGCAGCTTTTACAGAATTGATCCACCAGTTTATCCAGATTCTTAAAATAGTAATGAGGTCTTATCTTCTGAACTAGTTGACTAACTCCTATATGACCGTAGAAGTTATGTAGTTTTTCTATAAGATTTTGTCCAAACGATTCGGATACAAAAATTCTATTCTTTTTGAAGCAGACTTCACCTTTCTTAATTATATTTTTTGAGTCTCTGATTTCATCTTTATTTAAGTTTTGATCAGCAATTATTTCTTCTAATATCACTAAATTTGTAACTTTCAAAACGTCTTCTTCATTTTCAAAGCTCTCTAGAACCGGGTTTCTTGATAAGGAATCAGCTTCTACATTTTCTTTACCTGGAGCATATATAATCTTGAAATTATATTGAGATAGATAATACATGAGATCGCCAAGAGGTTCATCAGTTCTTGCTTTTACTTTCAAACTTTCAAGCGGTTTATGATCCGAAACAATAATGAATTCTCTTCCTATTAACCAATGTTGCCAGTATAATATGGCCTCTTTGATCGCAAGGCATTCCAAGTGAATAGCTCTCTTTTTCTTTTGAGATGGGCTTAACTTTTTTGAAAAATATGCTACCGGATGAAGTATACCATCTTCTTGAGGTTGTTTTAATATGGCTCCTAATCCGATACCACTGGCATCACTATATATATATACCGGTTTATCTTGGCTATATATTGCTAATATTGGCCCTGAACATAAATATTGTTTCACAAATCTGAAGGATTTTTCACAGTCCTCGTTCCATTCAAATTTTACATTATTTCTTAGCAGATTATGTAATGGTTCAAGTTTTTCAACCGCATTTTCAATGTATTTATGATAAAAATTGATTTTTCCTAAAAATTGTCTCACATTTTTTTTATTTCTTGGCGTTTCAAAATTTCTAATTGCTATTAAATTGTCTTTATAGGGACTGACTTTATTCTTTTCAATAATGTGTCCTAGATATTTCACTGAATTTTTTGCAAATTTGCATTTGGATAGCTTCAGTTTAAAGCCTTCTTTCTCAATTGCATTAAGTACAAGTTCTATATGATTCAAATGTTCTTCAAAGGTCTTTGAGAATATTAAAACATCATCAATATAATTTATGGTAAATTCATTTAATTTATTGCGTCGTATAATGTTTGCCATGGTTCTCTGGAATATTGAGGATGATACCTTTAAACCAAATGGTAAACAATTCCATTGCCAGTGTCCATTCTGTGTGACAAATGCCGTTTTCTTTTTATCTTTTTGTCTTATAGGGATTGACCAAAAGGCAGAGTTTATGTCAAAAGCTGAAAACCAGTTGCATTCACCAGCTTTTACCATAATATCTTCAATTCTAGGAAATGGATGAGCCTCTGGCACAACTAATTTATTCAATTCCCTAAAATCTATGCAGAGACGCGATTTTCGACCGTCATCCTTTTTAAAAGCCATTGTAACAGGTGCAGCATATGGTGAGTTTGATTCTTCAATTAATCCAGCTTCTAGTAATTTGGAGACTTGAGATTCAATTTCTTTTTGGTCTGGCAATGAACATCTGTATGGCTTCTTTGAAACATATTTATCTTCTTTAAGTTTTATTTGCGCTTCTTCATTCTTAACTTTTCCAACATCATATTTATTTTTAGCGAAAACTAACTTATGTCTTTTTATTATTTCATCAATCTTTCTTCTTTTAGTATTCTCTAAATGATCCAATTCAACTTCATTCTCATTAATATATTCATTAAAATTGATTTGGGCCTTTATTTCATTTTTATTATCATTATCATTTTTATCAGTAATTATATTTTTATTACTGGTTTTTTGAAAAATTTTTAAATTTTCATCTTGAATGAGCTTGAATTTTTTTATTGCATCTAATCCTAATATGAGATCATAGGAAAAGTTATTATTTTTAATTATATAAACATCTAGATTATCTTCAATTTTGTTTATTGTCAAGCGAAGACGCGCCCGGCTGTTAATAAAATCTAAGCCATTAATTGTCTTGAAGATACTTCTATTTTTCATTATCTTAGCTTTTATTTGTTTTATAATATTGTGATTTATTAAAGTTACATTGGAACCACTATCATAAATAGCTTTGATATTTTTTTGATTGTTAATTAAAACGTTCAATTTAATTAATGGCGTAAATTTTTCCGGGCCCGCTAGTTTTTTTGTAGTTCAATTGTCGGAATTTCTTCAATATTTTCTGTTAAATTTATATGAAATTGTTCTAAATATTTTTGTTTATTAAAACATAAGTCAGCGGGATGATAGCGATTAAATTTTTTTAGTTTTTCACACATGTAACATGGTTTCTTAATAACGTTTTTATTTGTATATATTTTTCTTTCTACATTATTCTGTTGGATATTCATTTTTGTCTGTATATTATTTGAATTCTTCTTGAAGTACTCTGTGTCATATTTTCTAAGAATATTCATTAGTTGATCCGTACTTTTAATTTCTTCTTTGTCTATATTATCTTGTATGTTCATAGGCAATCCAACAACAATATGATTAATTTTCGAAATTTCTGACATTGTATTTTCAGTGTCCAACAATAATTTTTCTTTTTTAAGACTATAATCAACTAAGGAACCATTAATATATTTAAAGGTATATGCAAATCTAACTTCAGACCAACCTTTAGTAGCATATACTAACAAAAATGATTTTGACCACTCTGACCAGTTTTCAAGAGGTAAAGTTCTCATTTTTGAGCTATACCACTCTATAGTGTTTCCTTCTAGGAATAGTCTCATAGCTTGTATTTTTTTACCTTCATTTATCACCTTATATCTTTCACATTCCTTCTCAAATTTTTCTAACCATTCTTGAGCATTTTGTTGTTTTCCATGAAATTTTTCAATGATAAATTTTCTTTCAATGTCTGCAAGAGTGATTTCATTAGTTGATAATTTCTCTTTTAATTCATTAACTAATTTTATTAACTCATTTCTTTCTTCACAATCTTCATTTGTCATATCTTTCTTGACTATAATCTGGTTTGATTTCTCTTCTAAATAATGATTTTTAAAAACAAAGTTTTCATCTGAGTCTATATAAAGTGCTGCTACTGGATCTGGTAAAGATATTTGAATATTGCGAAAGTTACCTTCATTTAGCATGCTCTTGCAGCCATTTTTGACAATACTCATTTCAAATAATTCTTTGTGTTTATATTCATGTTGAAGATTTTCCGGAAAAATATAAAGTGTTTCATCTTTTATAAACTTTATTGATTCGACTGCATTCACTAGTTCATCATTAACGGTCTTTTTCTTGAAATGAATCTTCACTTGTACTGGCATGTTGACAAAAATCGATTTGTAAATTGGTTTTTAATTAAGAGACAAATCGAGGTTCACTGAAAAAATGATTTTATTTTATTTTACAACAATAACAATATAAATAAATACATTTAGAAGATTTATAAGAATTACCTGAAAAAATGAAATCGATTTTTAATGTCCTTATATATATGATTAATTTAAACTATATTAATTCTATTATTTTATATACACAATTTGTAAATAGTTTATAAGTGGCTGTCACAATTCTGAATCTCACTTGTGATGTGTGCTATGTTGTTGCAAGCTTCAAACGAATTCTAGCAAACGCGGCAATTACAAATTTACATATATATATATATATATATATATTGTCGTGTATAAGATATATGGTGAGGTATTTTTATGAGAAAAAAATGGGTTAAAAATAAGTTTATTGAAATCAGTTGAATTAATTGGTAGCACTCTGGATTGAATTTAGAATAATAAAGGGTTATTAAATCCGCGTAGGTTGATTAGGGAAATGATAAAATTGAATAGGTTCAATTTAAAAATGCTTATATAAAATTATAACTAAAATTATTTATTTAATAAACTATGGAAGAATTAATATTACAAAAAATAGATAACAAAAGAAATTAATATGAAATAGAATAATTGAATGGTACCGTAAAAAATTAAGAGGAGTATAAATTGAATGGAATTGAGTTCATAGAATAATTGCAATTATTTATATATATAGTCGACTACTTAGCTGTTATTCAAATTAATAATGAGTTCGGGGAACACTGGGACTTCAAGTAAGATGATTCTTGGATATTTTCCTCAAGGTATCATGTCGTCTTATCAGGGCAGGCACAGCTTCCTAGCTCCACTCGATGATCCTTGTATTTGTTCTCACTTAGTCAGATGAAGTCGCTTCCCTTACACTCAATCACAGACTATCTATCTCAATCCAAGAATGACCAAAAAATGTCTAAAAATGTAGATGGTCATTATCCCCTCCTATACCACTTGGCAAAATTGTCCACCCCTCTCTCCCTCTTGGGGTTACGAAGAGGTATATCTCTGGGTATTTCTCTGGTTTTTTTTAAAACAATTATTTTTAGAAAGTTATCTTTTATACACTCTGCCATGTGCTCAAACAAATAACTTTCTATATTTCAGTATCATAATACATCTAATATATAAGCATAAAAAAAGCATTTTTATATTTATATATTACAATATATAGATAATGGAATTTTTTTTTAAACACTGACAAAAGAAAGAGGTATTGTTATTTCAATTAAGTAGATGCTAAATATCCAATTAATTTACCTAATAATCGTGATAAATACAGTAAGTTAATTCACTTTTTTTGTTTATTATTAGAGTATAATTCTATTTATGGTTTATGTATACCACTTAATTTTATTAATGTTGGTAAATGATAGAACAATTATAACAATAAATTACAATTGTGATGTTTCAGTGTCAAATTTATAATCTAATGTGGTTAACCATGATAATCAAGTTTATGAAGTCAATTCTATCTATTTTTCTAATTAATATTTCAATATATTTTGAATATAATTAATACATAAATGTTGATTTAAAATATTTTTTATATGTAGAATAATATAATAAAATAATAATAATATTAATAATATTTTTAATAATATTAATATTCGTTGAAAACTTATTTAAAAAAAAATATAAAAATTATTATCTGAATTATTAATTTATTTTAATTAAGAGGGAATTTATCTTGCTAAAAGGAGGAGGGTGAAATGTTTTCTTTAACCACCCGCCAATTAGACGACTGGCAACCTCTCTTTAAACGCCATTAAATAATCATTTTACGAGCATTTCAATGAAAGTGGACTCGAAATGTAAATAAATAAACAAACAGAAGGCTTTTCATATTCCCAAAAGGATCAATGATTCATTCAATGAAATGGTGCCTATTCGACCAGTTCAACAAAGATCTCACCAGAAACGAGGTCTGTTGGATGGGCGGTTTACCATCATCCCCACTCACTCATCTAAAAAAGAAATGATTTTATTCATTTAACTTTCATCAAAATGAAATGTCCATATTACCCTTAGAATTTTATTATTCCCTATTCAAAATAGCCTACGTATTTTTCACTCACTTTACACCCTTCTCTCTTTCTCTCTCTCTCTCTTTTCAGAATTCAACGAATGAGAAAAAGTCTGTTTAGGAAATTTTCTCTCTCATATGTATGAGTCATTTTCACTCTACAATTTCAATGTTTTTTTTTTATGCATTTTTATAAGGCCAGTTGGAACATTTTCAGAATTACATATTAAAGATATTCTCTTTCCTAATGTATAAATTTCCAATGCTAATCGTTGTATCTATTTTAAATTTATTTTTTTTTAATAGTAAAATTCTAGAATTTCTGATTTAATATATTCAAATAAATTCCACTCAAAAACTTATTTGTATCCTGTAGATAATTTTTTATATTTATTATACATTTATTTATATTTGGTCTTTTTGTTCATATAAATTTAAATTCAGTTAAATATTTATATTTATAATTCTTTAATTTAAATAAAACATATTTACAGGATATTTTCACAAAAAGAAATGAAAAAAAACTAATGAAGATACATTAAAATAAAAATTACAAATATTCTATTATATGTGTTCGGTTTTTATTTTATTTAGAAATTAAATCAATTATTTTATTTTAATTCTTTTATTTTATTTTAGATAAGAAATGTACAATATTATTTTATAAAAATTTTAATAACAATACAAAAAAACAAATTTAACTATGTATTAATAAAAATATGTTCTTAACAACATCAACATTAACAATTTAAATATTAATTTCAACAATATGGAACAAGAAATGGAATGCCTCCTCATGGCTTATACAGGGTCCGTCAATGAAACAAGATGGTGGAATTATGTAAATGAGAGAGATTGTATTTTTATACGCTTTTTATTAACTTTACTTTTCTGTCTTCCGTAATGTTCAAATTTGTAATTGAATTTTAACCCACCTCTAGTTGAGCGATTTCTCTCAAATTTGAAACGTATATTGAAAGTCAATGACCCTGCAATAATAAAAAATAAATATTTTGAATTTTTCAAAAATACGAATTTTTAAAATTTGTGAATTAAAATAAAAAAAATAATAAAAATAAAAACTATATCTTAAACAAAATTTAATTAAATTCCAATTATAAATTTATTTTAATAAAATTAAAACTATTTAAATATTATAAATGAATTAATAATGAATGATATTATATAAATAATTAATTTTTCATAATGTTAAATATTTTAATATAACTTATAGCTTTTAATAATTAATAATAAAAAAAATGTAAAAAACTTAAAAACTATTATATTAAATAATAATATTAAATTCTTTACTTACCACTTATGTTCATATGCGCCCTCGCTTTTTTGTTAGGCATATGTAAAGGATAATATTTAAGGTTTAATTAAAATTTTATTTTCTCTTTTTTAGGACATTTTGATTAAAAAGTGTGTATATTAAAAAGTTTTTTTATTAATTTATTTATTATTAACTTCTTGAAAGTAATTGTAAATTGATGATTGCAAATAGTGACGCGCCAATCCTATTTTCCACTGGAACATAATATCATCATGTTTCATATAAATTTAAATTCAGTTAAATATTTATATTTATAATTCTTTATATATTATATTCTTTTTATTTAATTGGGTAACGGGTAGATCCTTCTTGTGGTGTTTGTGATCTACTTCAGAGTGTGGCGCCTCTGCCCTCACGTGAGCTCATGATTTTTCTTATTTCTCTTGTTTTCTTTTCTAGAGAAATCATGCCTTTTGTCTAGATTCCTTAAAATTAAGTTTGGAACAAATAATTCCAATAACAATTCACCCCACACTACCCCACCACCTTAATTCTACCAATCTAGTTCTTGTGATTTCTTATTTCAAAGATCGTAGAAGAATTCCTTAGAAAATATAACAATGAAATGAAATAAATTTTTCTTTTTTATTAATCCGCATCTCTCCAATCCAATTAATGAATAAGTTAAATGAAAATTGGTACAATTTTATAATGGAAAGAAATTTTATTTTATGTTTTTTAGGAAAGAGAAGTGGACTTCGGCTTTTATCTAGAAGACTGTCAGTTCGACCGTTCTTTTATATAGGTATAGAGTAATCTTGACTATGATTTATCTGTCCAATTAGATTTGATAAAGTATACAGCTCCATTTTGATATCCTCTTAATAGATGTTTCATTACACATATTTGTTGATAATTCTACTGTAATGTTTAATTAGTCACAATATTATTCCATAAATATATGAACTTTGACTTTAAACATCCATTTATTAAATGAATTAACATTTTCATCCCAATTTATGACATTTCATTGTATGCTAACATTTTATATAAGCATGAATCCCTCTACTTAATAATATGTGAAATGAAAACATGATTCCAAAGATAAGTAGTTTTTTGTTAATTTTTTGTTTATTTTTCTAATCTAGTACAAACATTTAAATTAATCTAAATATCTAAATATATACCTATACTTTATATATATATACCCTATTAATAATTACTATAATAATAATATTGCGATCACGAAAATTACGATGTCGAGATTTTGATGTTTTTATATTTTTTGATGGTCCCTGAGTCATTTTCACTAAGGTTGAGAAAAATTTTGTTTTTTTTTCCTCTAAAGCAGTGATTCTCAACCTTTTTTGTTACCTCGGCACACTTTTAACGGTTTAAATATTTGGCGGCACACAAAGAAAAAGATAATTAAGTGTAAAAGTTATTTACTTATTTACCATATGGAAAAAATTGTTAAAAAGTCGAAAATGTTTAAGAGCCTGATCGCAAAAACATCGCAAACGAATGAGTATATTTATGAGTGCATGTGAGGGTAAGAGTGTATGTAAATAAATTATTATCAAATTTACTTATAGCTCGAAAACTGAGCTGATTGTAAATCGAATATAAAAAATAAAAAGTAAAAAAAACAAAATAAATAAGTACTTTTTCTTAATTTGAACTTTACATTTGTAAAATTTGGCGGCACATTTTGAAAATCTCGCGGCACACAAAAGTGTCGCTGAGCTGAGCTGTTTCATTTTCCAGAAATATATCTATATATATAAAGGAGAGTGTTTGTATGTATGTAATTTGTTTATTTTTTTGCTGTCATAGAAACAAAAAAAAAGAAATTTCTTACTTAACCGACCAATTTTGACAATTCTTTTTTTAAAATGGTCGTTGAAGTCCAAGGATGGTTTTTACGGCGAGAAAAAATCGAATAATTGCCGGGAAAACCCTAAAAACGGCCCTTTTTCCCATACATATTTTTCAATATTATGCAATATGTACATAATTACTATTTTTCAATATTATTTAATATGTAATTACTAATTGATAAAAATAATAGCTGATAATTATTATGCAGTAAAGGGGTTTATCTCATCAAAACTATTATCAAAGAGGATCAAAATTGAAATATATAGAACAATTATTTTTCATGTTGATCGATGACTAGGGTGACCATATTTCGAAAACACCAAACCGGGATAAACGGTTTGCCTTTTTTTAATAATAGCTGATAATTATTATGCAGTAAAGGGGTTTATCTCATCAAAACTATTATTAAAGAGGATCAAAATTGAAATATATAGAACAATTATTTTTCATGTTGATCGATGACTAGGGTGACCATATTTCGAAAACACCAAACCGGGATAAACGGTTTACCTTTTTTTTAGAACTAAATTGAAAAAATTTTGAAAAAAGTCCTAAATATTGAAAAAACGGGACAATAGGCTGTACAGAAGATATTTTTGGGGAAAACGGGACGTTTGGTCACCCTATCGATGACCCTGGGAGATGAGAGCAGATTTAGAGTATTTGTGGGATTAGTATTGTTTGCAGCATTTATAGGCCAAAGGAAGATGAGGTCACAGGGGGATGGCATAACGAGGAATTGTATGATCTCCAGATATAGTTAAGGCTGAGATGGGAAGGGGACATGGCTGGAATGGGAGAAGCTAGAAATTGGGAGAAACCGATTGGGAAACCTCCGGTGGAAGACCAAAGATCAAGGTGGATGGACAATGAAGGAAAAGGATATGGGAGAGATGGGACAGGGTAGGATTTGGTTGTAGCTCAGGATAGGGACGCTTAGAGAAATGAGGATGCTGCGGCTAAGAACTTTCGAAAACTGTAGAGACACAGAGTTAGATAAATATAACATATACAATAATAATATATAATTAATTTTCTGATTAAATTAAAATACATTTTACAAGAAAACAAATAAATGTCTTATCTACTTATACTGATTGAAACAAAATGGATGAAAACCTTTTACATACAGACCTTCAACCAAATACAATGTATCACTCGGGGGTTGAGGGGCGGAGCCCCCGTCTAGGTGTGAAGAGCGCCGAAGGCGTTCGGAGCAGCTAGAATAATTAATCCAATTCAAATTTGCGAGATAGTTGAGTGAAGACACTCCAGCTTATTTTAGTGAGATTGAAGGAAATAGGACCAGGTGCTTTTTTATATTTTCTTGAATTCTCTGGAATATTTTTAGACTCAATCAAAGAGAGATGTCTTGCTTCTAATGCTGTAACGGTTACTAATTTTTTTTATGTTAAAATAAGGAAAATTACAAAAATATTGTAAATTAAATATCTTTAACTTGACTTAGATAAATGTGGAATAAAATAATAAAAAGTTAAATATAATTTAAAAAAAAAATATTCAAAAAATGTATTATTTGTAATTTTGAAGCGGTGAGAATTAATTTTAATAATTGATTTTTTACTGATAAAATCATCAAAAAATTAGTTATAGTTGTGAACATAGAAACGAGAAAATTTATCAACAGCCTCACCAAAGGTATATTGAAATGGTTTACATTGACGATATATTGACTTATTTAATTTTCATTGATCGCATATTAGAAAATCCTTCAAAGTGTCAACTTTAGAATGATGAATGTGTCTACTAGGGAACTGAGCCCTTTATATTCAATAATAATAGATTATACATATGATGTTAGTAGGAAAAACAAAGATAAATAAACTTTTTTTGAATACAAAAAAAAAAAATCAATTTTTTCTTTCATTTATTTTTTAAATAGAATACCACCTTTACATATTTGTGCAGAATATTATCTTTTAAATCTATGCGTTAGTATATTTTTATATCTATGAATATACATATTCCATTTTATTCTTCTTTTCATAAAGAAGATTACATTTTTTTAAAAGTTACTTTTATCTTCATTATGAAATATTATTTTTATGCACTATCTATATACCTCTAAGGCTCTGCTGCCACAAGTTCTTGCCCGCACAATCACATTTCTCCAACTAACCCTATACTGAACCATTTTTATCCAATTTATTCATGTCCACCTTTAAATTGACTTCCCACCATAGTGTCTGTCTACTGATCGCTAACCAATTGGTTTTATAATTGGTTTCTCTATAAATAAACATTTCCTAAACTATCCTTACCCATACAAATAACTTATACCCTTCCATCGAAACTTAGTCAACTATAACTTTCTGGCAATATTTGCAGATGCAGAATATATTGCATTCTCCTCCATTCTCCAATAAATTAATCTTTTTCAGGCTTATAAATTTTAAAAATAGTAAGGAGATAGAAGAGTTATATGATCAGTACAGCGATTCGTTTCAACCTTTATATTAATTTTTTCGATGGGGGTCCTCTATTTCTTATTTCAAGTAGCTTCCCGATTTTGATCACATAGACCTTATTTTTGAAGACACCTGAAAGAGAATAATTATTTTGCCACCCCTGTCCACAAGCGTGTTATCCACCAAAGTACATGAAGCCTATAAAAACTATTTTATTTTTAAATTATCTGAAAATATATATTCTTATCTCTTAATATCATGGAATAATTAGTAGATGAGGTGGTTGTAATATGGAACCCCATTTTATTTTTCGTGAATTGAAGCTCATCTAAAAGTTGTGTTCTCTGGGTACAGTGTAAATTGTTTTTATTCATTATTTTCCTATTGACATCCAGGTACTAATATTACTTACACGACGTAGTGGCACTATTTTTGAAAAAAGTGAAAAAACGGTTCAAGATAAGTGTTGATAATATGGAACCTACTGTGTTGATAAAATGGAACCCTAGTAAAAAACAGTCATAGACAGCAATTGTTTGAAAAAAACATTTTTTATTCAAAAATTATACATTGACATATATGTATGTAAAAAATTTAACCGTAATAAAATTATAAACAGAAATCACAAATGTAAGTCTTTTTCTGCACCTGCGCATTCTGAATGGGCCCACATTTGACACATTAATGCTTTTCTTGGCATCTGAAAAATATGTGGAATAAAATTAAAATAAATAAATAGAGCTAAAAAAAAATAATTAAATGTTTGTCTAAAATACGAAACCTTGTCTGTATTATAGAACCCTGTTCCATATTAGCATCACGGCAAGGGTCCATATTACAGAAATCGCCATTTAAAAAAAATGCACTTGCTATGAACTGAATATAAATTTATATCAAATTTATTTTCAGCAATATATTTAATAATTCGTTAATGAATTAAGGCACATTCATAAAATTAATAAATTATTAACAATAGTAATAATTATAAATAGTTTTACTTACCTTAAAAAAGTTTTTTAAAAGTGAAAACACAAAACATTTAAACTGAATGACATTATCAAACATCTAACCGCCATTTCAATTTTTATGGTAGATTTTGGTACTAGAGAATCAATTCCACCTATTGTTAAAAAAGTGCAACACGTTATAATGAACGAAACAAATGGGTTCCATATTAAATACAGTTTCCATAATACAACCTCCTCCTCTAATAAAAAAAATTATTAATATTAGAAAATAATTTTAAATAATTTGTTTATATAATATTTACTTGTTATTTAGAAATATATTTATAAAATGATACCTCTATATCGCTCAAAATAAAGCTTATACTGAGTTTATCATTTAATAGCCTTGATAATAATAATAATAATAGTTTATTTGTCTGAGCTTTATTTTATTTGAGGATTTCCTAGTCCCTAGTTTGTTTTGAAATTAATACTTCTCCTTTTCTTTTATGTATGTATATATAAAATTATAAATAATAAAATTTAATTAGAATTATTGAAAAATTGATTTTTTTTATTTATTTATACCATAAAATAGCAGTTTTTGTATTCAAAACACCCAACATCAATATTAAATATGAATAAAAAATAAAAAACAAAAATGAAATGATTTTCTTTGAAAAGATTAATCTAAATGGAATGTTATTAAAACAAGCATCTCAAGTTATCATTTACTACTATTATTAAAGTTTATTTTTATTTCATTATTTGTCATTCATAATTTTATTTGTATAGAATACATGTATATATATTCTGAATTATATCTCCCTAGGTTCATTTGTATTTTTTTTTTTTCAATAATAAATAACATTCAAATAGGGATTGATCATAAAAATGGCGGTTGTGTCTTTGCTTAGACTGAGATTGAATTTTCTCCAGAGATTTTCCATATCGTAAATCTTGATTAATTTGCCCGTTTATATGACACCTGAGAAGGCTATTATTCTAGATTATTCCAACTGCTGATCTAATTCAGGTTGTTTATCAAAGCAACAATTTAGAATTCTATTGAAATATTTATTAACGTTTTAAAAGCGAAGCAAGAGCAACCCTACGTCAGCTGTTGGCCCGCTTTTAACTTACTGTGCGATTTATCAAATTGCTTGCTAATAGAAAATAGATTATCTATTTATATATATTAGAAAGAAATTGTAAGAAATAGTTTTGTTCGTATACATTTTACTTTTGTTTAAATAATATTTTAACTTAGAGCATCAAGGATTTGAGTCCCAATAAATATTACGTATTATGATTATATATAAAAAAATTTATTTAAAATAATTATTTAAAGATGTTAAAGATTATAATAAATCTAAAGTATATTATAAAAGAGTAGGTCTAAATAATATTATTAAACAATTGAGACTCTAATATCATAGACATATCGAGAGTTATACACGGAGCAGCGATTTTGGTAAAAGAAAGAGAAGGAGAATTAGAAAGAGTTCAATTATGAACTTTGAGGGTTACCAGGAACAATCCATAATGTGTGTGTAGTATGTGGTGTATTTGTAGAGATATGTAGGTAGGGAAACTGAATTCTATAGGCAATACTACTACTACTCAGAACTGTTGTTCAACAAGATAATACAGACTGGCCAAAAAGTTCCTTTACATGCTAATAGCATATATAAGTTTGACAAATAAATAAAGAGTGATAAAGATATATTTTAATTTTAATAGTTAGTTTAAGTTTTTCTGAGATTATCTTTAGGCCGATATGTTTCTGAAAATTAATAACATAATAATATTAATAAAATATAATATTTACCAAAGAAAGAAATTAGTTTATATACAATAGTAATTAATTTGAATTAAAATAGAATTAAATAAACATTAAAATATAAAATTAAACAACTCAATTAAAATTAGCATTCAAATCATCATTTATTAATGTAATGATAAACAAGAATTAATTGGGTTTAACCTTCATGAGAATATCAACCTAATAAAACTAATAACAGTATTATTATTATTATTATTATTATTATATATATGGACGCCTTGTAGGGTGTTCCCTCATTCACATTGTCACAGTTTAAAGGGAATTTCTCTAGCTGGTGTCTATGGGCTGAAGTCAACCCACGCTCCGAGATCAAAATTGGGAAGCTACTTGATAAAAATTAGCGCCTCCGATCAAGAAAATCAAGGTGAAGGTTGATAGGACCCTTTGTACTGATCATAGGACACCTAATTGATATGACCAACTTGCCAAGGATGTACAAAAGTTTTATAAAGATAGCGGGACCCCGAGCCTCGGCTCGCTAATTAAGTTAAAAAAAATGATTCATTATTATTGGTTTTGGCTGGTAATATTAATACCTGATTGACCGAATCGCCATTCAAATAATAACATACAAACAGAAAGGTAGGCCTGTTGATATAAAATATATACCTGGGACACCTAGCTATCGCTCGACCCTTTAACAAATTTATACAATTTATTTTTATATACTTTAAAAATTTTAAAATTTTTTAATTATTTATTACAATTGTTAAATGGGATTTCTAAAAATGACCCATTAAAAATTTGTTTCATAAAATGTTTCAAATTAATTAAAATAAATTGAATAAATTTTTCATTTCAATATGGAAAAAGATATTCAAATTTATTTGACAAAATAAAATAATTGATCTTATATTATATATACCTGGGTCACCAAGCTCTCGCTCGACCCTTTAAAAAATATTGATATACAATTCTTTAATTATTTATTACAATTATTAAATGTTACATCATTGCATAGATCTTATTAAAATGAGTGGAACTTGAGATTCTCAATAATAATACCTGGTTCACCGAGCCACCACTCGGTCAATAAAAAAAATGATTCTTTATTACCGGGTTTGGCTGGTAATATTAATACCTGATTCACCGAGTCACCGTTCCAATAATTTAAAAGAACTTAAATGACTAATAAAACATATACTCCTTAAACGTATGTATTAATGCACTGAAAGACAGAAAAGAAGACTTGTTGATCTATATCTATTATCTATCTCTGTGGATCTAAGGAAAAGTTCTTGGCCGCAGCAACCACACCCCTCCAAGTATTTCTATTCTGAGCCACAACCTTCCAGTCCCTATTCTCTCCTATCTCTCTCACGTCCCTTCCCACATTATCCACCCACCGCGTCCTTGGTCTTCCAAGCGGACGTTTCCCACTCGGTCTCCCTGCCAATATATTTTTCGTCATTCTATCTTCTCCCATTCTAGCTACGTCGTCTCCCCACCTCAACCTTCTAGATTTTATTATTCTAACTATATTTTATAATTCTAACCTGTTGATATAAAATATATATATTTTCGTAAATTTGATTTATTTATATGTATATATAGATAAAAAGGTTTTCTCTGCACATTGCTGTGAATTTAAAATTTTTGCATATCTCCGCGTTTCATGACCTCTAGAATCCAAGAGTGACTTTAGAATTTTTAATGACTGTCTGTCTGAAAATTATAGAGTCAAAATTGGCTGAACCGATTTACATACCTATATTTTTTCGATATATATTCAATAACTGCAGAAATTAAGTCTTTCTTTCATGAAATTTTGAAGATATAGACTCAAAATTGTACAGATTATTTACGGAGGCGCTGAATGACGAAATTTAATTTTCTAAACTCTGGGAAACAAATGTATCTATTAATGCAATAAAATACAGATTTGGATATAACATAGTAATTTTTAATTTTATTTTATTTATAATATATAAGATATAAGAAGCGGTGGCTGTGACGTCACATATATACATTTAAATTAAGAAAAAACTAATGAAGATGATTTTTCCCAGAGATGTGATCAATAAAACTCGATTTTTATTTATAAATACTACCTCTGGTGTGAATTTCAAAAAAAAGAGAACCCATTTACAAATATACAATTTTAGCTAGCATAATAATATTAGATTTGAAATGCTTATATATATATTTATTAATAAATGTTAACATATGATAAGAATAGATTTATTTGTTATATCTATTAAACTTGCATCGACTTTCGACGTTCCTATAGAAGAATCAATTGAATGATCGTCGAGATAGTTTGAATTGCATTCCAAAGGATCACCTTTGTTATTTTGCAACTGACACCACGACGCAATAACATTTGCATCAAACATGGAGGAATGCACAGTCATGTTGTTGATTAATGAACCTAACTGACCTTAGGAATACATTTTTATAGACTTAATAAATAAATATAATTAAAAGACTACGCAATCCTAAACTCCTTCTAAACGGCTTCATGGATCTTAATGGTTTGGGTACCATTAGAACCGTCATGAGCCACGGATAAGGTATAAGGTTGAAAATTTTAAAAAAGTTGATCCGTTCTAAAGTTATGGGCAAAAAACTGACCCTAAACAACCCTCCATGTGGTGGCTCAGTTAAGAAGTTAACACTCAATATAAAATTCTAGAAATTTCCATACAAAGAATGTTTATAATATTTAATTTCTAATATTCTATAATATTAAAAGTAAAATTAAATTAAATTGAATATTACTTCTAATTGATTAATATTTTCTAAAAGAAAGTAAGTAATATTTTTTATATTTAAATTTCGACGCTCTTATCTAATATATATAAATTGAATTCATAACTCTTTACTTACATGACTATTTCTTTTAAGCCAATAACCTGAAAAGAGAATCTTAGCGAGTTTATAGATAGTCGAAGACATGTTTGAAAGAGAAAATGTATATGAGTAGGAAATTGAATAGTTGAAAGAACTGAGAGAAGAAACGACACAAGCAGAAGGGTACTCCAAGACATGGACAATTATAAATGGGGAATGAATGAAGAGACAAAAAGAAAAAAGGTTATGCAGATTTAAAATTGAAGAAGTATGACGATAACATAATGACTTGGGTGAGAATCAGACCAAATATAGACATGGATACACTAAAGTGGTAAACAAGAAATAAAAGAGATGGTGAGGGCTGCTGATAAAAGATTCAGTGTAATCCAGAAAATGGAGATGGATAGGCAACTGGAGTGCGGAAGAATGAGAAGAGGAAGAACAAATAAAATAAAAAAGGAAATTAAAAGAAAAAAAAAAGAAAAATTGTATAAAAATAAAATTGGAATTTTGATGTTTTAAGTAAATATGGTGAATTCTGGAAGAAGGAAGAGGGGAATCAATGTATATATATATATATATATATATATATATATATATGTTGGTTTAGGTTTCCGTGAATGTTATGGTTATTATTATTATCAGATTTATCAGGGATATATATATATATATATATATATATATATATATATATATATTAAATATAGATTTAATGTAATATATATACGATCAAAGTTATTTTTTCAATCTATATAAATCTTATCAAATTCCAATTTTTTAATATTTATACACAACTAATATATCAAAAAATTTTATTACTTGAAAAAATAAATGAATTATAATCTTAACGTGAAATTAAAATAAATTATTCATATTAACGTTGAAAGCCTTTGGAAAATTGTCAATATCGTCTTTAGAATATAAATTAAAATGAAATCGTGATTATATTAAATACAGTATAATCCATTTAATGAAAACTTTTAGGATAAATCATTTTTTTTTTGAGTGTATGTGTGTGCTGAACAATTATTCCAGTTAATTTCTCTATTACAACTTTAAATGTTTAACAGCGATATTAATTTATTTTCCTGTGATAAGAGATAATTTAATAGAATCCTCTGTTAGGAACTCAAAGGCCTCGTGTACCTGAACAAAATGATCAAAAAGAGCAACCATTTATTCCTCTAGTCATCTTGGAAATTATATTATGAATATATTTATAATTTAATGAATTCATCATCATCAACAAATTAGAATGAATGATTAAAATATCTTATTTGATATAATTAAATTGAAAATTGATCTGGTGTGTTATGAAATTTATATATTGAAATAGGATTGTATTCAAAGGAAATGATTAATAGTGAGTTATATTATAATTTAATATAGAATATAAATTATTTTATTGTTAACTGAGTGTAGATGGAATAGAATATATATTTGAAATTGTCTTTGTGAATATTATCTATAAATTTATTTAATTGTGGGTTAATCTGAATTTATATTATTAAATTAGTTGTTGAAATTAAACTGAAAATTATTTGATTGTAATTTTCTAATTCTCTGTAAAATTGATATCATTTTATTATATTCACCTAAAATTTGTAGAGATGTGATTATTGGCTTAGTAAATCTACCACAAAGAACAATTCGAAATGCATATTTGTTTATACCTCATACTACTAAAATATAACTGTTAAAGCTTCTCCCCGATTTAGATTTAATTATTTTAATATCAATTTATTTTTATATAATATATTTTTTTCTTTTTTTATATATTTTTATTTTGTATGTTTATATCCAAATGTTGTTTGGGCTGTGGTTGAAAAAAGGGTCACTTGATTCCGTGAAACCAATCACCTCGTGCTCGATTTTTCCCTATAGTGCCAAGGGCCAGCTCCTTTGGCGTGGAGAACTGGTCACTTCACTTCTTGTTAAAACACTTACCTTTTGGATTTGTTATTGTGAACTTGCTGTTTAGATTTCTTGTTGTGAACTTGCTTTTTAGACTTGTGGACCACGTGCATTGTAAACTTTGTTTGAGGCATTAATATTATTTTTTGGAACTTGTTTTATTTAGCTAGCATTTATTCCTCATTATTTTTATATCTAATTTGTAAATTCCTAGGATTATCTCCTTTTAATTTTAATATTAATTTCATTTTTTATTTTTACTTTATATTAATTTTTTTTCATTTAATATTATAACGTGGCATCAAACCTTTTTTTTCTTTTATTTGTAAAAAAGTGAACCTAATTTTTCATTTGCAGATCCATGTGAATTTGGATTGGATATTTTCATTTATTTAACTCGTTTACTACCTATCTGATCAGGTTCTCCAAGACGAAACGCCTAAGCACTGATAGTCAAACGTACTGCTTTCTTTCGGTGAAATTTGTTTAAGGGTTCCTCTTTCCCAACTAACTTTATTCCAACTCGTGTGAAATAGTTAAGAATTCCTTTTATTTTTAACTCCTTCACTAGTGGCCCAAGTGATCAGACAGGCTCAACAATATTTTATTTTGTTTAGGCTTGTCCAATAACTATATATATTTTTATAACTATATATATATATTTGAAATAAAACAATACTAAATATTACAAAACATTAAATAAAACACCGAACATTCTATAAATTTATCACTACACTTTCTAAATTAAAATTGAAAAAACAGATATTTATCATTTTGAACTTCAAGGTCAATTTTTTATTTTTATTTTTATTTTTTTTTTTTGATGGGGCAAAAGAGAAAAACTAAATAAAATAAAAACAATTTTATGAATTGAAAATCATATCTAAGTGTCCTGGAAAAGGTCTTAAAAATGATTGGCGATATTGTTTTGGTACGAAGAAAGATTTCTTAGATTCTTTAATAAAAATACCTTTTTTACTTATGACATTGTTCAAATAAATGTTATTGTCAAAGTTTCTAAACTTCATCATAAATAAAGATTACAAAAACTATAATAAATGTTTTCAACACTTTAATGATAATTAAAGTTTACTTTAAAAAAAAACACTCATGAAAATAACAAGTTTCTTAATTCGTAATTCTGGTTGTATAACTACCAGGCGTATTTTTAATGTTGAAAATAAATTCGTCAAAATAATGTTATATTTTTTTTATATTATATTATTTATTAAATTCTCAGTTATATAATTATATTATTATCATTTAATATTTATAAATAAAAATGTTTTGCTCTATACAATTTTGCTTTTAATTGAGATGATTTCTTTAATAATCATCCAATTGGAGTTATATTGATATAAAGTTGAGAACAAAACTAAATTCAATTTATCAAATTGGGAAAAGCCACAGACTGAACATTTAGCGGTTATGAATAAATAGTCTTCCGATTTGAATAGTTTGATATTTTTAAACAAAATATTATCGTATTATGTTTTAATTTAAAATATATGATAATAACAACAAATTAAAAAATATAATATGATAATAATTATATCATAAATGTATCATAATTATATAATAATTAAACCAAATAATATATTTTACCTTCTCCTTCATAAATATAAATTAAAAATATAACTTTAAAAAAATTTTAAAATTATTTTTTTAAAAAAAAATTGGTATACGGAAGTGATTTTAATTATCTGAAATTGTATATTATATTCTATATATTCAAGAAACACGATGCTTTATTTAATTAATAAATATTCACTTTTATATATATCGTTGTAAAATATCTAGTACGTAAAAAAGCCTTACCACCTGTTCTAGGTAGTGTATTGATTAGTATTCTAGAGACCGTGTCTATGTATTCATACATTCCTCACTCCTCTCCAATTATACTTATTAACATGGTAATCCAATCTGCATATGTATTTAGAAATATTATGATCCTATCTCTGAGAACGATTTAATTCGTTAATTAAACAAAGTTTCTTAGATGAAATGGACCTAAAATTCACATTCAATTTTCCCAACACGATTCTTTTTATTGATTTATTTATTTTTAATTTTAATCATTCAATTTACTAATGATATTTTTATTATTATTTCGTTTATTTCTTATTTAAATATTTATAAATTTTTATTTTCATAGAAAGAGATTATGAAAATAATTTTATGTATAACAGAGAAATTATTTTATTTTTTATTTTGAAATATCAATTCATATCATTTCATATTATTTTATCCATTACTTTTTGTGCTGCTGCTGGGTATAAACATTTCCATGAGATATTTAATTTATTTATTAATTTTGAGAAAATAGCAAATTATAGATTTTACTTATCAAAACTATTACAAGATTAGTTATATATAGTATTTATAAATGTATTGTATAATCAAAGGTTTTAAACCTTAAAATTTAAATTATTAATTTATTTAATTAAATCCAGTAAATAAATTCTACTTTCTTTTTAATTTAATACTAGCTGCTCCGAGCGCCTTCGGCGCTCTTCACACCTAAACGGGGGCTCCGCCCCCTGTACCCCCGAGTGATACATAGTATTTGGTTGAAAGTCTGTATGTAAAAGGTTTTCATCCATTTTGTTTCATTCAGTATAAGTAGATAAGACATGTATTTGTTTTCTTGTAAAATATATTTTAATTTAATCAGTAAATTAATTATATATTATTATTGTATTTATCTAACTCTGTGTCTCTACAGTTTTCGAAAGTTCTTAGCCGCAGCATCCACATTTCTCTAAGCGTCCCTATCCTGAGCTACAACCAAATCCTACCATGTCCCATCTCTCCCATGTCCCTTCCTTCATTGTCCACTCACCTTGGTCCTTGGTCTTCCGCCGGATGTTTCTCCCAATTTTTAGTTTCTCCAATTCCAACCACGTCCCCTTCCCATCCCAGCCTTCTCGATTTTATAACCTTAACTATATCTGGACATTATTTCTCGTTATGCCATCTCCGCCATCCCCCTGTGACCTCATCTTCTTTTGGCCTATAAATGCTGCGAACAATATTAATCTCGCAAATACCCCAAATCTACTCTCGTCTCCCAGAGTCATCGATAGGGTGACCAAACGTCCCGTCTTTAGGTGCTCTGACCCAAAAATGTCTTCGGGACACCCTACTGTTTTTTCAATATTTAGGACATTTCGTAATTTTTTTTTCAAAGTTTTTTCAATTTAGTTCTAAAAAATACCGTTTGTCCCGGTTTGGTGTTATCGAAATATGGTCACCCTAGTCATCGATCAACATGAAAAATAATTGTTTTATATATTTTAATTTTGATCCTCTTTGATGAGATAAGCCCCTTTACTGCATAATAACAGGCGTTACTCAATTACAACGTCGATTTAAATTCTTCTCGAATATTATTATCCTTCGTGATTAGAGATCTTAAGTATTTAAATATTTATACTTTTTCAAATTCTATATTTTGTATGTTAATTGTATGTAAGTCGTATCCGAAGCATAATTCTTGAATTTTTTTGTTTAATTACATTTCGGTTGATTTTTCCCCAATTTCTCTAATCATATGTCTCCTCTTCCAGTCCAATTCATTTACCTATCAATGTTGCATAAGGAATTTAAATTTCTTAATTTCGCTAGAACACTCCATTTTTTAAAATTTTAAATAGAGGGAGAGAGAGAGAGGTTCTAATTATATATATATATATATATATATATCTGTTTCTATGACAGCAAAAAAGTAAACAAATTACATACATACAAACCATCTCCTTTATATATATTTCTGGAAAATGGAATACCCGCAGCTCAGCTCAGGAGTTACCTAAGATTCTAATTTCTTTTTTATTTTTCATCATTTGAGGTACCCTTCACCTCTGAAAAATTTGGTTACCTTACTCCTTGTAGTTTAGGCTCTGGAGTTTTTTGCGTACAGACGGACACTATCGTATTAAATATATAGATTTTAATATCACACATAATAAAAGAAAAGTAATATTTAGTTTTTTATTATATTTTTATAAAGGAATTATTTAGTGATCTGAATGATTAGTGAATAATATAATTATTTATTATGAAATTTATCAATCCAACCCCAAGCTCTCGTTGAAATATTTTAATTTATTTATTATTTTATTATTTGCGTTTGGACCATCTAGGATCACGCAAAGCTCCCATATACAAGGGTATTGATGTTAACTGTGCCCATATATGAATGTTAGGTGTTAACTTCATTCTTCTTTTTTTGTGTGCTCACGAACCATTGTTGCTTGAATAGGGTATTATTGTTAAGTGGGCCCATATATGAATGTTCTTTAGGTGTTAACTTTATTCTTCTTTTTGTCTGCTCGTGAATATCCGGATCCTCTAGGTGACGAGTGGATTGGTATCACCTGGAGTTATTCTCATCACGATCCATTGTTGCTTATGGATGCTTGTTTTTGAAGTAGTCCTGCTGGTGCAGAGTTGTATAGAACCAGGGCTTGTCAGTTCCTGGAGCCGGAGGCAGCTGATGTTAAATTTAATTTATTAGAAAAATCCGTTCTTGGTTAGAATCGAACGCCGACTTCTTGTGTAGAAGGTTGCCACTCTACACTCTTGGCCAAGCCACCTCCTTAATTTAATATATAAACATAATTTAAACTTTAAAAATAAAAACTTTAAGAATAATTTTGATATTAATATCACTCGATTAAATTTAAAATTATTTTGTATATTTGCTTTATGTGCATTCTCAAAGTGAAAAGAAAAGACGATAAAATAAACAAATACAGATAAAGTAAATAAAAAATATTAAACATCTTGAAATTATCAACAATATCTTTAAAAAAAAATGTATTAAAATTTATTAATATTTTTAAAGTTTATTTAAGTTAATATAATATTACTCATCAACTTAATTCTATTTTTTTAAGTATATATAATATGCTAAAAAGCGTACATGAGTGATCTATTTTAGTGAATAAGTCCCTTGAAATGGATGATTGAACAGCGATTGGGTTTAAATGTCGATGCATTTAGTAAATAGAGCAAAGGGTGGATTAAATATGAATCATTTGCAACTTTTTATACATTTAATCTCGATTCTGTTTGTTTAATTTGATTTCAAAAGATTGAAATATTTCAAATTATTTTATCATTCAATCAATTTTAAAATTTTTTAGTTCATTTATTTCTTGGTGATTTTTATGATTATTTAATCAGAATATCTTGAATTTGTTATTTTTCTGTGTTTATTTAATTTTTTTAATTGTTTTCTATGTGATTTTGTTTTAGGCCCCGGGAAGAGGGCGAAGGCCCCTCCGGTTGCACGCCGGCGGCAGCCCCCTCGAATGCAGCAGCTCGCGGGGGCGGCGGGGGTGAGGCCGGCGGGGGCGGAGGCGTCATTCTGATGCGTCGTCTCGGCTTAGTCGCCTGTTTGGCTGTCGCCTGGTTACAGATGGCCAGAGGTGGCCAGCAACCTCGGGTTGCTGTGCTTGCCTGTCGACAATCCACCCCCGCCGCCTCCAAAACCACCTCGTCAGCAAATGCCGCCGCCCCCGACATCCAAGATAAGGACGAGGAGGATCTGCAAATTGAGCGCCAAAAGTGGACCAAAAGCGTTGAAAGCATTCTGGACCCCGTTCAAGTCACCGTCCAATTCTCTGGTGAGCCTCGTTTGCTTATCGGATGCTCCCATCACAAAAATCAATGAGAACATTTTAGGAGCTTTGTTTTAGCCCAAATCATACAATAATATTCTAAATCATAGGTTCCCAACCTTTTTTGTGTCATAGATCCCTTGCCATGTTTTTCGGCTTTGGTTAGACCTGAAATTGATTTTTTTGTAAATCGAAAATATTTAAGAGCCAAATCGGAAAAAAATTTACCATTTTTTTTAGAGCCATATTGAATTGAATTATAAGATAGTATAATGTAAGTAAATAGACTTAAGATCCACTAAATTTTTTATTTGCTGACGTAGACCCCTTGCAGGTTGCCATAGACCCCTGGGGATCGATATAGACCACTTTGGGAATCACTGTTCTAAATTATCTTCAAAATACGAATTTAAGTATTTTTTAAAAATATGAGTATTGATAATGTTAACGATATATTTCGATAGGAGGATAAGATCTAAAAATACTTCTATGATGGTATTGTCAAGGGAATTCAAGCTTATTGAAATAATAAATATAGATTTAGAGTCCAATTAGTATATTTTCATTTACAAGCAAGTATATGTAAAGAGATAAAGAGATAAAACGATAAAGTGATGTATGTATAGAGATAATTATAGAATCCTAGAAAAATCCAATATCAATTCATTTAATTGGATACCATGGGACCAAAATCTCGTGAGGGTCTTTAACCTTTCAATAACATTAATCCGTTACAACATCAAACCACTCACAGTCCATAGATAAATGATAAGGGGAATATTCGTTAATATTTGCTAATTATATAAAGAGCAAAAATTTTAAATTATTTCTTAAGTTATAATATACACACTTTTAAATATTTAAGTATATAATATTTAACACTAATATTTACAATTATCCTGCAATCTCTCTCTATGAATGTGAAAAGGTTATTTTGAAAACATTCTAATATAGAGATTGATAAATTCTTTATAAATGTAATAATCTAAATTTATGGTAACATTTTTGTATGACAAAACAGAATATAGAATAAAAGATCCCGACTACTCGGTATTTTGGCCATAACTCTAGAATGAGTCGATTTATTTTTATAGTTTTCATTATTTGATAGTATATGAACATAAGGAATCGAACTCTGTTTAGTAGGAATAAATATCACTGTTGTCTTTTGATTATTGTATACCTGGCTCACCGAGCCGCCACTCGGTCATTAATAAGGATTATTCCTTATTATTAGGTTTGACTGATATAATAATAAATTCGTTTGGGCGTTTATAATCATAATCCTTTTTTGTACTATTCTTATACTATAATCTCACTTTATACATAGAAACTAACAATCAATTTCTTTGTTTTAATTTAGGTATAAAACATTTTATAAGAATTTATTAAAAGCTGTGCGCTGATCATTTAAAACTATTTTCTCTCCTCTTTTTCAAACATGTTCAACACAATGAATTTAAAATTATTAATATAAATTCTAGCAATTGATAAACAAAATTATTCAAATACGATTTTTTTTTCTTTTCATTTATAATAAGCAAATATAATTTAAATTATTTAATATAATTTATTGTAAAAGTTGTTACCTTAATTAAAATAATTTAATATTATTAGATCAGATTTATTCAACAATTTATTTGGAATAAGATATTCTTTAATCATTATTTTAAATAAATATTAATTTAATGCACTGAAAGACAGAAAAATATGGCCTGTGGATATAACATAATATATATATTTAGTAATTTGATTACAAAATGTTGTTAAAATAAATATTTTTAATTATATTTTATTTATAATATTTTGTATTTAAGGAAGCGCTGTCTGACGTAGTTGATGATGTTATTTAATTTACCTATTTAAATTAAGAACAACTAACAAAGATGATTTTTCCCGAAGCTGAAACTAATACAGATCGATTTTTATCAGTTTTATCAGTCATCCATTGAATTTAAGACAATTATTATTTAGAGCAATTTTTTGTTTCTTCTAACTAGAGTGATTTATTATTCTTACTTTTCACTATAATTATCAGCAAAAAATTAATAGGAAGACATATAATATATATATATATATATATATATATAAAGTTTGAAGAATAAATTATTGGTAATACTCTTATAAAAGCAAATCATAAAATAAAATGAGATTTTCTAATCTGTATCAGCATATTTTGATATTTGAGTCTACAAATAACAATTATCATAAAACTTAAATTGTCGGAGAAAGGATCAATGAAAAAGATTCGATTGAAGGAGAAATTTGACAGAGGGGAAAAAAGTAATGAGAAGAAGAAAAAAAAACTGATGAGAGCAGAACTTTTTTTCTAATTATATGAGGCAAGGGATCTCTCATTATTCGAAACAAAGGAGTTGTCTTCAATTAATTGAACTCATTTGGAGTTGCCGGGGGAATCTTTGCGAAGGCCCTTTGCCCGGCCAGTCACCCATGAAACGTGAGTCCTTTTCACCATCAACGACTCTAATTGGATTTCTCTCATTCCTAGGCACTTGACTCTTCCACTCCCCCACCTTCTAGATGAACTTCATAATTATACTATCATAAAAATATTTATCGTATTAACTGGTATTACACGTTGACCTAAATTAGATTGTAATTATTCACGCGTATGACTTTTGGCATCATTCTATTGGATTATTTTTAATTTGAGAATATTTTTTTTTTACGCTAAATTAATTTTTTTTTATAGTACCGTGAATGTGTGTCATTGTATTTGATCTTTCACTCAGATAGGATTATAATTAATCAGAATCAAATCTACAAAGCCAATTTTATACTTTTACTAATTTTTTTTAATACTATATATAAATTTTAATTAAACTTTTGTGTTACATATTTTTAGAATAATTTGCGCTGAAAATAAATTTAATATTATATAAATATTACAAATGTTATAAAAATTTATTTTATTAATATTCTATTAAATATATATTTTTTAATTAAAATTCTATCGTCTTCTAGGTCATTAAGCGCTTCTCAAATCATTACGTAACTATGCTCCGTTGAATCCCGGTCCTATTATATTTATTTATTATCAGTTTTACATTTGATTAACATTCAGGAAAGAAAACATAAATAAACAAACAAACTTACAGATATATAAATGTAAAAAAAGAAATATCATAGCTCACACGAGGATGATGTTTGTAAAGGGACTATTAATTTGGAAAAAGTAAAAATAAAATATATACTTATATATAAATGACAATGCGTGATTAATTATAAATGTAATTAATTTCAATTTTGAATTTTCACAAAAATATATTCCTTCTGTCCGAAAATATGGTTTACAAATGTCGGATTAAGGAATGTAATTAATATTTCCATCTTTTCTCTTTTATATATATAAGTACTTTTTGTACTTCTGAAATAACATATGGCACTGCAATAGCTCATCCGTGTCAAAAATAATTGACAGTTAAAAAACAACGAATTGTATTAAAATTTTATTGACACCTGTTATTGCGAAATGGCAAATATTAATGAAAATTGTGAACAAGTACGTAAAAGAAGTTCGAAATCGAAACAATTGACACTTGAGGAGCTTAATGATATTCTGCAAAAATTGTTACAGTATAAGAACGGCGATAAATTGCAACGTTTCCACCAATTTTAAGGTTAGCCGTTTAACTGTTTCCAAAATTTGACATGTAGCTAAGCAGCAGTATAATAAAGGCCAATTATCTTTAGTTTCATCCAAAAACAGAAGAAATTCGAAAGAAAGCGTAAGGATTATTCAGAAAAATTCTGTTGCTATTGTCATCTCAAAATCAACATTTTTTGATGTTTTAAAGCGAAGTACTACGTTCAAACTCATTTCTTCGGCTGTTAATATATCTAACAGATCAAAATAAGGTTAATAGATGAGCGTTTTGCTTCTCCAAGATTAAACCAGATGAATATTATATTTCTTCCATACCTTCTAGGAATCCATTGAAATTTCTAAAAAAAATTTTAAAAGTCTATCTCAATTTAAAATTGATGAAAAATCGATTTCAATTTGTCATAAGAGCTAGCAGACAGACATGAAGTGAAGTTGATAAAAACGTTATAATAATAAGTTGACCTGTGGCCAGGTCCGAACCGACCGACGGTTTGAAATAAATTAATTTCCAGCTACAGAAACAATTTCAAATAATTTTCATATATCTATTAATGTAATAAAAAACAGATATGGATACATAAATAATAAATATAAACATTTTTAATTTTATTTTATTTATAATATATATGCAAGATCAGGCTGTGACGTCATGAATGGCTGGATGACGTCATATAATTTTAAATCAAGAAAAAACTAATAAATATGATTTTTCTCGAGGATAAAACCAATACAAAGTGCATGATTCGTGGTGATATATAAAAAAATCTCCTTTGGTGTGAAAATAACCCTTTCCTTCCTATCGTCGATCGCTAATACTACCACTTCCGGTTTCCGGAATTGCACCAAAAGTTGATCAATTCATCCCACTGATGAATTAAGTAAATATACCAAATTTCATCAAAATCGGTTGAGCCGTTCAGGCTGTACACATCTATACGGACGGACAGACGGACGGACGGACAGACGGACAGACGGACGGACAGACATCATGCTAAAAATACTTTTTTCTGTTTAGAAAATGCATGATTCGTGGAGATATGTAAAAATCTCCACGTGTGAAATTTGGTGTGAAAACAATACCTCCCTTACTATCGTCGGTCGGTAAAAATGATCATGGAAAAATTAATAGTATTTAGTATTCATTCTTATTTTATTATAATAAATTATTTTATAAAAATAAAAAATAATTTAGAGATAATATAGCGGACGTATCACGTACGTTCGTATGGGTAGGGCGGTTAAATCATCATAACAATGGGTATGTATATCATATTTTCGGATATGTAAAAGATTCTAATGTTTACCATATTTTCGGACAGAGTGAGTATCAAAAATTGATACTATATTTATTATTTGTATTCATTTAGTAAAATTTATTTGTAAAATTTAATTGGAAATAATAAATAAATATAGGAAAAAACCGAATTTATTTAAGCCATTTTAATCTAAAAAATATAAAAACAATTATATGTAATTTTATTACAGAGAATTCCAAAGAATATAAACAAATATGAAAATTTAAATAAATATTATTCCTATCTTCATGGATGATAATTTAAATAAATAATTATTACTAAATTACTTACTAAATTATATATTTAATAGGATTTTAATTATTTTAATTTTAATTATAAATTAATAGGAATATTCTAGATTTATCGCAAAAAACAAAACAAAAAAATATATTTATCTATATATATATATATATTATTTTAATTGAAACAAATTATCCAAGTTACGAGTATTCCTCTTTTTACAGGAGGTAGTACTATAGATTCATCCTGTTGAGTTATGCCATTACTAATGCAATGCAATACAAAAGGTATGACCTGTTCCGGATTTGCTTTTAGAGTGGCGATCCCCGATAACAAGCGTTAGGCAAAGAGAATTCGCCTGTCCTATTTATATTTAATGCAATTGAGTGCTCTTTCTATTGTATTAAATAAAAAGTCATGACCAAAAGAGCTTAAAGGGGGTAGAAACTTAAATTTAATTCTCTCTTGTGGTTAGAAAACACTGTTTAGCTTTCTTAATGGTCACACATGGCAAATTGCTTTTGCAACTACATATTTATATTCAAAATAGTAAAAAGATTATCGTTCAGTTCTAAATTATTATTTAATATATTGATCTTTATACGAATTCCTTGTTCTATTTATTTATTTATTTTTATTTTGTAAGGCACAATTGTGAATCTGGGTTGAGTTGTCACTCGCATGAAAGAGCCATCAATTCTTCTTTATATAACCTGTGAAAGTGATATCTCTTTCTCGGTGCTGACATTCCCCCAGAAGAGGTCCTTATAAGCCCCTCGCCACCTCCACCCATCCTACTCTTCTTCTCCCCGTGACTTTCCCTTTCGACACTCCGCCTCCATCCTACTAGCAAGACATTCACATCAAACTCTTCATAAAAAGAAATCTTAGTAAATATTCTCTCCAATAGAATATATAATAAAAACTCTTTTTTTTGTGTGTCTGTATATGCAATTTATTAATATTTGATACCCACGATACCAATAACTAAATCAGCATAAAAAAAATAATAATTTTATAAACTCAACTAGTTTATTTATTCAAATATTGCAGAAGCATTTATATGATTTTAATATAATCATAATTCAAAATTTTATTAAAATGAGTCATGTAATAAAATGTTTTTTTTTCTAAAATAGCTATTTTATTATTTTCCTAAACGTTAAATTCCATATTTTATGGTATTTTTTTATAGATAAACTAAAAAAGGTAATAACTATTATGAATGATGTGTATAAAATTTAATCCGAATAAATAGCAAATACCTTAGTTAAATAGCAATATGGTATTTTTTATATGGTCAAAATAAAATAATTTTTTTAGATAAAAAATTGACTACTGGCATGTTGACTTAATCTGATTTATATATAAATGTAAAAATAATTGAAATAATCTTATATTTATAGTATATAAAAAAAATGTTAACATAGAGAGTGTTTGTGAGCTTCCTTATAGAATTGTACTCGTATTAATATTAAATTTAATTATAGGAAAATTTTTCACAAAATATTCCAAATTTCATGAAATTATTATTCAATCTTACTTAATTACTTAATTTAAATTTCTTATTTTGATTAGGTTTATATTTTATATTGTGTGACTAACTAAAAAAAAGATATAAATTGAAGATGCCCTCCAAAATAAATAAAATAAAATAAAAATCTTTATATAATAGCCCAAAGACCAGCATTCCCAAATAGAAACAATTTATTTTTACAAGCTTTTATTTAGTTTCAACCCGTGTCCTGTCGTCAAAACTTGCAATCTGAATTTGACCCACTTCCCAATGTTAGAATGAGCTGAAATTTCGCATACATATGTAACTCTGAAGACAATGCAATATTCTGGTTCATCCTAAGTCATAGGAGACCTAGGAGGTATTATTTTTATCAATTAGTTATTACATATTGCAATAATATTGAAAAATAATAATTATCTATATATATCAACATTCATACTATAACCTAAAATCAAAAACCGGGCGAAATTTCTATCAATACTAAAAACTAGAAAATAAAAAAAAATATAAAAACAATTTTTTAAAACTCGCTTTTATTTAAATGCACTCAAAAGGAGAAAATAATTTCTCCACACACACCACGATTTCCTTATAATTAATCAAAAGCGTGGGCGCCAAACATGCAGGGAAAAACGTACATTCTACTTCAAATAGACATAGTTATCAATTATAGTGGAAAAGAAAAAATACAGAAAGGTTTGTGCATATACAATGAAATGTCCTTCGTATTTTTTTCCTTTTCCTGCATGTTTGGCTTCCACACTTTCATTTTTTAGATATGATTAATTATAAAGGAATCGTGGTGTGTGTGGAGAAATTATTTTCTCCTTTTTAGTGCATTTAAATAAAAGCGTGTTTTTAAAATGTTTTTTTTTTTATATTTTTTTTATTGATGTTTTGTAAACTTCAAATAAAATTTATTTATTTATTTTAACTAATTATATAACCACTACATAGTAAATAAAAAGAAATTTATAAAAATAATAAAACAATAATAGTTTATCATGAATTTACATATGATTAAAAATCACAATTACTAATTTTTCAATTTTTTTTTGTTTTTGTTGCAAACAAGTACTAATAACTGCTTTAGTTATTAAATATACTTGTAAAACAAAAGTTAAGTTATAACATGATTACACTAGCACAAACTTGGTGTCAAATTTAACAGTTTACAAACGCTATTTAGATTTTTTCTGTTGTTCCCATTCGGGAACGCTGGCTACAAATGAGTTAATTTGATAATTCCAATTTGGGAATTAGATGTAGGTGATTCAGCATAGGGAAAATATATTTACTACACCAACACATTTTAAGAACATTAGCACTTTATATATTATATTATAGAGCAGCGGTTCTCATATCGAGTGCCCGCAAACTTTTGAAAATTTTGCTGTAAAAAAAATGGTTAGATGATTTTCAGGCCAAACTTTTTGAACATTTCCGATATTTTTTCAATTTTTTTCAAAATGATTCTAAAAAAAAGGTGCGATACTCTGAAACAGCCCCCCCCCCCCAGGCGTGACCTCACATCAGTGTTCTAAGGGGGGCACAGAGCCTGAAAGTTTGAGAACCCCTGTTAAAGAGTATTACAATCTTAGGCAGTAATTTATATTTTATACTAATATATGCATTTTCACCGTGCCGTTATCTTTATAAATCAGATTAATTCAATTTCGAATATATTATTATTTCTTACCCTATAAATAGTCTTTATAAAGTTTACCCTTAAATATGCTGTTTATTTATATAACATTATTTACAATATCATACTTGGTAAAGTTCACAAGTTTTTTTAAATGTTACCTTTCACAATTGTCATGAGAATACAATTTATATATTTTTTTTTATTTTAACTTTAAAAAAAATTTATCTTTTATTTTTTTAGAATTCTCTCGTTGCTTTGAAACTATATTATATTACATGTACATGAATTTGTTTTTGAAATATTTGTAAATAATAAATATTATATTTAAATTTACAATTTAATTAATTTACTTTCTCGGACCTATGCTCCCCGAGGAAACGAGAAAAAAAATTCTATATTTTGAAATGAAATGGTAATGAAGATAGCAACATTATAAACCAAAATTAAATACATATTATTAATTTAAATTAAATAAATGTTCCGTAGATCTTTAGTAGGGTAAAGTATACAGTGGTTGGCCCCGAGGCAGTCATTGGCCCCCTATCACTAAAACACAAATAATAAGAGATTTTTATTTTAAAAATTGCGCTATAACTATGGTTATATAATCGTTTGTTGTATGGTTGTATAATCACTATAGAATACCTAGGCCAATAACTATAACAGGGAGCCAAAAACTATTTTTTAGGATTTTTGCGTGCTTATTGAATATGTCATGAAAAAATGATTTTTTTTTATTCATCAAAATGCTCAAAGTATCTATGTTCTACAAACCTAATTTGACACAGATTGTTCCGCAATTTGCTCAGATATGCATTAATTAAAGACTACTAGGAATTGCTTAAGGGGGCCAACGACTGTATGCTTTACCCTATCAATCATTATCGTTACAATCTACATTTCCTAGGGTGACCAAACGTCACGGTTTTCCGGGATTGTCCCGATTTTAGATGCTCTGTCTTCGGGACAGTCTATTGTTCAGGTTTTAAATATTTAGATCCGACGAGTATAAAAAATATTTTTTCGATTTGGCTCTTAAACTTTTTCGTTTTTTCATTCAATATGGCTATAAAAAATACTTAGGTAAAATGTCTTTGCGATCAGGCTCTTAAACATTTTCAATTTTTCAATATGACTCTAAGTATCACCAAGTGTGGCCACCCCTGATATATAATATAATATATGACAATGAGACCAATGCGTTTTTTTTACAAATGTCCCGGTTTGATGTTTTCGAAATATGGTCACCATAACATTTCTTCATATAGAAACAATTTTAAAAATATTTTTAGCATGCAAATATTGAACGTTCTTTTATTATTCGATTTAATTATTTAAGAAACTTCACTTAAGTAACCTGCCCATTATGTTTTTTGAGAATGATATAGTCTAGCTGTTAGAAAGTCTAATTTGATAAATTTTTAAATGTAAAGGGAGAAAACTTCCGATATCAGCTTTGTTTGTAGTATTTAAAAAAAAAGTATGTTATTGATGTCATTACATTAATAAAAATTTTGTTTTTTTGTGTTACTCCTAGGCAGTTGTAATAAAAATATTTAGAGAGGGGCCTCAAAATTGAATTGCGCCTTGGGTCACTCATGTGATAAATCCGCCACTGGTTTTAGATGACCTTTGTGGTCTTACCATAAATCTAAAACCCAACGTTCATCGAATTTTATATAAAACAATAATTTTAAAATTTTATTTTAAATATCCTACTCACACAATGTATTTAACGTAACAATTTATCATTATCAAATATAATAGTGTAAAACCATTGTTTAATATTATAACTTTATAAAAGTACTTTAATCCTATTTTATTTGTTAAGCTTTCTGTTTATAAATCAAAATAAAAATTAAACAAAAGGCAGTTCATATATAAAACATAAATTTAATATTACATGTTTAAAGTAATAACCTAGAAAAGGGAATGTAAAAATATATCGAAAATTTTATTTATTTAAATATATAAAAAGAAAAATTTTAAAAATTAAATATTTAACTTTTTTTCTATTGAATTAAATTTCCGGAAATAATTCCAGGTCAGATCATGTTAGACATTTTTGGACATTAATCATTTTTTTTATTATTTATTTATCCACCCACCACATTTATATTATAATGTTAAGATCCATCAAAAGAAATGATATTAAGTTTTTTTTTGTTTTTATTTGAAAATAACTCAATCTTTTAAAATAATAAAGTACAGGAGGAAGTTAACCCGAATTGATATAAGAGGGATGTATTTTTTATATTTTTTGCATTCTCAATTCTACTCATAGAAATGACAAGTATCAGTTTTTATTCTACAATACTAGAAAATATCGCTAATCTATTTAAAAGTTAATTCACGAAAATGAGAAAAAAATCCGGTAGAGGAGGGGGTGGAGCCTATATTCCATTTATCTAAAATGACAAGATGTTGTGTTTTAGTATTTTATGTTGTTGGCATTTTTTTCAAATATTATTACATTATAAGAGAATTAGATTGAAAATGATAAATCGTATATGACATTGATTAAATTGTTTTAATTTGTTCCTCAATTATTCTTGTTGATATTAGGATAAGATAAATTTAAACGGACTTTAATCAACGACTTTTCTTACTTTCCTATTAAATCTTATCCATAAGAAGGAAACGATGTTCATTTAATAGATTCAAGTATTCACTAGAATATTAACACATTCTTATAATCTAATATTGCAATATAAATTTAATTTATTTACTAAAATGTGTGTGTGAAGTAAAGATGGAAAAATTTATATATAAAGTAATGTAATTAATTATAATTGTAAAATGTTGAAGAATTTTACTGATAGATTTTTAAATAAGTTAAAATTGAAATGAAAATTTAAGAACCATTTTCTAAAATTATAAACATAAAATAAAATTTTATATTTTAGATATCTTGCGTGTAATAAATCGAATAATATACTTAAAACACTAAAAATAATCTGGAGTGTCTCCACTCGACTATCTCGCAATTTGAATTGGATTAAATAACATATGTATATTATATATAAATTAAATTTAATTAATTATAAATTATAAATAATAAATAATAAATATTAAACCAGCATATGTTTGGCTCTTTGTTGATGGCACCAAGCCACATCCTGGCGCGTGATTTGCAGTGTTAAAAAATTAATTCTAATACTTTCAGCGATTCAATCAAGCTGAAATTCTATATATAGCAGTTTTATACAATTTTTAAATATGTGAAAAACTATCAAACATATAGAGGAAAAAAAAATCAAAACATTGTAGGTAATGACCCTCTTCCAGTTAGTTAAGCTACATTTCTCAAAAGTTGATCGAAAACTACGAATTTTGAATAATGCCCTTATACCAAATTTCATGATTCTAGCTCAAACCGTTTTTGTGTAATATTGTCGACATACATACACACATATATATATATACTAGCTGCTCAGAGCGCCTTCGGCGCTCTTCACACCTAGACGGGGGCTCCGCCCCCTGTACCCCCGAGTGGTACATAGTATTTGGTGGTTGAAAGTAGTAAAAGGTTTTCATCCATTTTGTTTCAATCAGTATATTACATAAAACATTCATTTCTTTTTGTGTTCTTATTTAAAAAATATATTTTAATTTAATCACTATATTAATTATATATATTATTATTGTATATGTTATATCTATCTACCTATGTGGCTCAAAGATACTCGAAAGTTCTTAGCCGCAACAACCACATTTCTCCAAGTGTCCCTATCCTGAGCCCTTGTTTCATCTCTCTTACGTCCCTTCCTACGCGTCATTGGTTTTCCAAGCGGACGTTTTCCAATCGGTCTTCCCACCAATATCTTTTTCCTCTCCCATTCTAGCCACGTGCCCTGCCTATCGCAGTTTTTTCCCTTTTATAACCCTAACTATTTCTGAAGATGCAGAGAGGCCATGCAATTTCTTGTTATGCAGTCTCCCCCATACCCGGTGACCTCATCTTTCTTTGGCCAATAAATGCAGGGAAGAATCCTATTCTCAAATACTCTGAATCTACTCCCATCTCCAAGGGTCATAGACCATGCCTCCCACCCATATAATGCAACAGGCAAAATAATCTTTTTATATATTCCCTTTGATAATAATTTTGAAGAGATAAGCCTCTTTATTGCAGATAACAGGCGTTTCCCGATTGCAACCCCGATTTAAATTCTTCTCAAATATTATTATCCTTCGGGATTACATTCAATTTTTCTACATATTCAAATTCTACATTTTGTATCTTAAGATTTTGTATGTTAATACTCTTCCTCTTTGTTACTAAATATTTTTTCTTATCCCTATTAATTTCAAACCTCCATTAAATTTTCCTCGCTATCTGTAATCGCAATTGCCGAATCTCCTATTATATTTAAGTCGTCTGGGTAACCTAATATTTTACAATTGATTTCCGCATCTTATTCTTTCTTTACTACCTTCAAGACAAATTTGAAGATTGATTGGATCTATTGAGTCATGCGTATGTTTTACTAAAGTCTACAAATAATTAGTGAACAGATTGAATATTGAATTCGCGGTTTTTTTCCTAATATCTGTCATAATGAAAATATCTTAATTAATGTTGGTCGATTTGGCCTGAACCCGCAATGATATCTCCTAATATTTCCTCCGCCTATGGTTCTTAAGTATTGTATATGTTATAATAGTGAAATAGAGTATAATATTTCTTGATCATTACATTTTGGTATTTTATTTTCATTGCTAGATTATTATTGAATATTTTTAATTATAATGAAACTTGAGAAAATGCAAAAATAGAGACTTGAGACAATTTATAAAAATTAACGGTATAAAACTATAGATAAATGACCAATATATACATTCATTAATAGTATTAATTTAAATTAATTGATTTATTTGTTTTTTTTATTATTAAGTTCATTTATTAATTTTTTTAGATCATAGTTATTTTCCTTAAAAGAAACTTAAATTCTGTGGTGCTAGGGGATTTGAAAATTATTCGCCGCAATATGAAGATTTCGCTTACAGTTTCTGTCATGTCCGACCTCCATCCAACAGTTATTTTCCCTCAAGTTTTTTGCTTCTCTTAATCATGTGATCTATATATTTAATTTTTTTTGATTCATTATAATAAAATTTAAACAAATAAAAATTTTTACTTTGTTAATTTATATAAATTTCAATATAAACTGATTGTGAGTGATACGCTTAGCCAATACTCTGAATAATTTGTGTACAAAAATATTGAATGTTCTTAGCGAGATTTGATATAATGTTGTACGATTTGTCCTAAATCTGAATTAGAAGAAAATTATAAATTGCCTCCTCTTCCAGCCCAATTCATTTACCCACCCATGTTACATGTGGCATCTAAATTTCTTAAAACTCCGTTTTTTTTTAATTTAAAATAGGAGAGAAAGAGTTTTAAATTATATTCGAATAGCCTATATATTCTATATATCAGTAATTTTTTCTGAATTTAATAGCAAGTTGATTTTAAAAATTTTCCATTCTTAATGCATATGATTGATTACATGTGTTAAAATTTAAAAAAATTCAAATATTCTAATTTTTATATTTATATACAATTTAATATTATTTTTTATTAATATCATATCAAAAAAAGAGAATTTATTAAAAATTAAAAATAAAAAAAGAAGCCTATTAATAAAAAATTGAATGGTGATTTAATTATTTTATTAAATTAATTAAAATGAGACCTTTTAGAATAAATTATTTAATTGAAATGATATTTAAATATAAGAATTTAAAAAAATATTATATTCTTTGTTTGGCAATTGTTATTTAATTATGTGCAACATGATTCGACTTGCACAGAGCATCGTTATTTTTTATTAATATCACATAATAAAAATGAATCTTTTAAACATAATAAATAAAAAAGACATTTTAATAAATTTAAAAAATATACCCAATTTAAAAATGTCAAAAATTTAAAACAACTTTATATCATCATATTTTAATTTTTATATAATATATATATATATTTAGTAATTAATAATAGAGTAATTAAATTAAAATAAAAAACAAAGATAATATAATTCAGTCATTTTAATTCAGGTTAAATAATATTTTTTTTTTATTATTCAATGATAAAATTTATATATTATTATATATATATTATAGAAAAGAAGAAATATTCAATTAAATAAAAAATAATTTAAGATAAAAATATGATCTAATAAATATTTTAATTAAATTGAGAACTTTTAGAATAAATTATTTAATTGAATTGATATTTGTATATTAGAATTTAAAATAAAAAGCGAAATATTATAATAATTCTTCGATTGGGAATAGCTATGATAATTCATTGTTTGAAATGATTCCGCTTGGCCGACAGTGAGCCGCGAGCTGCTCTTGAATGAACAACACGGAGAATTATATAAACTTTAAAAAATTAATTTCTGCGGTTATTGATAAGATATTAATAAAATTTATAGCCTATGTTACTCTAGGGGTATATAAGAATATTGTGATATAATTTCAAAGAAATCGGTTCAGCCAATTCTGAGTCTATAAAATAGTAATTTTCCGGACAGACAGACAGACCGACAGACAGACAGACAGACAGACAGACGTGAAAAATTCTAAAGTCACTTTTGGATTCTAGAGGTCATGAAACGCGAAGATATGCAAAAAATTTTAAATTCTGAGCAATGTGCAGACAAAAACCTTTTTTTATATATATAGATATATAAACACAGACAGACATTTTTCTCAACCTTAGTGAAAATGATTCAGGAACATTCAAAACGTATAAAAACATCAAAATCTCGACATCGAAAATTTTCATGATTGCAATACGAGATAGTAAAAAGAAAACAATAGAATTGTAGATATACCCGTAAAGCCTCAGAGATATAGGAGAAATTGTTTATGTTTACGACCGACATTGGTAGGCAAAACTACAGAATGTTGTAAATAGAAAATTAATGAGGTAAGGAGGAATAATGAATTTTCTCAGTAGTTGAATTTATTTTAAAATTTTTAAAGTCGAGTTAAACACTTGTTTAGAAGAATACCTTGAAATTCGAAAAAAGTTCAATTATTTTCCAAAAATAAATCACTATTCACAACCATACATTACACAACTGGCAACCCTGCTTGTATCTTTCTTATCATCTGACGTCGCAATTTCTTTTCTATAGTAATCACTAACCTTAAAGATACTTAAATTTCAAACTTTTTTTTTAATATTTTTCTTTTTTTCCGTTTTTCTCGTCTTCCGCCTAACCGCTTTCTTGAGCATACCATCTAAATTATAACTTTCCGAGAATTTTATTTTTACCCTCCGTCCAAAAAGAATTAATGGTTCTACTGGTGTTTAATTAATTAATTAATGTTATTTATTTGTTCCGATCCTATATGGATGTGAGGCATGGTCCACGCCTGGAATTGTTTCAGAGTATTCGAAAAAGTTACTACTTATAATTTTTGGACAATAGGTGGGGAAATATTAGAGAGAGAATTGCAAGAGTCACGATCAATGATGTGTAGACAATATAAAGGCATGTGAAAGAGAGTTTGAGAGAATAGGAGTTGTAGTTCAGGATTGAGACGGTTAAGAAAAAGAACCTTTGACTTCAGTATACCTCACAGATAGATTGATATTTACAATTAAACATACTTTATATATTTATTTATATATAATATTAAATAATGATTATTATTTTATTGAAACATTTTAACATGAAATACTTGTATTTAAGTTAGAAAACTCAAAATGCATGAAAATTTATTCTTTCAATAATTAATAATTAATTTAAATTTATTCCATACTAATAAATATAGAATATTTTTTGTTAAATTATAAATTCAGTATTATTCCTTTAAACGAACAAAAGTTCAAATAAATTGAGAATTTTGACAGTACAAAAAAACATTAAAAACACATGATGATTAATTCAAAAGTAGGAGAAAAAAATTAATAAAATCGTAACTTTGATAAATATAATTTCAATAAATATTAAAATTGTGGATGATAAAAAAATCCCGGTATTGATAATTTTGAGTGTTGCATTTGATTGGATGAAAAATGAAAACGATAAATTTAATTTTTACTTTCCCGCATACTTCGTATAAGGGAAGTATTGGAATCGTCAAAAATTTCGACTTCGAGATTTCGATAGATAAATAATATAATAATAAAATTTCGTCAAAATCGGTTAACCGGAAGTGGTACTTTACCTACACTGGTTGCGTTTATCTTTCAAGTAAAGTACCAGTTTGCTTCGAGATATTTGCTTCATATTTTGTATATAGATTTAAAAATATGAAAAAAATTCAGATACCAAATTTCATCATGATCTGACTACTGGAAGTGACATTTTACCTATACAAGTAGCGTTTCTTTTTTACCGACCGACGATAGTAAGGGATGTATTGTTTTCACACCAAATTTCACCTATGGATATTTTTAGGTACATATCTCCAAGAATCATGCATTTTCTTAACAGAAAAAAGTATTTTTAGCATGATGTCTGTCCGTCCGTCTGTCCGTCTGTCCGTCCGTCCGTATAGATGTGTAGAGCCTGAACGGCTCAACGGATTTTGATGAAATTTGGTATATTTACTTAATACATCAGTAGGATGAATTGATCAACTTTTGGTGCAAATCCGGAAACCGGAAGTGCTAGTATTGCCGATCGAAGAGAGGAAGTGAAGGGTTATTTTCATATCAAATTTCACGTGAGGACATATCTCCAAGTGTTATGCACTTTGTATTGGTTTTATCCTCAAGAAAAATCATCTTCATTAGTTTTTTCTTAATTTAAAATTATATGTCGTCACCCAGCACTTCATGACGTCACAGCCAGCCCTTATATATTATAAATAAAATAAAATTAAAAATATTTATATTATATCCATATCTGTTTTTTTTACATTTAAAATATCAGTTAACCGGAAGTAGCACTTTATTCTATATATATATATATATATATATATATATAAATGTTACCAAATATCAAATTTGACACCAATAAACTAATACGAACTGGCTCTTTATCAATACCAAGTTTACACATTCTAAATATTCATTCACAACTTTTTATACCTATTTATATGCGGGAAAGTCTAGGGGAGGACACTCCCGCTTATTTATATTTTTAATTGAATCTTTTGCTTTTAATGAAGAAATAGTTTTAAAAAATATAATGAAACTGACAATGTCAATGCTATCTTTTGATAATTATAATATATATAATATGGTAAATTCAAGAGTTAGACAGATATATCTGAGGATTGGGATGGTTGGAGGAATATGGTTGCTGAGACCAAAAGCTTTTGAGTCTAAGGCTAAAGTGATGAATAGATAAATAGATGATAATTTTAGAATATAAAATAACAAATTCTTGTTTTATTGGGGCATTTTATTTATTTTATTTATATTTTAATAAATTATTATTAGTAGTTATTTAACGAAATTTAGTTGTTATATTTATATATATATACACCTATATATATATATTATAGATTAATACATTGTGAAGAGTAAAGTGAGTGGAGAGGCAGTATTTTGCTTTGTCTTAAGTACCCATCTTAAATCAGAGTTTTACTTTGGCAAAGGACGAGGTTGGTGGTTGAGGGTTACTTACCCTCTTAGGGATTGTCGGCTGTCAATTAGACTGGATTGGAAGCTACAATAAAATCTTCCACCTTGAAAAAGCCTTTACGATCAACCTAGCCAAAATGTCACTTCCTCTTGCATTTTGCCTTAAAGATAATCATTCTTTTTTGCCTCATTGAATATTTAAATCCCCACCCAAAGCGTTATTTTCTTTGTTTACTTCTCGTACAGCACCAGTGTGAAAAATTTTTGTAGTTATTGAAGTTGTTTAATTTTACATCCGTAAAATTAATAATCCAAAGTTTTTTTTAAAAAAAAAAATAAGAATGATAATTAAATTAATTTTTATAGAAAAATAAAAAAATAAATAAAATAGTAGAAAAATAAGATTGGAAGTGTATTTCCCGGAATAAATCATAATTCAATTGTGAGAAAATCTATTTCCATCAAGAATCTATATATAATGAAACAGATAATTTGCAAAAAGAAATCAAAAGACACTTAACGTTCAATTCTCTTTCTCTTTTATTTCTTTTTCTAAGTGAAAATTGAATTGAATTATAAATAATTCCAATTGAAATTCATTTCACTTTGTGATTCGAATGCACTCAAATGGAATTTATATTTAAATTCACTTTTTAACAAATCATAGAAGAATAAAGAAAAAGAGGATGAGATGAGCCACCCTAATTGAGGTATGAGTGAAGGGGATTGTGTGTTTGAGTGTGTGTGTGTGAGAATTCATAATTATCATCCACCTATACGGACAAATTAGTTTTATAATTGCCCCGAAAAAGGTTAAAGATCATCGATCTTGGTCATTGGATGATTCATTTTTAATAGGATATGTTCATTGTGCAATTAAAGCCCATGGGAGTCACAACAGGAAAATTTTATTTTTATTTTCTTTTTCAAAGAGTGGATTGTTTTGTTATTCATTTGGGTATTTTTACAAACACCGGTCAGATTTATATTTTCAATGTTTACATGTTTTTTTTTTATATGAATATTTTATTCGTTTAATACTTAATTGTGTTATTATTTCGGTGATTGGCATTTTTTCAATGGTTTGGTTCTTTTGTACTGTTTTAATTAATTGAAATCTATAATAGATCAGGATAAAATCAATAACTCAATGAAAACAGAAGTTTAGGAAAAAAAAAATAAATAAAAATAAAAACGACTTTATAAATTAAATACAAATATGTCTTGAAAATCTTTCAATAAAAAAATTATTTCTTTTTGAAAATGAAATTTACTTATAGATAAAGAAATCAACAAAATAAATAAATAAACAATAAGAAGAAGTAATCAATTAAATATAATTTTAACTTCTATAAAATTCTTTATAAATTTTTAAAAAAAATTATATAGAAAATAAATTGTTATAAGAAGAATAAGAAAATAGGAATAGTAATTATTATTATTAATTATTATTTATTTTTGATTCTTTTGATTTTTTATTAGCATTCTAATATAACAATAATAAAAATAACATCTTATAGTACTATAGTGTACTATTAAATAAATAAGATGGCATCAATCTTAATAAAGTAAAAAAGTTGACCTGTGGCCAGGTCCGAACCGACCGACGGTTTGAAGTAAATTAATTTCCAGCTACAGAAACAATTTCAAATAATTTTAATATATCTATTAATGTAATAAAAAACAGATATGGATACATAAATAATAAATATAAACATTTTTAATTTTATTTTATTAATAATATATATGCAAGACCAGGCTGTGATGTCATGAATGGCTGGATGACGTCATATAATTTTAAATCAAGAAAAAACTAATAAATATGATTTTTCTCGAGGATAAAACCAATACAAAGTGCATGATTCGTGGTGATATGTAAAAAATCTCCTCATGTGAAATTTGGTGTAAAAATAACCCTTCCCTTCCTATCGTCGATCACTAATACTACCACTTCCGGTTTCTAGATTTGCACCAAAAGTTGATCAATTCATCCCACTGATTCATTAAGTAAATATATCAAATTTCATTAAAATCCGTTCAGCCGTTCAGGCTGTACACATCTATACGGACGGACAGACGGACAGACATCATGCTAAAAATTTTTCTGTTAAGTAGTTTTTTCTTGATTTAAAATTATATGACGTCATCCAGCCATTCATGACATCACAGCTTGGTCTTGCATATATATTATTAATAAAATAAAATTAAAAATGTTTATATTTATTATCTATGTATTCATATCTGTTTTTTATTACATTAATAAATATATTAAAATTATTTGAAATTGTTTTTGTAGCTGGAAATTAATTTACTTCAAACCGTGGCCACAGGTCAACTTATTTAAGTTATTTTTATGTAATACACACACAGAAAAATTTTAAGATACACTTTTATTGATTAAATTTTGTAAAGAATATATTTATTTTCCTTTTCTTTATATTTTACGTAAATTTCTGATTCAATTTTATTTGACAAGTTATTTTACTAATTCTCTCAATTCTTGTCTGTTTCACCTTTTAGCTGAAATCCTCCCCTCCATCCCTACTTTTGCTTTTACTATTCCTCCTCTTTACATCCTTTTCAACCAAAAGCATAATTGAAAATTTAATCTTATTTGTTCTAATTAGTGGAAGATGAATAATGTACAGCACAAACATTGGCGAAAAATGAAAGTGAAGGAAAGTGGATGGTGGAGGTACGTTTTCAAGTGTTGAAAGGGATGAAGATGTCTGGGAAAAGATTACAATTCATCATCTTCTCATTTTTTGAAGATGTTTTCTAATTTATACAAAAAAAAAAAAAAAAAAAAAAACAATCTTCTAATTATATTCATCTCAGAACAACAGGATATAAAAATAATAATCGAATTAAATGAAATTTCACCTGGAATCTTTATTTATTTTTTATTTCATTACTATATTAAAAAGTATTTTTTAACAGGATATAATCCGTGTGGCTTAATTAGAAAACTCATCAAAGTGATCCAAAGCGTTTGCTTTATTAAAAAACTTTGCCGCTCCATTAAAATCTAAATCCCTGGTGATGAAGTTGCTAATACAATTTCCATATCCAAAATCTTTATTGAATTTTCGAGGATGGTTATGGTACCGGATTTACAATTGCAGGTGTTTGTCCCGAGGCGCCTGCAGAGAGTATTTCCAGTTGGTTGGAGGCGAGTGCCGCTTCTGGGATTGCGACCTTTGTCCTCGCTGCTCATGTACCGGAAAAACTCTGTGATGCGTTGGGGGTGCTGGCCGTCATACGTAGACAGGCCATTGTCACCTGGAGCTGCCCCGATGTGAGTAAAAAAAAAACAAACTTCCGTAGTATTATTTCAATTATACTGAAAGATTAACTCCCAGGATTTCCTTTTTATCCTTTTCCAGGATCTCTTTCTGCATGAACTCTTTTTTCATTTTAATTACTTTTTTAGAAAAATCAGGAAAAGAGATATATTTTATTTATACTAGACTTAATTCTAGTATTCTATCCGGAATTTACTTTTAATCCAATTTTTTTGAAAGTATGTTTTGTTACGGAATTCTTAAACGTAATATAAATTTGATAGTGACTTCAAATTTGTCAGACCAGATCTATAATCACTAAGCCAGCGTCATGGTATTAATTAAATATTATAATTTCAAATAATATAATAATAAACTATCAACATTTTCTATCATTAAGTGCTAATACCTGGTTCACCGAGCTGCGGCTCGGTACTTTAAAGAAATTATTCTCTATGAACTTTGAATATTTAAGATTAAGATTATTATTTAAAATAAATAAACGACAAAATATATGTAACAATTTAAAATAATTTAAAAGAATATAAAGTAAAACAAATAGTCTTAGAACATACAGCCCTTCAACGAGCGTATCAATGCATCGAAAGACAGAAAATTATGGCATGTGGATATAACATAATATATATTTCGTAATTTGATTACAAAATTACATTAAAATAAATATTTTTAATTTTAATTTATTTTATTTATATTTTGTATTTAAGGAAGCGCTGCCCGGCGTAGCCCGGCTTTTAAATTAAGAAAAAACTAACATGATTTTTCCTGAGGCTGAAACCAATTCAGATCGATTTTTCTTTATAAAAATTATCCATGGTGTGAATTTCAAAAAAATACTTAGAGCAATTTAATATTTCAAAAATACAAATATATATATATATATATATATATATATATATATATATATATATACCATTTTTGCAAGTATAATAAGTTATTATATAATTTCACATACACCAAAATTTATGCTTTATTCTAAATATATATTAAATGTATTAAACATAATTAACTTAAATAGCTCTAACACAATATCAAATTGGAACTAATTTTTAACATTATAATAGTAAATTTTATATAAAAATGTATTAGTTATAAATATTATTCAAAATTTAAATGAAAAGCTTTTTTAAAAATAAATGTATTCTAAACCCGATTCAACTTATGCGTTTTTCAAGTCATTCTGATTTCAAAAAAGTGTTTTTCCCGTTAACGCATGTCTATGTATGTATGTGTGTTAGAAATAAATGAACAAAATCCGGTCAATCGGTAAAATCGATCATACCAAATCATATATTTAAGATTATATCGGGTTATAACGGCCCAGCAACATTTTCGCTTAAATACATTCATAAATAAATAAATATTAAATAAGTTAAATGTCCATATTTCCTAAACTATAAACAATATAAAAAATTTTATATGAAACAATTTATAAAGAATTTCATTTTACAAATTTAATCTGTATATGTGAAAAACTTTGCCAGACTTTAAATATACATGATAAAAATTATAATATTAGGCATATTTTTAAAATATAAAAAGTAAAAATATAAACAATTTGTATAGAATTAAATAAAAGTCATTTTATCTCATATGAGACAAATTTTGTCAGAGTTTAACTAACAAAAAAAAAACCCGGCTTGTTTTTTGCTGACAGAAAATTTTAATAATGATGTGAATTATAGATTTGTTTGTTACCATAAACGAATCTAGACTGATAAATCAATAAAATAATTTATTATAAAAAATTGGCTCATTTAATCATTTTTTATATGGGATATTAAATTTATTGATTGGTTAAAATAAAAGGATTAAAATCTTCATTTATGGTTGTTAGGCATACATTGTAATTAAATTATGATAAATTTAATTCTTCCTTATATTTAGGAATTAAATATGATAGTTAAGCTAAAATTTATTATTAGAGAACGGAATTAATTTTTTTCAAATTACAATAATAATATTTTTTATTAATAGAAACATATTTTTTATTTAAATAAATACAAAGATAGATTGTGTCAATTTGTGACTATATAAAGTTTTTCGTAATCTTTAAATGATCCATATTCTATCATAGATATAATATATCCATTTTAGCGATAAGAATATATGTGGCTATTTTTGGGTTTGGACGATCTCCAGATTTAATCAAAATTTCTTATTGAAATATTTTAAAACATATGTAAAAAAAAATATTATTTGTAAATATGTTAGAAAAATAATTTTATTGAGCATTTGATGAATAACATTTAGTCTATAAATAATTGAAAAAAATTCATAATTTTACCGACCGACGATAGTAAGGGAGGTATTGTTTTCACACCAAATTTCACATGTGGAGATTTTTACATATCTCCACGAATCATGCATTTTCTTAACAGAAAAAGTATTTTTAGCATGATTTCACACCAAATTTCACACGAGGAGTTTTTTTACCGACCGACGATAGTAAGGGAGGGGTGGTATTGTTTTATATATCTCCACAAATCATGCACTTTGTATTGGTTTTATCCTCAGGAAAATCATCTTCATTAGTTTTTTCTTAATTTAAAATTATATGACGTCATCAAGCCATTCTTGACGTCACAGCCTGGTCTTACATATATATTATAAATAAAATAAAATTAAAAATATTTATGTTATATCCATATCTGTTTTTTATTACATTAATAGATATATTAAAATTATTTGAAATTGTTTTTGTAGCTGGAAATTAATTTATTTCAAACCGTCGGTCGGTTCGGACCTGGCCACAGGTCAACTTATTTTTATTCATTTAAAAAAATGTTAAATGAAATAAATAGACACAGAAAAATATTTTGCTGGAATTTTATATCAATTAAATTTATAATTTTAAGATATAAGTGAATCTGACATTTTTTAGTTATGCTTCGTTTCAATATACATATATATGTAAAGTACAAATAAGGGTATTTATCTATATTCTAGTTGAAATTCCCTCAGCAAATTTAGAGTTCAAAAGTTTAAGTGTGATAAACAAATTTAGAATGAGACAGGCACCGCCTGCTGAATATACAACCAAACTGACACTACAGTGATGTCACATAAATAATGTATCATACAAAAGTAAAAATAATTTATATTTTAAAATTCTTGATATTCTTATAATCTCAATAAATATATAAAAAAAGATTGATTTTATATATAGTTACTATAATATATATACTAACGTAGCAATTTACATAATAAAACTACATCTTCCTTACCATCAATATTGATAGTGATTTTAAATTATTTTTTTTTTTTTTATAAATTTTCTATCAAATGAAGTCAAGTGTTCAAAGCAATAAATATTCCAATTTTTTTTAAAGGTATTAATGAATTAAAATGAAAAAGAAGGGTGAAAATTATACATTTAAAATGCAAATACAAATTTAAATATAAATGAGATTTTTCTTCGAAGAAAATATATTGTTCTTTTTTTTCAATGAACCATTTTTTTATAATATCTAAAATATAAAATGAAAAAAAAAATCTTAAAAATTATCAAATTTGAATTTTGTGGTTAATTGAAAAGAGGCGAATTGAAAAATTTTGTATATTATAATATAATTTTTCATAATCATTATTGCCTAAGAAATTGAAAAGATAAATTGTAGCCATTTTAATGGATTATTTAAGAATATTTGTCAGATGTAGAAAAATAATTTAGATTTGATAAATTTTTATGAATTTGTTTTTTTTTTATATATTTATATTTTTTTATATATCTCATAATAATTCAATTTCTAAAATTAAAACAAATTTATCTCCAAGTACGTGACAGATGGACAAACAATGGAATTTGAATAAATACTCTTCGTTTATTAAATATTTCTGGATAGACAGACCTACACAAAAATAAATTATAAAGTTATATTTGGATTTTACAATATAAAGCCATTTAAAAAAATATTAGTCAACTTAAAAAATAAAAGTTATATAAATATATATATCGTATATTTTGAAAGAGGAGTAAATTCATTATTTTATTGTTTAGAGAAAATTATCCAAAATGAAAAGATTTATCATATTTGTTAATTAAGCACACAATTTCACTAATTTATCATTGGGTATACAATTGTAGTATATATTATTAAATTATTTTTAGGCGAATTTAAATAAAAAATAATGTATTTTACTCTCATCACTTTCAAATTAAATATAGATAATTAAAAATAAATTAGCTTGAATCTTCATAAAATTTATTAATATTAAAAATATTCACTTTATTTAATTATTTATAAATTTGTACACTGGCTAATTGTAAAAGAAAAAAAAGTTTTCATTCTTATTTATCAAAATATTCTGTCTAATTTTAACGTAATGAAATTTTATATAAGATATTGAGAATCAAATTTTTTAATCAACCAACTTCACCACCCATCTCTTTCTATTGGTGCTCCTTTTTCTTAAGTCAAAAACAATTATATATTTTATAAATATATTATATAATTAATTAATTAATATTTTTTCATTTCATCTTTTAATAATGTTTTTATTATAAATGGAATTTATATTAAATAATATATATATATATATATATAATTTTTTAATTAAATATATATTATTATTTTTCTCCAAAAAAAAGAATCAATATTTTAAAAGGTAATCTAATGTTTAAATTTTAGGCGTTATTTTATAAAAGTAATAGATTAAACTGTAGGTACTAGTTGAATTCAATTTAATATAATTAGTAAATTAAAATTAAACTTAAAAAATATTATTTAACTTAATAAGAATAAGTTTTAATTAATATGAACATTTCAGTTCATGCACCACCAATAATATGACGACCAATGATAAGTAAAATGCGCATAAAGCAAATACTAAACTTAAATTGAAGCTTGACGAAATATATGTTTTATCTTTTGTGATTAATTTTAATTTACATTGATATGATAAAATGATATTGGATAAAACTTGTCTTTAATTGATAGAAGTATATAAATTAATAATGAATATTGAATTAGATAATTTTAATTCTTTCTCTGAGTCTGAGAAAGTGATGACATACTGCTTTAATTTTACTTTATAAATGATTTATTGATTTGTCTATTAATATTTTTAAGGATATGATCCGAGCTTAAATTAATTTCAAGAGCAATAGAAAGATTTAGTAACATAAAAAAATTTAATTAAGACGAGATAAATGGCGAAATATGTTCTGAATAAAAGTGTTGCCATATTTCTTAAAAACTTTTCTTTGCTAGTCAATATAATTTTACTTTTTTATTATTTATTTATTTTTAAATATATTACTACGATCTTTCTTTATGAGTTTGGAAAATTTCAATTGAATCATTTACATTTACTTATTTGAATGGACGGTAATTTATTTATTTTCGAGTTTTGTTTCACGAATTAATTTTTTTTTTCTGGAGGGGAGAGGGAGGGGAGGAATAATAAAATATTCTACTTACCCCTAAAATTATTTTATACATTTTATAAATTATTACCAATATCACCAATTTTAAATTTTCTAGTACTAATTTTTCATTTTGATATTCCTAAATGACATATTATATAATATATATTATATACGAATAAAAATTCAGCTAATTATTCAGTGAGATGAATTGGAAATCAAAAAGTAAAAGTCAAAAAATGAATGGATTTTTTCTTTTCGAAATCGTAACGTCTTTAAAAATTCATTCAATCTTTTTTCTTTTTTTTTTTTTTTGTTACGAGAAAAATAGACACGGATATTCGTCGAATAAATCAAGATCCGATAAAGTAGATTAACCAGTTGGAAAAATCCCCTAAAATACTTTATTGGTTGTGAATACAAAAGAAAAAAAAATTATGGAAGAGCATTGAGAGGCTTATAAAATATTCATAAGAGAAATGATTTCATTCATTTTTAATTTTTTTTTTCTCTTATACTTACGCCAAAATAAGTTTTAAGTATAGAATCCTTTTTTTTTTTGTAAAAACCTATTGAATATAAAGTGAAGGAATCCTTAAAAGCGAGAATTTCTTTAGAAAATATTTGATTATTACCTTTTTTGAACATTTTATATTTTTATTTACAAATCAAATGTTTGAATCAAGACAAATTGTTTTTCTTTTTCCTTAGCTATATAAACAACGATAAGGATATTTCGATTTTTTTTTTTGAATCCTGTATATAAATATTCCTAGTCACTCGTGCGAATGTAGATTTACATTTTTCATATTAAGCTGATATTATTTCATACAAACATAAATATAAATAAATATGTAAATATGTTGTTTTTTTAATTTTTTTGTAAAATATAAAATTCATGTTTTCATTCTATGAATTTTTAATTTATGGTTCGAAAATAATAATACTATTATATTTCATGAAGCATTTGAGCAGCTAGTTAAAAGTAATTGTGTGAGAGAAGAACTAATTAAATAACTTTAAAATAATATTATAACCAACTACTTAGAAAAGGATAATAACAAAAAAACAAATTACTAACTAGCATGTCTACATTAAAAAAGACATAATATTTTACATATTTTACAAAATGTATAAATTTTTATATAAGTATAATCTTTCAATCGAATCTATATTTTTTAAAATTTTTATATTTCATCACTAATAATGGGTAATTATGTCAATGAGTTGTCCAGATTAATACCAAACCAAAACTCAATCAAAGTTTAATTTTTGCTTATTTGACAATTTGCTTTGATGATGAGTTAGTATTTACCAACTGATTATGCGATACTGTTAGTAACTTATCATTATTATTGATGAAGTAAACAATATTTGATAGTTTGATAATAGGCATGTAAAATTTAATATTCTAATAAGCCAAATTTATATCTATCTGTCTTATTTATATATATATATATATATTGCCAATCTATCTTCTCCCATTCTAGCCACGTGTCCTGCCCATCGTAGCCTTCTCGATTTTATAATTTTAACTCTATCTGGAGATGAATAGAGGTAATGCAATTCCTCGTTATGCACTCTTCGCCATTCCCTCGTGACCTCATCTTTCTTTGGCCCATAAATGCTTCGCAGAATCCTATTCTCAAATACTCTAAATCTACTCTCGTCATAAGCCAAATTTAGTAACAAATATTCCTAATGGATTATTACTTATTTTGATTAGACATCTTAACAAGTTGTTAAATCATAATCTTAAAACGGGTAGGACGACATAAAGTTTAAACCAAAAAGTCCAAATCTATTAGATCCAAAAATATTTTTAGAAAATCTATTATTTTTAGAACAATTTAAACTATTTAAAAATATATATTTAAAATTATAAGAAGTTAAGTTATTACTTAAGTCATTTCAATACTTTTTCGGTTTTCATTTCGGTTTATTTCTTTTAGAGAAAGTTAAATTTATACTAAAGTCACTTCTCCACTTTTTCAGTTTTTAATTCGGTTTATTTCTGTTTAGATAAAGTTAAGTTGTTACTTAAGTCATTTCTCCACTTTTTTGGACTTTATGATTTTTTAGTCTTTGGACTTTTTGTCGTACAATCCTTAAAATGAGAAACTGTTTAGTGCTGATTTGAAAATTTAAATAAAAACAAATTAATAATTATTTGTCACTACGTTCCTAAGGCAAATTTACGTCATAAAAGTAGGAGAGACCCAAGCTTTTAAAATTTAAAAATTAAAAATTATAAATAACATTTTTTTTTATTTTTTTTCAATCGATTTACTCAAGAAAATACTTGTGTGGCCACACTTTAGAGGCATTTATTTTCATAGATTTCGTTTCAATTTATGGATATATATAAAAGATATTTCTTAGTTTTCTATTCCATTACACTTGGTAAAATACTTAATTATTTATCAAAATTAATTGAAAATCTCTAGTTGGACAAGGCTTTAAGAAAATTGTCTTAAAAATATTCTTTAAGCACTTTTTAATTTCGTATAATATAGTACTTTTTTTTCAATCTCTAAAATGGCTTTTAAGTAATTATAAGATTTTTTACTAATCAGATGATTCACAATCATGAGACTTTGTACTTCTCTTTAACTTTAATTCCATTAACCTGGGTAATAAATCTGATTAATCTAATTTGTCGATTTCGTACTTTTTCAATCATGATTGTTTTAATTACAAGTGCTAGTTAAGTGATCGTCGATTGCACTCAACAGTAACAGAGAGTAACAGACAGGTGCTCATTTCAGGGGCTAATTGCCTTGCTCGCTGCTTGTCATTATATGTATAGATCCATTTTCTCGTAAAAGGGATTTAATTAATTTCCATGGATAGAAACGAGAAGAGACTCCCCTACTACTTCCAAACACCCTTCCCCCTACTAATATAAGTACACTTTATGATGTTGTCAAAGTGCGTGACGTGAAACGAATTCGCTATACCGTCTCATTTATTTCATAACGATTTCTTCAGTCAATAAATATTATTTATTTATTTATTGGAATGAAATATGTTAGAAGAAGATAAAGTAAACATGGTCTAATAAGAAATATATAAATTTGATTAAATTAGATTAAACTATATATATATATAGATGTAAAAAGAGAGACAGATATATATATATATATATATTATTTATAATGTGTAGAAAAACTATTAAATGAAAATAATAGTTTTAAGACAAAATATTTAGTATCAATGAATTGGGTAAAGACTGTTATCATACATTAAATAGGCTCATTGGTATTAAAACTAAAATATATAAAACAATTATCTTATCGGTTATTATATCGTAGTGTTCTTAGTAACATATAGGAGTCGAAAAAAGATGAGACTGCATCACGAGAAATTGCATGACCTCTATGCATCTTCAAAAATAGAGTAATAAATTCGAGGATGTTGCGATCGACGGGACATGCGGTTAGAAAAAAGAGGAGAAAGACTGACAAAATATTTGTTTGTGGGGAAACCGATCGGTAAGCGGCTGGTTAGTAGACAAAGAACATGGTGGGTAATGAGAGACTTAGGGAGTTGGGGCAGAGTGGAAATTGGATGGGAGTGGCCAGGAACGTTTGGAGATGTATGGTTACTGTTACCAAGATCTTTCGAGTTGTTAATATATAGATATTTTTATATATTAATATAATAATAATAATAATTATAATTATATATAATATATAAGATTTTTATAATTTTGGACTCTATTTCAGTTATAATATAACTTATTTATTTTAATATATTTTAAATTTGTTTTTAGTATTCCCTCATTTTTCTGTAGAATTCTCTTGAGTTGTTAGTTTGATAATTTTCTTCAATTACTTCTTGTTCTTATGAATGTTTTTTAGGTGTTAACTTCATTCATAATTCTTCTTTTTGTGTGCTCGTGAAGACCCGGGTTCTCCAGAGTAACGCCCAGTTGCCGCCTGGTGACGGGTGGATTGGGTAGTAAGGTAACCAAATTTTTCTGAGGTGAAGGGTACCTCAAATGATGAAAAATAAAAAAGAAATTAGAATCTTAGGTAACTCCTGAGCTGAGCTGCGGGTGTTCCATTTTCCAGAAATATATATAAAGGAGAGTGTTTGTATGTATGTAATTTGTTTACTTTTTTGTGCTGTCATAGAAACAGATATATATATATAATTAGAACCTCTCTCTCTCCCTCTATTTAAAATTTTAAAAAATGGAGTGTTCTAGCCAAATTAAGAAATTTAAATTCCTTATGCAACATTGATAGGTAAATGAATTGGACTGGAAGAGGAGACATATGATTAGAGAAATTGGGGAAAAATGTAATTAAACAAAAAAATTTAAGAATTATGATACGGATACGACTTACATACAATTAACATACAAAATGTAGAATTTGAAAAAGTATAAATATTTAAATACTTAAGATTTCTAATCACGAAGGATAATAATATTCGAGAAGAATTTAAATCGACGTTGTAATTGAGTAACGTCTGCTATTATGCAGTAAAGGGGCTTATCTCATCAAAGAGGATCAAAATTAAAATATATAAAACAATTATTTTTCATGTTGATCGATGACTAGGGCGACCATATTTCCAAAACACCAAACCGGGACAAACGGTATACCTTTTTTTTAGAACTAAATTGAAAAAATTTTGAAAAAAAATTACGAAATGTCCTAAATATTGAAAAAACAGTAGGGTGTCCCGAAGACATTTTTGGGACAGAGCACCTAAAGACGGGACGTTTGGTCACCCTATCGATGACTCTGGGAGACGAGAGTAGATTTGGAGTATTTGTGAGAATAATATTGTTCGCAGCATTTATAGGCCAAAAGAAGATGAGGTCACAGGGGGATGGCGGAGATGGCATAACGAGAAATAATGTCCAGATATAGTTAAGGTTATAAAATCAAGAAGGCTGGGATGGGAAGGGGACGTGGTTGGAATTGGAGAAACTAGAAATTGGGTGAAACCGATTGGGAAACATCCGGTGGAAGACCAAGGACCAAGGTGGGTGGACAATGAAGGAAGGGACCTGGGAGAGATGGGACAGGGTAGTATTTGGTTGTAGCTCAGGATAGGGACGCTTAGAGAAATGTGGATGCTGCGGCTAAGAACTTTCGAAAACTGTAGAGACACAGAGTTAGATAAATATAACATATGCAATAATAATATATAATTAATTTAATCAGTAAATTAAAATATATTTTACAAGAAAACAAATAAATGTCTTATCTACTTATACTGATTGAAACAAAATGGATGAAAACCTTTTACATACAGACTTTCAACCAAATACTATGTATCACTCGGGGGTACAGGGGGCGGAGCCCCCGTCTAGGTGTGAAGAGCGCCGAAGGCGCTCGGAGCAGCTAGTATTAATTAATTTTATTAGATATAACAAAAACATACTATTTTTTGGTTAAAAATTCATAATTTCTCAATTTTATAAAAACCGAATTAATAAATAACATGAACCTGGAAACTTAAAATTGACTTGTCAAAGTGGTCTGGGAGACATTCTGTTAAGCCATGTTTGAATATCTTTAGCCATTTAATTTACTTATTTTGAATATTTAATACATACATATATTTATAAAAATTTAATGTATAAAACGAACATTTTTTTCGACACTATTCATATTTACATATATACACATATATACAAATATATGTGAGAATTTTTACTAATATTAGTATTAATTTTTCTTTTATTTGATAATTGTTAAAAGTAGGGATATTTTTTTTGAATATGTAAACATTTGGATGAATAAAAAAATACTAATAATAATATAAGAAGCATACTTTATTACAAGAAATACGTGTTTGTGTTTATCCTGTGATATTAAAGGATATTTTATAAATTTGTACACAGCATATAAAAATATAAACAACAAACTCCCTTTTATATTCTCAAAAAAAAAAAAAATTACATGTCTCTTTAGTTGAAAAAAAGAAAGAAAAATGAAAATTTATAACCTTTAAAAAAACCAGCCAATTTTGTTTTATATTTTGTTAGTACGTTACACCTTGTGCCTAGCTC